>CM031376.1:52415740-52944380 GCA_018208015.1 Medicago ruthenica
TGATTAATGCAGATTAAGGCCATTGATGGACAATAATCATGATTAGCCAAAAGAGGCAACCATTAAAAATGTCATCAAAACTCATTAAAATCACAAGTCAGACCTCTTAAAAAATAAAACAATAAAAAAACGAAAATAAAAAAAATGATAATAAAAAAGGAAAAATAATGAAGCTAAAAATAAAAAAGAAATAATAAGTAAAAATGACAAATAATAATAATAATAATAAATAAAAAAATGTCGCCTTTGGAACCAAAAAAAAAAGAGGTATTTTAAAATACCTCCCTGTCGAAATTTTGTCTGAAACGCCGAACAAGTCCCGAACTAAAAAGACAGGTGAAAAAGAAACTTAGGTCAAAAATTGGGGTATGACAGAGGATGTTACAAAACTCGTCAATATATCACATATAACATAAACACTTTCTTTAAATAATAATTTCAACAGCAGAAAACATTTCATTGATTTCATTAATATTGATTATCTTTGTTATTCAACATCATAAATAGAAATAACAATATTTCCAAGTTCTCGACTTAAAAACAAATTAATTTCAACGTCAACCCCAACCCTGGTGTTACAAGAATCAGAGCTCGTAGCGACTACATGCTTAATTGATTACTAAATAAAATGAAAACTAGACGGAAGACGTATTCCATCTCCACCTTCTAAGTCGTCCCACAGCTAAACTTCCTCAACCTGCGTGTCTGTACCCGGAAGTACAATCACCACAAAGAAAACAACACAACAACAACAACAAAGGGGTGAGAAATCCTGCCGTAACATAATATTAGGGAAAGGCACGCACAACATTATAATACAACAATAACAATATTCTGTCGTCATATGATCATCAACATTTATTATATTCTTCTCAACTAATCATACATATCATCATCTCATTCAATTCACACTTAAAAACACCAAGTATTAGTATCATCATTTAAATGCATATGGACTCACCCTAAGACCTATATGAATGTGGTACCACACCTATCGTCGTCATAATTTGCCAGAGATATGTTACTGGACTTTCGTCGTCATAAATTGCCAGAGATATGTTACTGGACTGTCATCGTCATTTCATCTTCATAATTCCTAGACACGACTCTATATGCATGCATGGTGACAGACTCATCAGGTATTACACATCATCACGTCATCATGAATTCACATTCATAAATGCAAGACTCTCCCTAATATGCACAACATTAATGCAAAACACATCGTCATCATTCTCATCGTCTTCATAAATAAACATCATCATTCTCATCATCAAAATAATATAGACATCGTCATTCTCATCATCATTATAATATATACATCATCATTCTCATCGTCATAGTAATATAGACATCATCATTCTCATCATCATTATAATATAAACATCATCACTCTCATCATCATATTAACGCAAGTATCATCATTTCTCATCATATTTATTTATACACTTGTATATAATATCAATCGTCATCACCCTTTGTCATAGTCATATGATTCCTCATCATTACTCTCTATTACCGTCTATATCTCTACATTATCTCCTCATCAATCCAACCCTTAAGCACGACTCGTTTCTACGTCAACAACCCTCTATTTTGTTTTATTATTCATCTTACGGACATGCTCTATTCTCTCGTCTATTCTAGGCTCTCTAGATATTTTATCCTGATAGCACACCCTATTCCTCCTTCTTAGTTTTAAGATGTTTACTTCTCCATTAACATTACATATAACGTCTCCTCTCTATACAACTAGGTTTCACCTCACCATCGTCAATAACTCTTTCCTACTTATCCCTCTCATTATTACGACTTTATACCTTAATCCCCGTCTCACATTTGTCGTCATCTATAACCTCGACCATTCCCCTAATCTTAACTTCATTCTAATTCAAAGTTATTATCTCACCTTATCGATACTTTCTACGTCAGCAACTTTCCTCACTAAAACTTCATTATAATTTAAGGTTTTATTCTCTCGATACCGGTCATTATTATTATCGTCAAACATTATGACTATTACCTCTTATCTTCTTTCCTATTCATCTCGCTCTCTTCTAATCAATTCCCGTCTTATTCACCGCTATCCTCATTCCTATTATCTTTCACTACTCAATACACACCTTATATGTTCCTACCTAACATTCATCTTAAGTTCCTTAATTACCTTGACTCTTTTACTCTTCAACTTAACAATATTCCTAAGCTCATTATTTGTTTAAGAAGATTATATTTAACTTCATCACTTACTCGGAAGGCACCTACGTTATATCCCTTCTTATCATCGTCTCTTTTCACTTCTTTATCTCTTCATATTTTATACTCTCTTAATCAGCTTACCATATTAGACCTTTTAAAAATACCCCAATGGATTAATCATGTCGTTATCACTCCGCTGTGCACTACTCATCTACATCCCTCACACTTCTTCTTCTACTGCTTAAACTACTTCACCTTTTTAGGCTCAAGACTCATCAAGTATTAAATGTCAACACATCAACAACATCTTACAGTCATAGATGCAAACTCTTCCTATTTTTCACAACACCGGGACAAAACATATCCTCGTTATTCACATCATCAGCATAAGAAAACGTTGTCATCATGAATATACATTGTCACTCACATCATTTATATAATCAACATTATCATTACGAGTATGCTTCACCAACTTCATCATATTTATATATTCAGTAGTCAACGTCATTAGCAACTTCATTATCTAAGCGTTTTCATTCTCACCATTCACTATCCTACTCCTCTCTCTTTATTTCTTCTTGGATTTGTCTCTAACACCCTAAAGTTCTTCCATGTATTAATTCGTTAAGGGGTTGGGGAACCACCCTTAAGACACCAGACTAGACTCCCTTCATTTATGTTTATAGCTTCGGAACCCTAGTATACGCTTACTTTTCACGCTAACAGCTTTCTTAGACTTACTATTCATATCGCAGCATGACCCAGGTACAATATTTTATTCATAACTCAAGTTCTAGAGATCTAAATGGATTCAAACCAAAGGGAAATGAAAGCTGACATCTATATCTAAAACTTTCATGAAGGGACCTAAGTCCAATTCGGGACAGAGATGGGTGGAAATGTTTCGTTTCCTAAACCT
The DNA here is from genome assembly GCA_018208015.1 of Medicago ruthenica. Lineage (NCBI taxonomy): Eukaryota > Viridiplantae > Streptophyta > Magnoliopsida > Fabales > Fabaceae > Medicago > Medicago ruthenica. The sequence continues at coordinate 52,418,859 of CM031376.1, forward strand.
GGGCAGAGTGCACGACCGTGCCGACCCCTGTGTAGTAATATGACCATAAATCGAGTTGTGGATGTCTAAATGAGGTCACTCCAAAGCCACATGAAATCTAACATCCATATCTACAACTTTCATGAAGACACCTAAGCTCAATTCGGAACTGAAAATGGTCAAAAAGTTGTGCCAAAATCGCATCACGATTCTGTCAGCATCAGAACGCAGATTTTGTAATTTTCCACCATGGGAGCTTCCCCGGCTCCGATTTCGACCCCCCAACTCACCCAATTCGTCCCTAAACATCACCCTAAGGTTACCCTATCATTCAAACACTAATTTTCCATTAACCTACTGATTCACACACTCTCTTCATGGTTAATCCTCTATTCGTAAACCGTAAACTAAATTCTCTTAATTTTAAATAATTCAGCCTCGTCTTTACCTTCGTCCATCATCAATCTCTCATCACAATCTCACATCATAATAAAAACTTCATCTTAAGAATTAAACACCCCCATCATATATTAAGATACCCTAAAGTGCAAAGATTCCCCCCTTACCTCGATTCCTCTGAAATCTCTGGTTTGGCTTGACTTCGTTGTAGCTAGGTTTTCCTTTGTCTGACGGCTGCTCTTCTCTCTGTTTCTACGTTCAGCAAAACTGAGTTCTAATTTCCCAAAACCCTTATTTATATTTGGTCTAGCCACTCTTCATATAATTTTCCTCTTCTATTCACTATTCTTTTGCTTTTCCCCACCCCCACTTATTAAAAACCTATTTTCTACACCTCTTACTCTTTTCTACTTGTTTTTCAATTCTCTTTCTATATTATTTAAATTCTGGTATCATAAATTAATTCACCAATATAATTCAACCCTCTCAACATTTACATCACATTCAAATAAAACAACATTAATAATAATATTCACCACGCCACACCTATTAAAATTTATTGAATTACTTAAAATATAAAATTGGGGTGTTACAAGAATCATGTTAAAGCTCTCTAGCATTTGTCTTCCCTTGTGTTCTTTTGTTCCTTATGTCTAAAATGGTATACACACATATAAAAGTTCTTGCCTTTTGGCAAAAGTCTGTTTTTAGCACTTTGATTCAATTCATATTATTTTGAATCGTATCACCAGATGTTTCTGCCATTTTCCCTTGTGCCTTGCAGAGTTTGAATCGATTTATGAACTGTTGAATCGTATCATTCATGAATCGAATCAAATTAGTTTGATTCTTATCATTGTTTCTCTCTGGTCTTGGTTTTTGGCTTGTTGATTCGATTCACAAGTTATTGAATTGTATCAACCTTCCTCCTGGCAACTTGAATCGATTCACTTTTGGTCTGAGTCGTATCAATCTTCATATCTCATTTTGCTTGTCTTTTTTGTAACAACCCGATTTTTAGCATTAGATTTATCTGTTATTATTAATTAGTATTATTTATTTAATTGAGTTTTTAATTAATTATCTATGTGGGATTGGTGGGTTAGTGGAATTATTAGTGCTTGAGTGACATTTTTGTAATTATGCTAGAACTAATAATTTGAATTTTAGAGAATAGTGGTGTATAATTAATATAGGGGGTTTAAGTGAAGTAAAAGTGTAGAGAAAATAATTGTGAGTTAATTGTGACTGAGCCCATTAGTGGGAGTGACCTTAATCCATATTATAGTAGTGAGTGGTGGTGAACTTGGTTAATCATTTTAACACAAAATTTTGAGAGGCAAGTGAGAGAATAGAGAAAGGAGAGGCTTGGAGAAGAGAAAACTAGAAGAGCTCAAGGGGAAGAGAGGAATTCAACTAGAAGTAGCAAGAGAAGTGAAGAATTAAGGTAAGAGGGGAGTTTACTTTCACCAAATGAGTTTAATAAGCAATTGAGAGGTTTGAGTGTTTTAGATTATGATTAATTGCATGTTGATTACTGTTGATTTTGGTGAATTTCGTGCTCCTTTTTGTTGATTAAATTAAGCATGTTAAACCTTGATGGAATTGCATTTTCTTCATGTCAAAATTCATGTTTTATTATGTTAAATTGATACATTTGTGAATTTTGATGATCTTGATGATTAACATGATAATTGAATGATGTTTGTCGATTATGAAGTTGATTGTGAGCATGGGTATGTGTTTTGTTTGAGAAATCATGAAGTTATGTTGAATAAGTTGTGATTTAAGTGATTTTGGGAAAATTGATTAATTAAGTGAATTTGATTAAGTTGCTATGGTTTTAATTAAGTTGCTGCCTGTTTACCCTGGTTTTTGGTAAACAACCGCTGATTATAGATTTATTACTTGCGAGATCAACCAGTAATCTCAGACCATTGTGTGTCAAGTTTATTTGAAGATCTCTTCATGTTTTTGTTGATTCTTATGCGTTTCAAAAGTTAAATTATATACCTTTGACTACACCAATTATTTCTTTCAATGTTAAAAAGTTCAAAATTATTCATATATGTAGATATTTCATGAACATAATATACCTTTTGCTACACCTATTGTTTCTTTTGACTATAAAAATTCAAATTTGGAGAAATTAATTATGTGAAATATGATTAAAAAATGATGAAATTTTAATTTTTTTATGAAATAAAAATTCACAAAATTAATTCATTAATGGTTGTTTAATTTAAAGTTTTGATTACCAGCCTATTTCTCTTTTCTATAATGAATTCATTCCTAAGGATAATGTGTTCTTTTTGGTATTTCATGTTTAATCTCAGAATACATGAACATATCTCAAACAATAATCAAGAATATTCTCATGGTTGATTATCATTAAGACCCTTTGAGTGCAACCTTATTGTCCAAAGATTCAACAAACTATTCTCATGTTTTGATTATCTTGTCTAATCTCATTTGATCCAATATCAAACTTCACCTTTCGATTCTTCATTTGATATTTGAAAAATGATTAAATAACAATATCAAATTTCAACTCTCGGTTCTTCATTTAATATTTGATATAAAATTTAATAACGATAAGATGATAATATAAATTCATATAAAATAAGGTCTAGACTTGGATTTGATTAGGATTCAATTATTAGATTATTTCAACAATCCCAAGACTAGAAGGTCTCCTCACTTCTATTGAGAAATGTTATCAATTCCAATAAGTCAAAAAAATAACAATACTTATATTATGTTTATGATAAATTATGGACAATATGTACTTTAGTGTAAATGTTAAATTTATTTACTTACGAACATTATGCATACGCATAAGGACACCCTAAGCACCTATTAAAAAACCAACATGTAGCAGTAGCAACTATTGGACTTTCATTATTGTGAATTATTTGAACTTTGATCTTCATTTTTGTTGCTATTTGTGTGATTCTCCATTATTTTGCTTTCAGTTTTCTTTCCACTTGATGGGCCTTCCACATAGCTGTTGAGTGCAAGTTGGCCAGAATAAAGCAATAAACCGAAAGAGTTTATTCCATACACAAATGTAGCAAGGTAGCATAAGCCATTTATTACTGTTCTGTAGTGAGATGAATGTCAAATTTTTGTTCGATGTACTTTTATTATAAAAAATGAAAACATTAAGGACTCATTTGAGATAAGTTTATGGAAGGTACCTTATGGTGATTGTTATCTGGCGAACCTGAGCAAGCATAAGACATTAATGTGTTAAATTCAAAATTATGCTTCTTAATCAATTCTACCATTAAGATGAAAGAATTTAATAATTATATGTTACAACACTTTAAGAAAGTTTTACAAAGTTACATTTTATTTTATATAAGTAATATCAACGACAAAACTTGTATGCATTTTCTTAAATGTTTTCGGTATGATTCTTAACTTAAAATACACTTCTTTTGTATGTATCAAACTTTTAAAAAATTATGTATTCTAGACTGACCCAAGACCCAAAACTCCCTATATGTTAAGCCTGAACACAAAAGACTTATCACAAACCCAATCGTGTCAAGGTTTCGCTTCCGAACATAAATGCACTACAATGATCGCAGATTTCGACATTGATACGCACTCTTTGTAACCGTCCCTCAACGACTACTCCAACAACTCTATCCTCAGTTGTATCAATAGGTCCTAGGATCATAACACAAGGTACACAACTTCTAACCATTTAATACATTTCACTCTAATTCTCATACTAACTTAAGCGTCAAAGTGCTTGCAGGTACTCCCAACTCGCATCTTGATGGAATGCTGATTGAGGCAGGCCCACATTAATAATCACCCCCAAATCATTATGGATTAAAGGGAATCATAGGTAGTTAAGTTAAAATCTATGGAAAAACATCAAAGAATATGTGTAACATCCGGCTGGCTCCCTTACGGGTTGGTCTCCCTATCTTTCAAGGACCGCGATGTACTCACGACCTTCTCCACCCCCCATGTGGAGTTTTTGCCTTCCGTGAGAATCAAACTCTGTACCTGGGGCCTAAGTACAAGTCAATGCATTCCCACTACCAATTGAGCTATAGCTCAATTGGTAGTAGGAATGCATTGAGCGTGTACTTATAGGTCCCAGGTACACGGTTCGATTCCCACGGAAGGCATGAAACTCCACATAGGGGTTGTGGAGAAGACCATGAGTACATCGCGGTCCTTGAAAGATAGGGAGGCCAGCCCGTAAGGGAGCCAGCCGGATGTTACAATATGCACCAAATTTTTCTCCCTAGAGGTAAAATAAACACATATTCTAATGAAATGACATTAAAATTATCAACAAAGGCTTATAAACTTATTATCCTTAATATGACATAAAAAATGAAAATGCAGATAGTATGAACATTTTTAACTATATGATATACAAACCGAGAAATTATCTGAAATTGTTTGGCGATATAGAGATGCTTCAATAGTTGTTGTGAATCTATAGAGAATAACAGCAATAACACCAGCCATAACTGCTCCTAACAATGCTTTATCTGGTGAAGGTGGATTCTTAGATTTCTTTGAAGTTGATCCCATAAGTCCTTTTGAGCTATTCAATGATGACTTCTTCACTCCAGAAGACCTATATTTCTAAAATCACCAATCCATTTCATCAAAGAATATTATGTGGACTCATTTGAAATATCACATACGTTATATATAAAAAAAAGTCACATATATAATAAGTGGCGTAATCATTCTACAAAGTAAAGTGGAAAGTAAATATCCATAAAATTAAATTAACAAAATCTTCATTGTGTCAACAAAAACTGATGCATTTAGACTAAATTTTAACAAAATCTTCATTGTGTCATCAAAAATTGATGCATTTAGACCAAATTTTAGACCAAATACGTCAACTTTTATTGACTTAACTTTTTCTTATACATATGATGGAAGGTAGTATATTTTTAGTTTACACCATCGTCATGCTTTGAACTCTGCTTTTGTGTTGCCCAACAAAAAATCAGTATTTTAATAATTCATGCATGAGGTATAACCTGATTAATGTCTCAATTTTTTTTTTTAATTGTACCATCTAATTAATATTATTTGCTCCACTTTCAATCTAGTAACTATTAATTTGTATTTATTGTAAAGGTGAATACACCAATACATTATAAAAGTATTTTCGTAAAATTACTATTTCCTCTCTATTATTTATACACTTACCTTGATCTATGTGAATTGGTTAATTAAATCAGTTATTTTGAAACTAATTTTGATGCTTATTTTAGTGTTTGGTTTCACATAAAATGGAAAGAAAAATAAGGAAATGATAGTTTTTTGTTGTGTAAAAGTAGAATAAATGTTAAAATTGGTCCTTGAGATGAAACATTCAAACTTATTTAGTCTTTTAGAAATGAAAAATATTATTCTAATCTTCAAACTTTCTTACATAGCTTTTTAAGATTGTTAAAAATCAAATTAATACTTTACCAATCTTGAGTAATTTGGGCACAATATTTGAACACACATTAAAATACTTATATGATATGATGATAGGAAAATATCAACATAGATGATATTGTATGGAAATTCTCTTTAATACTTTATTTTTCTTTAAAAGATACACATCACCATATTTGATGGAGAAAATAAAACAGCCAAATATTATATAAAAGAATCAATTCCGTAAAATGGTGACAATATGTGGACCAAAACAACAATTAAGTCCAATATTTATATGAACCTATTTCTTTGTAGAAGGATTGCTTACAAAACTTGCTCTAATATGCGTTTTCAACACTGCAATTAAGTCTAATATTTATATAAACCTATTTATTTGTAGAAGAATTGCTAACAAAACTTGCTCTAATATTCGTTTTTCAACACTGCAATTAAGTCTAATATTTATATGAACCTATGTCTTGGAACCTCAATAAAATTTTCCAATAAAAAGATATAATTTTAAAATTTTTAAAACAGAACACATGAAGATAAATTGTCAAACTACCAAATTATGAAGTAGATTTCTATAAATTGAATAAATAAAAAAATAGAGTATACAATAATAAAATATACCAACTGTTTTGCTCTTTTGATTCGGCGCTGGATAGTGGGAAAGAAGAATACAGCAATAGCTACAGAGAGAACAACACTGAAAGTTACTTGGTTTGAAGAAGAGTCATCTATAGCATCAAAAATGGGGCTTAATTCCACTTTTGCAGTGGTTAGTTTATTTAACCACGGTAAAAATACTTCTTGAGAAGGATTAATGGCATAAATAGAGTGAGAATTACGATGAAATTTATGAAGAGGAGATGGTGAAGAAAAGTGGTGGGTTGTTAAGGAAATTGGGAGGTTTGTGAAGAGAAATTGGTGATTGTGGTGTAAGTGAGAGTGCAACATTTGGATGAGTTGATTAAAGATACACTAAGTGAAGGGAATATTGTAGTGCTATTAAGATTCTTGTTCCTAAACTTAAACTAATCAATGAGTAAGTTTATGTGTCTTTTTCATTGGTTTTGTTCTTCACCTTGGATATTTTTTGAGTATGGAATAAAAATCTGAACATGTCTTTTTCTTATGTTTATGGTTTTTGGTGTATAGAATCTATACCCTTTTCTCACTTGGGTTCTATTATCTTCCTCCACAAAAACTTACAAAAATAAATAAACAAATAAATAAAATTCTCCTCCTCAAAACAAGATGCTTCTACTTTTCATATAACTCCAAAAAAAGAGATGATTGTGTGTTCTATAGCCATTAAAATAAAAAATATATATAAGAAATTATTTAACTTTCATTCCTTAATTAAGACAATGGTAGAGTGTCAAAATTAGAGGTGGCAAAACAGATCCGATCCGTCGGATCAATCCGTTTAACCTACTATTTTTAATAAACTAAACCGACATTTCGAACTCGTCCCCTTTATCTGGTGCAGTTTGGTTTGGTTCATACCAATGCATACCCCTAACGCTAGTGTTCCACAAATTGAGTTTTCATAATATAGAATAGATTAAAACAAGTATACACACTGGTAAGGAAGAGTAACAGGATCACAAGGCTACAAATAAAATGGGTTGAGCGAAGAATAAAGAAGAATATCAAGATGACAGAAGTATAAGGAAGAACGACAGGATCACAAGGCTATAAATATAACGGATTGAGAGAATAATAAGAAAGAATTACATAATTGAGCAAAGAGTAAGAAGATCATAAGGCTATAGGATATAACCGAGTGAGCGAAGAATAAGGAAGAATGACACGATCACCGTTGGTTTTTTTATTTTTTATTTTTGACAAGAAGAAACTTATGACATTTCATTTAAAATAATAGTAGAGATACAAGATGAAATCCTAATATGAATATGGAAACTAGTATGACGCAAAGCCACCCTAACAAAGCTATGAGCGACTTCGTTGGCTTGTCTCCGAATAAACCTAACTTCAGAGGTTACCAAATCAGAAGCTAACAGACGTCTACAGTCATTGATCACTGCGCTAAAATTAGAGACGCTACATTTACTGCCATAAATACTATCCACCACAGTTTTGGAATCAAGCTCAAAGTTTACAATGCCCAGCTGTAAATCACGAACCCAATACAAAGCTGATAATAAACCTAAAGCCTCACCCAATTCCACATCAAGGAGAGGAGTCAGCCATTCACTTTTGGCTAAAACATAACGACCTTCATCATCTCGAATGCACACACCAATACCAACCCGATTCAAAGCTTGAGAGAATGATGCATCAACATTACATTTGAATCTGCTGGGAACTGGTTTAATCCACTTCAAATCATTCGGTGAAATGGGATGTTGAGGGGTAAGGTGACGAATAATCTGAACATTCCTCCGACTAGTAAGAAGATAACTTGCACGAGCACAAATATCTTGAGCTGTTTCAGTAATATCGTTCCATATCTTGAGCTATAATAATAATAATAATAATAATAATAATAATAATAATAATAATAATAATAATAATAATAATAATAATAATAATATTAATTCAATACTAACAATCATATTCAACAAACAAAAAACCTCTTTCTTCCCTCAAACATAAATAAATAAATAAAAGAAATCATTATTATAATGGTTATTCACTCAGAAAAGAATGTAGTTGGAAGAAGAGGCTCAATTAAAGCCGACCAGTCAAGTTATCCAAAACAGATTAGTCATAGGTGTTTTACACATGAGTCCCACATCGAGTAGATAAAAATGTTTGATGTGGTATTTAAGCTATCAGACTCTCCTACCTAATGGACTTGTCTTTTGGGTTGGGTTCTCCACATGGACGTAAGTCTTTACAATTGGTACTTTTATTGAGAGTTGGACCACGAAAAGGCCTGCCTATAGATTGGATTAAGGTGCTCCACCGAATACTAATAGGTGAGTGAAGCCGCCAAAAAAGGAAAGGGCTATTATCAGGTTAGTGTCAATGGAGTGAAAGCCACTGTGGATGTGGGCTCTTAATGAGTGTGGCAAAGGTAGGAGTCTCACATCGAGCTGACAATTGTAATGCTTTCAGTTTCAACACATGCTTAAGATGAAAAACAATAGTCATGATTGAAAGAGACCACATGGATTCTTATCAAAGGTAAATTAGAATCTACTTCTCTTGTCTTTAAAACTTAATGAAGAAATGTTGTATTAACAATTCCCAAAAAATTATATATGAAACCAGAAACAAGTAGAGCCTAGAGGGCATGTTGTTAACTATTAAACAAACCCATTAAAAGAACTAGTTTTAGATTTCAGATATACTTCCCTCCAAAAATGCAAGCTTCTTGTGCAACCGCTTTTGATGATCAGCAAATTCTATAAACAAATCCCTCTTAGCACTGGCTATCTTGAATTCATGAGTTCCTGAATGTATAATCTTCAACTTGATGCATGTTTTATTCTTTCCTTCCTGTGGTGCATTATGAAAAACAAAATGGTTTATAGTAACAGAAAATTTATGCAAAGAATTACATTTAGCTATCATTGCATGCACCTAATCAACTTTAAAGTCCTTAGTTGGAATATTGGTTATAATAAGGATTGCATGTTTAAAGGAATGCATTTTCATCAGGGGACCATGTGCTAGCATAAAATTGATTAATGTGACGATCCTATAGTCTTGACCAACGACCATGCTCTATTACCGTGCCATTAAATTATTTTTTGTTGGAAAGAAAAATGTGTATAAGCTTACCTCAAATTTAGGAAACATTGTTCCTATTGATGCTTTGATATTTTTGAGATCCACTTGTTTTTTAATTCCCACCCATGGCCTGAAAAAATGACAATAAAGAGGTTTTAAATGGCAAATAAAAACAATCATAGATAATATATACAGAATTCTCTCGCCTAGGCGTGCAGATTCATAAGATTTTTTCAAAGTATTGTGGGTTAAATTACAAAAATAATTACCACGAAAACAACCTGAAAGCCTTGTTAAAATAATCACTTAAGTTGACGAATCAGGCATTCACTTTTCACGGTTGAACCAAAGATGCTATTCGTCAAAATACATAACACATATATCAATGTTTAAGAACTATACTACCTGCCAATTGAGGATGTTATGATGTAGTTTTGATTTGTCAAAAAATCACAAAGCTTTTGGAAATCTTGTTCAGTGTGCGACATAATGGCTCCCCTAGTATTTATCTCGAACGATAAACTTGGAAAAATGAAGATACTTGTTGATACTAAATGTTGATATATGATTTTAACAACCATGGCTACCAAGGTCCTATCAGAGTCACGAGGGAAATCATACGAAGAGAACAATAAAACATAAATATCATAAAAGCATAAAATATTTTTATATAAAAACCCAATGAGTTGAATCAAATTTTAGAATTAACCTCTACTATTACATAGAATGATAGAAACAAACCTCCAGGAGAAGAGGAACCCAACACAAATCGTTTGGCGCGTAGTTTTCCCTGAAGAGGAATATATGATGTCAAACACACAAAAAACATCCAAAAATCTTATACTATTAATACAAATTTCTCAACCAAAAAAATAATGGAAAGTACTTTGGGAACATAAAGATACATGCACTACTCACCTTTTCCATTCTTTCGAAAAATCCCATTTTGGTCTTAGTTTTTGTTCCCTTGTGGCAGTATGCCACCAATTCTTGTCCAGATTGCGATTCTATTCTCCTCCTTGTAATCTCCAAGAAGAAAGCCACAACTGGAACGTGCTCTCTTATCGGCTGCACAATGCAAATGTCACCAATTCCTGCTGCAGACAACTTCCCCTCATTTGGCCCTTGTAACCAGGACAAGATAAAGGTACACAAGCACTCTGCGTCTTTTTTCCGAGAATGATTGTGTTCTTCCACCTATAAAAACATTCACAATCAAACACAGATTCAAAGTAAAATTTACTAAAAAAGAACCAACTCATACCTAAAACTTCAATTCCTGATCCTAGATGTTGCTGCTACAAGAGTTATCTTATCGTTGATGGGCAAGGATCCTCTAAATTGAGTGAAGTGTAAAGTGAGAAAATCAAGGGTTGTTATTATAACAAACTCAATAGTTTATGATTTACCTACAACATTTGCCTTTAATTTTTTAATTAACCGGTTATATTGTCCACTTCACAGTCTAAAGTAAGTTGCTTACTTTAGAAGAGCCGGATCCATCACAGATAATAGCATCCAAAGCCCTAACAAGGAATGCTTATAGGTTTTCTAAAGTTAGGTTTAATAATAAACTTAAAGCATAAAATATCTTTACATGGATCTACCCATTAATACATACATTTACTTACAAAAACATCAATGCATGAATGAATATGAATAATATGATTGAGTCCTAACCCTTCAACCCAAAGAATGGCAACACAAAGCTTTGATATGGAATGCTTCTGGATTTTCTGAAGCAAGGATTAATATAAAACTTTATCCCCCAATGACAAATCAATTGATGCAAGTTTTTACACAAAACTATGATTCATGAAATAAAGAGAAGAGGAAATTGTATTATTAATACAGCGTGCAAAGCCCTGATAAGGAATGCTTCTAAGTTTTCTAATTTATAGGATTAAATTAAACATATATAGGCTTAAACGCACTTAGCCGCCTAACTTTGTAAAAGTAGCGATTTTGCCCCAAAAAAAAAACAACAATCCAGCCCTTACCCTAACTTTACACACCTTTGCAAGTGGCCAATTTTGACCAGTCAACGCCTACGTTGCACCTCACTTAAGTGAATAGGATGTCACGTGTATATGCCAGTTAATTAGTGATAAATGAAATTGATTGATATAGATGAAGAATAAGGAAGGAATGATAATGATTTTGTTTGGAACAATGATGATTTGGGTGAGGAACGGATCCCTCTTGTCTCTCGATTTGGTTTTTCAATTTGGGAATAAATGATTGTGTTATGTTATGTTGTGATTTTATGGATTCTGTTGATTTGGGTGAGAAAGGACGGATATGAACACAGGGAGTGCGAGAGGTAGTTGTGTTGTGATTTACGGGTTGTGTTGATTTGATGGGTTTCTAGTTGGTGGGTGGTGGGTTTTGATTTGCTGGGGAGGGAGGTCGTTGTTGTTGGGTGGAGAGACGAGGAGGTAGTTGTGTTGTTGTTTCTGGGTTATTTAGATAAATGATGATGAATATGATGTTAAAGGGGATGAATATGATGGTGAATTGATGAATTTTCAGAGTTTTTACATTTTTTTCATTTATTTAATTCTATAAATGATTAGTTGTCTTTTATATTTTTTTAATTCAAAAATTACACATGTGACATCGTATTCACTTAAGTGAGGTGTCACATAAATGTTGAGCGGTCAAAATTTGCCAACTGCAAAAAGGGTAAAAGAGTTTGGGGGGTTTGACTTTTTTTTAATAGGGGATTCAAATTGCATTTTTTTAAGAATATGTACAACATAATTGTTTTATACTATTCTTTTTTTTAAGAAGGCAAACTAGTCTACTGAAATTGGCATTGAGGAGAATTGTACCTAAGCACCAGACCAGCCAAAATGAGTTTTGATACTATTTTTTTATTCTCGAAATATTGAATAACATTCTCATAATATGTTATCAGAGCCTCGACTGAAAAAGAGGATCATATATGGTATGAATATAATAAAGGCTAAAATGCACTTTTGCCCCCCAACTTTTCAAAACTAGCGATTTTGGCCCCCCAAGTTTGAAAATCACACTTTTAGCCCCCCAAGTTTCACCCCCTATGCAAAACCTTGGTCCTCGGTGATTTTGACCTGGTCAAAGCTGATGTGGATATTTTTTTATATTAAATGTTGCCACTTGTGCGTACACGTGGAAATTAATTAAAATTAAAAATTAAAAAAATTAGAAAACTGAAATTAAAACTTAAAAATAAATTAAAAAATTGAATAAATTTCTTCATTCAGCTTCAACCCCAATCTTCATCCCTAAATCTTCTTCCTCAACAATCAAAATTACTCAAACAAACTAAACCAAACTCAATTTTTCCCGTTAAACACAACAACAAATTGTCTCCTCCAGAATCATAACACAACCCATTATTAATGTTGTCGTCCCACACAACAACATTAGAGTTAATTTGAACCCCAAAAGCGAATAATTAAGACAGAGAATGAGGAAAAAAAATCAACTTCAAATCTCAATCTCAAACCCAGAAACTTGAGAAAAAATAGCTTCAAATCTAAAAGCTTGCGAATAAGAAATCGAAAAGCTCGCGAATAAGAAATCGAAAAGCTTCTGTATTTGGGTGAAAGGTTTTGTATTTGCGAAGAGCTCCTGTATCTGCGAAAAGCTTCATGTATTTGCCAAAAGCTTCTATATTTGGGTGAAAGATTTGAAGTGAGATTTTAAAGTTGAATATGGGTTGAAAGATAGTCATGGATGATGAAGTAGAGATGCAGATAGAAGTTAAGGCGACAAGGACATACGTTGGCTTAGGCTTGTGTATTTGAGTTGTTTTTGTTTTGATGGAACATAATTATTCTAAACCTTTTTTTAGGCTTGAAGATTGGAACGGAATTGGTGTTTGATGAAAAAGGGTTCCATTAGTTTAGAACAAAAATGTTGTTTGGATTTGAGGTTATTCCTGTTTTAAATTGGTTTGGTTTGTTTGAATAAATTGAATTGTTGAGGATAAAGAGGATGGAGATTAAGGTTGAATGAAGAACAAGTTGGGGTTGAAGATGAATGGAGAAGATCTTTTCAATTTTTTTTTATTTATTTTTAAGTTTTAATTTCAGTTTTTTCATTTTTTAAAATTTTTAATTTTAATTAATTTCCACGTGTACGCACAAGTGTCAACATTTAATATAAAAAATATTCATATCAGCTTTGACCAGGTCAAAATCACCGAGGACCAAGGTTTTGCAAAGGGGGTGAAACTTGGGGGACTAAAAGTGTGATTTTCAAACTTAGGGGGCCAAAATCGCTAGTTTTGAAAAGTTGGAGGGCTAAAATTGCATTTTAGCCTATAATAAATAGAGTGAGTAAGGAAGAAAACAACATAAACGTGGAAATATGAGAACCACAAAATCAACGTATTATTTTCACCCCTTCATTGTCTCTTCCCAGATCATATAAAGAGATCGATTCCCACAAAAGAGAAAACCTTGTTGTGTAATCCTATGTTCTAGATGACCCTCAAATTGCAGAAACCATACCTACCTTTTAAGCTCTTAGAATATCTTGAAAAGACAAATATCAATCACATGATCTATCCGAAACTTAAATTCAACAAATCGCCCTCATATCAAAGAATATGTTCAGTCATCTCACCTTGATCAATGTAGTCTTATAACAACAAATTAAGGACAGTATGAAGATTTAGAGATTCCTCAGAGTCTCATAAATCACTGGAAATCTGAAGGATACAAAACTTTACATTTTGCAGCTGTTACGCTCTTCATGTAAGAAAACATTTTGCAAGATAGCTCTTCTAGATTCAAGTTATCTTTATTATGAAAATGCTCTAATTGGGACTGTTCTTACTTCACTCCAAGTTGGATGTGGTTGTGCTCACTATTTTTCCAAATTATAATGTAATTCTTTATGACAACACTTTATCTACAAGATTGAAAGTTCAAGTTCCAAATTATAATGTAAGTCTTTATGATAGCACTTTATCTACAAGCCTTGTATCCCACACTTCACCATCAAATAATCTATCGCCTTCAAAATTACTCGATAGATTTGTCACGCTCAGGATGTTCTTCTGATTAATTGTTCTTTGTTACCAACACATAATAAGATATACCATCCATTGTTCAGAGGCCAATGAGAATTTTAGGAGAGGAATGAACTCAACTACTTCCTCTTGAATGGATATCCAACTATGAGAAAATTCATCTTGATAGAAGACCAATACAACCTCAAGAGACTAACTTCAGGAGATCCACTGAGGTGTTGGTATATACATTAGTCTCTCAATGTTTGACGAGTAGGCACAATAATCTCTCAATTTATCGAAATTACAAAATAGTCTTTAATTGTGCACTCTGTTAGTCAAAATAGTCCCTGAATTTAAAATGATACCTTTAATGCCATGGTCGGAGCTCTTGAAGGGTTGAAGGGTGGTGGGTTAATACGCGAAGAGTTAAATAAGAGAGTATACATTAAAGATGTAAGCATTTCTTGATCGAAAATATGATCATTTGTTCTTGTCAAAGGCTATTTTGACAAACGGGGAGCAAATTACAGGATATTTAGTAATTTTGCTATATTGAGGGATTAATGTGACTACTCGTTACCTTTTAATGGACGAAAATGACTATTTATCTGATTCTAAATGGTAGTATGAATGATGAGTTGTTTAATTATTAGCGGTAAGCCCATAAACCAAGTCTTTTTATAAGGAAAACACGGATGATTTGATTGGGTGGTCGGGTGTTATGATTTCCACAATACATACGCATCGTTTTCCATTTATTTCACCGAATCATTTTCTATTTTTTTAGTAATAAAACTATAAAACTCTCGTCTCGGTGAGCTTAGCTCAGATATATGCAGGAATCGGTGTTTGAACTCCGGTTATCCCACTTATTCATCTTAAACGTTAATTTCTAGTTACTAGATTACTTAAAAAAAATTATAAAACTCTAAAAAAAATATTATAAAGTTTTGTGTTTTTATTTGAGAAAAAGGATATGAACCAGCAGGATAAAACAATTTTACATTAGCAACCTTCTATTTTGCCAAATCACCCATTTCACTCCACCTCAATGATATGACATGGAATATTAGATATTTTTATTTGATGTTAGTGTAAAATAATTTAACTCATGATGAATATCCAAATATTAACCTCTTTTTATTTTTGGTACAAAATTTTAAAAGTTTTTTTTAATTTATTAATTTGCTAAACAATTCAATCTTTATCTAATCTATTTAATAATTTTTTTTTTAAGAAGTTAAAATGGAATTATAATAACCAAACTTCTTTACTTGTCCTGCAAAAGGTGTGCTAGGGAGAAGTAATGGGAAAAGTAATGTTACATCATATACGGATACGATAAGCAAAAAAGAAATTGACAAGAATCATTACAAGAAATTAAGAGGATTTAGCCACCACATGTGGTAGTTAAAAGCTAAGTCATTGTATTTCGCTTTCGGTCAAACATAAGATTGTGTCTTTATGTTGTCTAGCAAGTGGTGGATGTTAGCATTTTGATTCTTGAAGATTTTTACATTTCTTTCCATAAAACCCAAACTGTAGAAAACTAAATCAATTGAATAATGTTGCGAATGCGTTTAAAGTAACCTCCCAAGTAGCCGAAATGAGATAGATAATCCGAGATATGATACTAAATAACCTTGAAGAATATTAACTAATCGGAAACAGCGGTCTAGATTTGACAAAAAATGTCGCAGTGAAGAAAAAGATGAGTCGCGTCCTCTAGATTACCACACTCTCCCACACAAGATTGAGAAGTAGCCAGAATCACCCCTCTCTTGAAAAAGTTGTCATTCGTTGGAAGGCGGTTGAGAAGGAGACGCCACACTAAAAGATTGACTTTCATATGAACATCTTTATGCCAAAAAACAAGCTTGTCATCTGCAATGATATGTTGATTTGCTGATTGTTGAAGAAAATTATAAGAACTACTAACATTGTAATTTTTGAAGAATCCAAGTTCCACAGTCACCTATCAATATTGTCAACCTGCAAAACAATATAGCTAAACAAAGCACTACACCCCCTCAGCTGCTCCTCCTCCTAAGTCCATAACCTCCCACACCACTTCCAGCCTCTCCACCCTCACCCCACCCTAAATGCTTCATATAAGCCACTGAAGCCATCATGTTATCAGAAAGCTCAAAATGACGGTTGAACCTATCCTTCAAAGCTACCCCTTCCATCCAAGGATTGTACCAAAATAAAATAGAATTACCATCTCCTAATTCACACACAGAATTATCACCACAAACAATACTTACTAAATTGCTCCACCACATTGAACCTCCCTCCCAATCCGCATGTAGAATGTAACCAACCTTTCCAAACCTTGATGAAACACTCTAAACCACAAACTATCACGCTCCTCTTTCAACCACCACCACCATATTTCTAACAAAGCCATATTAAATTCTCTTAAACGCCTCACCCCTAACCCTCATTTCTCCTTAATAGAACAAACAATATCATATTTTATCCAAGAAATTTTCCTAGCATCATCACTCCCCCACCCCAAAGAAAAAACAATTAAATATAGATTCAATAGAGGAAATGATACATGCGGGAGCCTTGAAGAAGGAAAGAAAATAGACTGGAAGAGAGGGCAAGACAGGGATGTCGTCTGAACAACCGACTAAGTAACCAATGAAGAGCCCTACCTCCATAGTTTATTTCATTAAAACTTACTTCCTTCAGTTGCTATTAAGAAAAGAAAAGGTGACAGAGGGTCTCCTTGTTGAAGTACTCTTTGAAATTTGAACTCATTGGTTGGGCTTCCACTAATCAGATCTATAGTTGATGTTGTAGTAACACATTCCATGATCCACTTCTGCCAAAGGATAGGAAAATTCATTTTTACCATCACTGTTTCTAGATATTTCCAATCAACTGAATCAAAAGTTTTCTCAAAATCAAATTTGAATATCAACAAATCATTTTTTAATATCCAAGCATCGTCGAATACCTCATTAGTTATAAGAATTTCCTCCAGGATTTGTCTTCCATGAACAAAAGCTTATTGCGATTCTGAAATAACACTTCCAATAACCTTCCTTAATCTATTAAATAAGACCTTAGAAAGAACTTTGTACATGTTGCCTACCATGGAAATCGGCCTAAAGTCCCCAAGTTGTAACACCCCAAAATTTATATTTAATGATTTAAGGAGATTAAATAAAGGATTTTAGATTTTTATGATTTTAATGATGCATGCCGCTTGAATATTATGTTAAATTTCAAAGAAATAGAGTTTTAATGATTAAAGATGTATTATGATGATTAATATGATGGAGAGGAAGATTAAGTAAAATAATGTGGAAAGGGTGAGGTGTAGAATAGAAGGAATAAATAAGTAGGGGAGGAAGAAGTAAAATATTAGAGAAAAGAAGAGAAAGAAATAATAATTAGAAATCAGCCCAATATATATATATATATATATATATATATATGTCTAAATGATCACTTTTGTTGAACGTAGAAACAAGAGCAGAGAAGAGAAAACCCTAGTTCTGTTGAAGAGAGCCAAAAAGTTGTGACTCCGGAGATTCGAGGTAAGGGGGAGAATGTAACAGCCCAATTTTTATTATTAGTTTATTAATATTATTTTATTTAATTATTGCTTTTATTAAGTGGGTGAATTGGTGAGTTAGTGGATTTTTAGAGGATAAGGGTATTTTGGTAATTTAGAAGTGAAGGGTATTTTTGTGGAGTTATTAGAAATAAGAGTTTTTGGGAAATTGAGGAAATAGAGGTGTACGAGTAAATAAGAGGTTTAAGTGAAGTAAATAAGTAGTGTTTTATTTGTGGAGAATAAATAGAAACTAAGCTCATTTAATGTAAGAGAATCAAAGCCCAAAACAAGAGAATATAAATGGATAGTAGTGTTGTGAATTAGGGTTAGACTCATAACACAAACAATTGAGAAAGAGGCAAGAGTAGAGGCAAAGAGGAGAAGGAGGAGAGCTAGAGAAATAAGAGAAAAACTTAAGGAAAATCAAGAGGAGAGGTGAACCAAGCTAAGGGGAGGCTAGGATTGAAAAGTAAGAGGTATGGGTGTGAGCTTTATTCTCATTGGAGATTTATGAACAAATGAGTATATGAAGGTTTTATGTGATTATTGCTAATTTCATGTTTTAATGATCAATTGATGATGAAATTATGATTTAGTATCTTGTTGTGTTTATGGGTATATGATTATTTGAAAATCCATGATGTTATGATGTTGAATTCATGAATTGATTTTGTTGTTGTTGTGTTTTTGAGTTTTATGTGAAGTTGGTGAAATTCATGGAAGTTGTGTTAGACTGTTGTTGCGATATTGTTACAACTTAATTTGGTGAAATGTTGTTGTTATGATTGAATTTTGAAGAAGTGATGATGATGTTGTTGTTATCTTGTTGAGTAGAATTAACATGTTAAATTGTGTTGCATTGAAATTTTATGAGGCAATGAGAATTATGGTAATCATGTTAAAATGAGTAGAATTAAGTTGGTTATGATGGAATTAATGTATAATTTAGATGACATTAGTATGATGATTTGGGTGTGTATGGGGTTGATTTAGAAGCCTTATAAGAGCTTAAAATAGTGAAAATCGTGTTTTTGAAATAAGCTGATTATTGGAACTGAGGCATGCGCACGGTCGTGCTCCTTAGACGCACGGTCCGTACTCAGCTCTAGGACTTTTCTCCAGACTTGGGAAAATCGATTTGTTTCACCATTTTTCGTTCTGAACTTGATCTATAAGTAAACATGAAAGTGGTTGATATGGATGTTATCTTTCATTTGTCTTTGGTTTGACTCCATTTGGATTTCTAGAACTTGAGTTATGATTAAAATACTACATGTAGCTCATGTTGCGTTTTTCATGAAACTTCAGCATAAATTTTTCAGTGGACAATGAAACATTCTTGAAATTAATAATGAGTTTAAGGAAGTCGTTAGAGTGAATAATTGAACATGTATTTATGTAAAGTTGTGATATTTAATGATGTGAAGATAATGTGTAATTTAAAGATGTGAGTACTTGATTTACACATGATGATGAATACTTGATTTTGATGAAATGAATTAGCATAGCATGAATGATTTAACTTGGAATGTTTTTGAATGAACATAGTGATTGGAATGATTATTAATGAACTTGTGATTTAATTATGAAATGAGTTATGAATTGAATAATGATTTGACTTATGAACTTATTAGACGATTTATGAAGACGATGTGATTAATGAAGTATGCTTGGTGATGTAGAATGATATGTTATGAGTATATGATGAAATGATGTGATTATGTAATGGTGTGATTACATATTGATATGATAATTGAGATGAATTTATTATATGAGGAATGTTATGATAATAGTAATTCTTTGATGTGATTAAATGTTGAAGTGGTGATGAGATGATTTGATGGTGTGTGGATGTATTGATTTGATGATGCATTGATGTGTTGATATGTTGATATGTTATATGATGAAGTGATTATATAACTATGAACTATATGATGTTGTGTATTGTCGAGTCTATACTTGGTATCCATGCATCATGGTAAGTCCAATCTCGATGTTGTGAATCACAATGATGTGGGAGAAACAAGTAATATACCTCTGACTATCCAAATAATCACGATGTTGTGGGAGAAATCAATAATATACCTCTAACTATTCAAATAATCATGATGTTGTGGGATCACTCAGTAACATAACTCTGATATCCAAAACTTGGTACCACATGCTTATAGAGTCGAGTTAGGCGCATTGCATACATCACTATGAGTCTATGTGGAAGATGTTGATTTGACTATGTGTGATTATGTGATGATGTACTATTTGAAGATGTGAATGTGACTATGTGTTATGTGGAAATGTGTTTAATTGAATATGCGATGTTGAATGATGAGCTTGCTATACTAATGTGCAAATGGTGTATGCCTTGATGTTTTTTAGTTGGCTTGAATATTGGAAACTATTTGATGAATTGAATTGATGAATTAGTGAATGATGAGTTGTGATGGTTCTATGATGATGAGCTTTTAATGATGAGAATGTGATTACATGTTGATATAATGTTATGAGGAATATAAAGGTGATGTTTATTTATATTGATGAAGTGTTAATTGGACGATGTTGATATATTATGATGTATTAATATGACGATGTTGATATATAATGACGAGTTTATGTTGATATATTTGAATTGATTATGTGCGTCTATGTGGAAGATGTGTGATTTGACGAAGGTGATGAAGTGTGAATGCTATGTATGCAACTCGATGATTATTTGATGACGTTGATTTCTTGTTTTTATACTTGTGATGATGACTTGAAGTTCGTTGAACCTATAAGTATATATGGATGAGAATGCATGTGATGTTTGCCTGATTATATGCATATTTGATGTGTTGAAATAACTTGAAGTTATACATGCGTTCGTATTTTTTCATGTTTGAATATTTCTCACCCTTTTGTGGGCTTCCGCCTATGCCACTTGTGGTGTAGGCTTGCAGGTCGAGGAAGAGTAGTTGATGTGAGTTTTCCGAGGATGGATTTTGAGCCTACTCCTTCTTTACCACATTTCTTTGGAGTCTAGCATAGTATTGCTCTGATTAGGACTGTTGAGATTTATTTATATTTATCAGATTGTGTTGATGAACCTTGGGTTCTTTTGAGGATGTTTTTACTAGAGATATGATTTATATGACTTAATTGTTGAGATTTATTCCGCTGCGACTTTATATTATTTGATGGAGTTTTGGATTTAGTTGATTGATGACAAGTAACACCTTGAAATGTTATTTATATTTGTTGCATTATTATTTAAAAATAGTATGTGGGGTTTAGGGTGTTACAGTGAACCTTTTCACTTTAGGGTATCTTTTATGTGATGGTGGGTTGTTTTAACTCTTAAGATGTTATTGCTGATATGATGTGAAATTTGATGAGAGAATAATGATGAATGTGTATGATGATGATGTGGAAATAGTAGAATCGAGAAAAACTAGTTTAGGGTTTTCAGATTGAGTAATGAGCCTTAAAAAGAGTAGATAATTCGGTAGGTTAATGGAGGATTGGTGTTTTAATGATATGGTAAACATAAGGTGACGAATTGGGACGAAATTGGTGAGTTTTAGGTCGAAAACGGAGTAGGAAGAGGTCCCCTAAAGCGAAATCGCATAAAAACTGTGATTTCCTGTACCTATTAGGCACGCACGGTCGTGCGCCCCAGTGGCATGACCCGTGGGTGTAGTTCTGCCCAAATATGTTGTTTTGTGAGTTTTTTGGGAGCACGACCGTGCACCCTTCCAAAGTTTAGGAAACCTAACTTTTCTTCCCTAAATGAGTCTCTAAAGTATAGGCAATGATCCCAAAATATTTTACAAAGAATAGGAAGTGTAATTAGGCATAATTGGAAGCGATTAACTCAAATTAATAGTGAGATTAAAGCTAGGACTGAAGCAGGATGGACAAGTGAAGTAAAGGGAATTGTTAGGGGTAGTCCTTAAACCAACCATGCAGATATTAGAAGAACCATAAGAAGAGAAGAAGCCTAACATTACAAGTTAAGATAAAGAATGCAAACCCGATTAAGACGAGTGTATGGTGTTAATGTCTAAAGTTAAAGATGATAATAACAATGTATTAGTATACGAAGGTAGAGTTTAAAAACTTAATAAGTCTAGTTGCATAGATGAAAGCCAATATAAGGAACAACGATGGAGGGGTAGGAACCCTTAAACTAAGAGTGAAGGATAAAGAATGTCACTAGAGTGAAAGATGTAGAGAATGGATAAAAAACCAAATGACAGGGGTAGAATACAAATGAGACGTAGATTTAATGAATACATGACCTATATATAAATAGATGAACATATGATGTTAAATAACGATGAGTTACTAATAATGTAAGATGATGACGTATGGTGATGTTATGATTGTTATAAGACGAATGACGAATAATGACGAATGACGTGCTTGTTCTATAATAACAAGTAAAATGATGAAAATGACGATGTTTTAAAGATGTTATGTTGTCTATGTGTGTTCTATATGATGTTTAGTGAGACTTCATGCATCATATCATATTGCATAATGACGAATGACAGATGTATGATCAGTAACACACCTCTGATCTACATTATTATGACGATAGGATCCGGTACCGGCATGCATGTAGGTCTAGGAAAGAAGTGCAAATGCATATGGTTCATGTAGGTGTAACTGATATATATGTTTATGACATGATGTATAAGTGTCTTATGTGATAAAAGTGATATATTTAATGATTGCATGAATAGATGAACGTGCTGATGTCGTAAAATAATGATGAAATATTATGAATATGATTGGAAAAGATGACTAACGACGCTAAGACTTTTGTATCTATTTATTTATTCCAATTTAATGTCTTGATGATTATTCTCACTCCTTTCATGTTGTTGTGTTTTATGGTGACTGTACACGTGCGGTGCAGACACTCATGTTGAAGAGGAGTAGATACGGGATGCTTAGAAGGTGGCGATGGGGATATACTTCCGTAGCTATTATCTAATTAATTATGTAGTCGAATAAATACGTGCTCTGATCTGTAACACTAGGGTTGGGGTCAAACGTTGAATGTTTAATTTATGAAGTTTAAGTATTTGAATCTTTATGATATTTTCCACAATGACGCTTGAGGATTATATTTGTTTATTTTGTGAAATGATTTTGAAGTATTTTCCGCACTGTGAAATATGACGTACTATTTATTATTTGAAATGAATGATTTTAGGAGTATGTGTAACATCCTTTTTATTTAACTTTATTCGTATTATTTATTTAAATCAACGTCGAGAATTAGGGGGTTACACAAGCCACTATAGACTTTCAACTTTTGGAATAAGAGCTATAAAATTGTTATTAACACCTCTTGGCAATTTGCCACTACGGATGGAATTCCGATATGAATCACATAAAGGTATGGCCAAAATTCTTTAATGAAGCCAAAATTGATACCATTTGATCTTGGGCTCTTAAAACTATCACAATCCTACACTGCCTGTTTTACCTCTTCATGACTAAAAGGTATAATTAACTCTCCACTTTGAAAAAAAAATCAATAAATTAAAAGTGAGATTATCAATTCTTGGACGGTGTGTAGAACCTGACCGAAAGTGACTGGCAAAATGATTGAAACTACTTCAAGGATACCCACCACCCACTCCACTTGCTCACCATTTACAGACAGAAAAATAATAGCATTCGAACGACGACGGGATGACATGATACCATGAACAAATTTAGAATTAGTGTCACCCTCCGAGCGTCAAGAGTAGAGATATGCTCCTTAGCATCGCTAATCCAACCTTCCAAAATTTGAGAGGGTTGTTGGTGCCAATTCTTCATACCACATTTGCTTTTTTTTTTTTTACGTTTTTCCCTTAGCATAATTCCTCTCGAGATTGAGGGGGGTAACCTTGGTAGATACCAAAGAGCTAAAAGGCGATCCCCTGGCGACCCACAACTGAAGGCACCTTCGAAGCAGCCCGAGCCACAAGGTAGGGGCTACCACCAACTGTTTCCGCACTGCCCAGACAGTCAGGACCCTTAAGCTTCTTCGGGGGTTCCCGATCGCTTTTCCTTTCTCCGTCGCCTTCGGGAATGTCCCTCTTTTCCCTTTTTCCCACTTCGAAGACCGGCTAGATACAGACTTAGCAGCATGACGAGAACTTTTGGGAGACTGCATCAGAACACTCGGGCGGCATCCTGAACTTCCCTCTACGACGACCAGGGCGCCCACCTCGGCAACCTCCTGAGAGCCAACCGCCCTCACAAACTCCACCGCTTTCTTAGCAAAAGCTTCGGCAAGCTCATAAGGGATGGCTCCTTCCAGGAAGTCGGACTCATTTTCCTGGGAGTGCGCCCCTCCAGCAGCAGCAGGGGTGTTCATCTCTTCCTTCATGGCTTTCCACGACGCCAGAGAAACCATGGACTCTGCATAAAAGAAAAAGAAACAGTGAGCCGACAGAAAAACGAGAAAGCTCCAGCGGCGAAAGGCGGACCATACAATATGCCTAACTCTCTCCAAATATTCTCTTCTGATGGGTGGCGTCCCTCCCCAGGTTGACCATCCTGGTATCCATGTATCGGGCCTTTCCAATTGTCTTCGTCGGATCGTTCGGATGGGCAGGGTCTTGAATCTGCTCCAGCTCGAACGAAGATACAAAAACTTTCAAATCAAACATCAGCCGCACTTCAGAGGTGATGAGCTCGGTGTCCGAGTTGTGAGTATACACGACCAGAGAGAATTTCTGATGCGCTTCACTCCAAAAGTGGGAAAAAAGAAGTTCGTGGGCGATTTCTTTCGGAGTGCCATGTACGCTGGAGGGCTCTCTACCACAGCCCTGAACCCAGATATGCTCTCTCCATGCCTCGCGCACCACGTAGGCCGAATCCTGGGTGGCCTCAGAATTCGGGCTCTCGGGATCTAGGCACTCCTCCGAATGGTCAGAAGGAACACGACATATGCATTCGTAGCGCGCCTGCTCAAAGGGCGGAGCAGCACATACTTATGTTTCCAGGACTTCAAGGAGTCTGCGTAGTTCTCGAAGTACTTCTTCTGGTGAAGGGACACCCAACCTTGAGGCCCATTTTGGTTCTTCTGTTGGACCTGGACCATAGTAAACAGAAGGCGCAACGAAGGCTGCTCGCCTTTATATTCGCACCTGAATTAGAACACCTTTACGAGCGCCCAGGACAAGGGATGAAGTTAGGAAGGAGCCACCTTCAGGTGATGAAGAACCCCGAGTTCAAAGCCGTTAAAAGGGACGACCAAATCCAGTTCCTTCAGCAGAATTTCGTACGTAGTAAAGCAGCACCCCTCATATTGGCTGCTCACCCGATCCGACTGAATTTCAACGACCCATTCGCCGGGGAGCCACTCGTCCCATACGAACTCTTGGAGCCTTTACTCCGAGTTGTAGCACGACTCCTCTTTCAGGACCTCCTCATGAAACCAGCCATAGTCAATCACAAGGATCAAGTTATCTGAATTTTATGAATTTTCTGTCAAATTTTCCGCCATTAAAATAGCACCGTCCATCTTGAAAAGATAATGGAAGCCATGAGTTTGGGCCCTAGAACATTTTTCTAACCAACAAATGATTTCCACATGAGAGGGCGGGCGTTTCAGCAATAAAGTCAGGGATTCCCTCATCTTGAGATACAGAACATCCCCCTCGGAGGCGGTCATCGGACAGCGGCGCTCCTGGACCTCGTTCTCATAACTGCTAAAGGGGGAGTAACCGCTAGATGAAGAACCCACCGAGTTTTCACAACAAACACTCATCCTTCTCCTTCAGTGTGGAAAAGCAAAGGAAACAACCAAAGGAAAAGAGAAAAAGGGTACCTTTAGGGTTTGACGATTTCTGAGAAAGGAAGTAGGAGCCCTGAAGAAACTGAAGAATCCCGAAACTTTGGTTGAAGGAAAGATCGCTCGAACAAAAGCTGAAGAAAGTCAAGGAAGAATGTGAGGCGAAATATCAAATGTTTGGAAGAAGATTTGCAGAAGCAAGTAGCGATAAAGGAAATTTCTAGGTACGTAGAGGTTTCAAAGTTGTAAAGGGTGGAATGAAGAGTTTCCCTCCTTATATAGGCTTAGAGATATTCAAACCAATGGCCCAGAACAAGGGGAACCAGAAGGTCTCGATCCGACGGTGGTGAGGGA
Source organism: Medicago ruthenica (assembly GCA_018208015.1). Lineage (NCBI taxonomy): Eukaryota > Viridiplantae > Streptophyta > Magnoliopsida > Fabales > Fabaceae > Medicago > Medicago ruthenica. The sequence continues at coordinate 52,445,082 of CM031376.1, forward strand.
ATCTCGGATGACGAAGCGCATTCAAGTGGTGCGCGTGTAAATCACAACTCCCAACGCGCGTGCCTTTCACGGAGCTGACATGTGGGAAACGAAACTGAACAGCCATCGTGTCTAAAATGATTCAGTTCCTGTTCCCAGCATCATAGTCGCACCTGAAGAAAATCCTCTTCAAAATCTCGTCAATGCCATGATCATTGAAGAACATCGCTCCACCAAACCAATTGCTTCAGCTAATCCATTAACATCCTCCAAACAATCCTCAAAGACTCTACCCTTTGATCTCAATCTCTCTCAAGAAATTACAAATGTTTATTTTGGAAGCCTTTTTCCTCCAACCACTTTTCACAGAGAACTTTCAATAATCACTCCAACCCCAATCTTCAACACTGACAACTTCACACTTTTTGGAACTGGCTTTCTAAACAATTTTCTCAACACTTCTTCGAAATCCCTCAACAACTCTAACCTGCCTCAAATACCTTCTAATTTTAGCTCATTTGAAAGTTTTAAATCAACCGGTGCATCTGCTAAAATTGCTCCTCCCATTGCAAATCAAATCTCTCTCCCATAACAAATGAGATGATTCTCTCCAAGCTTTCGAGCTTTAATGAGAAAGTTCTCCATGTTAAAGGATGGATTGCATCAACTATGTCCCTTCCTTGGTATACCACTTCCTGACTCTGGTTTCCATGCTTCGACTTCGGCCAATCCTCCCACACACCAGTGATGTTTCGGCCCTATTGCTCAGCTCTTTCTGTTATCCTTTTTGATGTGGGAGAATACATGTTGTGTCTTAAATTAGATATATGCTCCTCGATATTTTGGAATATTTTGTGTTATTAAGTATCACGTTTTTTATCCTTTTACGGTGTATGGGTCATATCCTTTTTTAGCTCTTAAAAACATTGATGCTATGTACTTAAATGCTAAAAATATTTTCTAGTTTCAATTCATACGTTTTCATGTATAAATATGCGCTATGAAAATCAAAATGAATTTTCAAAATTAAAATTTTAAAATTCTCTCTTGAATGCTAAAATGAGGGGGAGTTCTTTTGATAGAACACTATGTATTCATACATATTAGATACCCTCAAAAATATCAAATTGTGGGGGAGCTCATTTTATTTATAATCAAAATACTTTAAATAAAAATTTAATTCAAATATATTTGTCATCATCAAAAAGGGGGAGAATGTTGAGGTAAAAATCAAATTCCCTATTTAAAGTTTTAAAGATGATAAATTTATTTCAATTACATTTTTTATTTGATTCTGATCATTTATGGATTTAACTTATGTATTTGAGTGTCTCATTAAGTTACAGGTAAAGTATCCGAAGCGCACAACAATTGCGTCAAAATTCTCTGATGCCCTCTCACATATGTATCAAACAAATATTATTTGGCATATTGGAATTTAAGACACCAAAGGCAAATTAAGTAATATACATTTTTTGGAAATGAAGCAATAAACCAATGAGGAAACCAATGGGACCAGCTAAAACAAATGCCATGCTAGCTGTTTTAACTCACTTCACACGTGGGAACAATAGCAATTGAAATGGAAAAGGCTTGCACTTGACGAAAAGGGAGTCTACACTTGGTATTTTGACAGAAGCATGAAAGCTCCAAGCTGCCTATAAATAAACAAATTCATTGCAAGGCATAACCACCGAATTTGAGAAGTTGCAAGCAAAAATATTCATACATTCAAAGCTCTTTTTTTGCTCTTCATTTTAGAATACTAAAATTGCTCTTTTGTTTTGAGCATTTTTTTTTAGTAAAATACAAATACTTTACTTTGTCCAAGTAAGAATTTATTTCTTGTTGGATGTAGAAGAAAAGGTTTTAGCTTGTTGTTACAAGTGTGTAAACTCTAGAGTACGAAAACTCAGTGTAAAGAAAGATCAAGAAGATCAAGACAAAAGAGAAGTTGTGGTTAAGTTATAACTCAACTACCTACTGAATAATCTTACATTCGTGTAGGGACTGAAAGTAACTTAGTTTTTGTGAACCATGATAATTCTCTGTGTGTTATTCTTCTTTCATCTCTTTAATTTGTTTCACAAATTTCACACACTTATCACACGTGATTATTATTATTATTTTTACTAACTATTCAACTAACCATATTTGAACACTTGTTTGAAATTTTTAAAAAGTAATTTTTAACAGTTCACAATTCAAACCCGCCCTTTCTTGTGAAAATATTTTACTTGAGGTTTTCTCGCAGAGCGCCTATATAAGGGTGAGGTAGTTTCACCCTCAAGGTACGATTCACTTTTCACACACTTTTCACGCACTCTTTCTCAGCTCTATTACCGACTTGATCGTCGGGGTGCTAACGTGTCTGCAGGCACCTGTCGTTCCACCGCAAAGACTCATCACCACCGTACCGGAGCATTTTCTGCCACCGTTGCCTCCATCGCGGATAGATCATTTGGTAACATGAAGATGTCAATCCTCTTCACGTTTACTCTTTTCCCCTATGGCAAGAAGAAATGTGTCCTCCATCCAAACATTTTTGTTGTTTTCAACTATACTCACTTCTCCACCTCTGTTGCAGCTCTTCATCACACCCACCTCGTTCCAACCACCTCTATCGGAACTGAAGCGTGGATTTTATTTACAATTAAATTTGTTATTCAGGAATTATGTCAAGTCCAACTATACTTGGGACTCTTGCTCAAATTTTAAACCTTTTGTATAATAGCAATAGCAATAGCAATTTTATGATAGTAATGATCGATATAACTAAGGTCTCAATAACAATTTTCAAATTTAAATTTAGACGATGATATATCGATCATACCATTGCTATTACATTAAAGGTAGAAACTTGAGAAAGAATCTCGAATAGAGGTAGGACTTGACATTTTATTTAATGAATAACAATTTTAAAAGTTAAATTTAAATATAATACAATTCATGCTTTGGATCCAACACATGTGGCTGACTTAAAACGGATGAGTATAGTTGCTGACGATTAAAAAAGTTGGAGGGGCTGGTTCATTACTTTCAAGTTTCAACCACATGCTAGAAGAGAGTGAATGTGAAGAGGATCAACACCTTCATCACAGCCACATCTCCTAAAGTCAAAGTGGGATGACAACATCTAAGACAAAACTAAAATGTTCCCTATATGGATGTGGTTACTCAAATTTTGGCAACCAACATTGCAGTATGCAAAAAACAGGTTCAAGCCTCATATTTCTCACGTATTAATCTTAATAGATGAATTTTCGGTTGTTGGACTGTTTGACAAAAAAAACATTTGCTATGATAGTAAAATGCTTCAAATTTTGGGACCATAAAGAAGAGAATTTCGCCAAGACAAACTAAGCCACACAAATTCCGAGCTATGTTTCAAAAAAAATTCCCAAAATAAAATTTCATATAATTTCTACACATTTCTTCTGAGTTAATTTGTTGGCTTAAATGAAGTTTTGTCTCTTCTATTTTGACAAAACAGTAATTTTGGGATTCCATTTTTAATTGGCAATTTCGGTTCCCTATTTTAGAATTTTTGACAAATCCATGATAATTATAAGATTACTTACAAACAATAATTTGGCTTTGTTCGGTAAAAAATAAGTTATAAGATAGTTGATAGTTGAAAACCTAGCTTATAACTTATAGTTTATAGCTCTAAATTCGCTTATTAAGAGCAAGGTAAAAAAATAAAGTGAACAAAGAAAATATAATACGCTATAGCATGGTGGTACCAATGTACGAGAGGCTAGTTGTACCAAAATATAAAAAGTGGACAGTTACATATGTATATGGGCAGTTCTTTTTTTTATAAGAAAATAATAAAATTAAATTAATAAAGTTAAAATTGGAAGAAAATATAAAAAACTTCAAAGTTATAAACTCAAACGCTACTTGAAATAACATCTCAGAAAACGTCATAAGCTAATAAAAAAGCTTCTTACCAAACACGTTGTCATATCAAAACAAGCTTATAAGTTAATTCAATAAATTATAAGTTAGCTTATTTGTGTTATCAAAACACAGTCTTTGTCCCTAAATATAAGATATTTTGTCTTATTTGATATTGACCAAACTTAATTGTCACAACAATTTGGTAAAACCAAACCGTTAATGGTTTGTTCCAAACTAAATTGATATGAAGGTTCAATGAACCGGTTTTACGGTTTCGATCGGAACAAATATACCTTTACAAAACACCAAACTATAATTTTTTAAACCTTGATTTTTTTTTTAACAAGCCAAAATAAAAATTATATACCATCAGAATGGTTCCACTTGCACAAGGAGTGCAAAAGGAAAACCACCCAAAAACAGAACTAAATAGAATATTAAAACTGCTTAAAAAAAATCAAAACCAGAACCACATTGTTGAACCGAATTAAACCAAAAACAACTGAACTGAACCAAACTGCTTTTGTTCAATTCGTGAACTGTCGGCCACAGTTGGGTTTTTTGGTGCACTTGGTTCAATTTGGTTTTCTGTTAACAGCCATAGTTACAGTGACAAAATTAAAAGAGGTTGAGGGTTCAATCTTTACTTCCAGCATAATAATACTAACAATTACTAACCATAACATTGACTGTTTCAAATGAAATAAACAAAAATAAAGGTTATATAGTCAATGTGCAAGCTTTGCTTAAATTCTAGTAGGTTACATATTGCAAAAGTAGTATAGCTTATGAGCTCAAGGAAATCATTATACAACAATGCATAAGTATTAGCAGGTAACATATTGCAAAAGATGGGCTCAAGGGAATCCTTATACAACAATTCGGTATGTAACATATATGCCTGCAGTCTCACTATGCCGGATTATCCGGACAACTTGTCCACGATGCAGTCCATAATATCTCGCAACAGGATCCGTCACCAGCATTCTAGGTAGCTGTGAAGCAGCCCATAAATATTAGATATAATGAACTGTAGCAGAAGTTTGTCGTAGAATATTATAATTGCAAATAAGAGACAATCCATGAGTTCCATCAAATATGAAGTGATCTTATTCAATTGGGTTGCGAAATTTAATATTTCTTTTGATTTTTTTTTTTATTGGCCATCACTTTTTTCGCCATGCCCTAGCATGCATTGTACAATCCAAGATGCATTAACAGAATTTCAATGAATTTAATGTGAGCTGAATTTCTGAATGGAAAGATTTTCTTAGTATACAGAGGCTAGTTTCCAATTCAGGTATCATGGCATTACGATGCGGAATTAGTATCTTAACTAACAACATATCAAAAGGTCTCATCTACATATTAGAAGTTCTCGTCTATTTGAAAATTAGATGTACACAAAAAATTCTTTAAAATAAAAAAAGTATAGAACACTGACCTGAGTTTCTTTGACAGTGTATGTCGCGAGCAAGTCTTTCTTCTCAGCATCGGTGAGCACTTGATGTTCCGGCACTAGCACATGCTCTGTTACGTTCACCAGAAGTTCATCCTCCTACACCACCAGCGGTTACATCAAACCATTAACAACAACCTACCAACACACATGAATAAATATATATTCTATATATTTGTTTATCTATCGTCCATCTATTCTAACAAAACATTTGCCCCAATGAATAATGAAATGTGGCAGAAATTCACATCTCCATTTCCTGTTGTTTTCCCTTATACTATGCAATTGCACACGGGATCTCTAGTAATCCACTTATTCATAGTTTTATCCATTCAAAAGTCTTTCGCTAGTCACAGCACAATTTTACACCTCTGTTTCCTGTCATTTTCTATACATTCATATAACTTTGCAAGGGATCTTCATGATTAATATTAAATAATGAAAGAACCACTACATGAGAAGTGTTACCTTATAATTTAGGTTAAATGAATCACAAGTTTGATCGTTAATATTGCAAGGATCAACAATTTACTCTCCGGTTTTATGAAATTGCAAAATTATCTTTTTTATTTACACTCTACTTCAAAGAATGATTATTTTTGTGACATGAACTAATTTGACTATAAATTTCAATTGAAGGATACTTTTCCTATTTGATAAATTCAAAAGACTAAATTGCTCGATACTTACAATGTCAATTCATAAATTTAGACGACTAAATTGCTCAATAACAATTTAGCTTCCCGCTCAACAATTCTTGAGTACCCTTTTTTAACAGCTATCTAGCTAGGTAGTGATTTAGGGGTTAGAAGAAAGGGATAAATGATTACCAGAAAGTCTTCAATGCGAACTTCAGCGAAAATGTTCAGCTCGGATCGTGCTTTGGATTTGATTTCATTCTGAACAACAATGATAGCTCTATAGACCTCCTCTGAGAGAATGAGATCTTTGATAGCTTTAACAGCGCTGAGACCGAGTTTGGCATCATCACGAAAGAACACATAGATTTTGTCGGAAGGATCGTCTTTATTAGTTTTTTTAATAGTGAGGTCTTTTCTCTTCATGTTTTCGCCGAACTTTGCTTTGAACTCTTGTTTGGACATGTTTACCTCGGAGTCTAGGACATGGTAGTTTCTGTCTCTTAACATTTGAAAAATTGTTCTATGGATTCTGTAAAGTTTTGTTACCTCTTCCTCCGAAATCCCCATCGTTGCGTCTGGTGGCAGAGCTTAAATAAAAATCTTCGGGGTGCCAAAATAAACTAGAAAGCATAAATCAATAATATAAATCATTTTGTGTCTAAAATTTAAGTTGTAATATAAACATAAAGATGATCATGAAATCAATTCAATTTTCACAAAAATCAATTCATTTTGCAACAGAAAAGTATAGGATTCTCTGCAGTCGTCAAAATCCCCATTTCACATAGCACCACATCGGTGACTATCGGATCGAGATCGAACCGTGTAGAATTCAAGGTCGGGATTTTAGTTTTTGAAAAATTAAAAAATCTGCTTGAAATCTGCATCGTCTGATATCTATCTAACGGTTACCAACACTGACATGGGGACTTTGTGAATAAGGGATTTTGGCGACTGTGGGGATTCCAGCAATTCATACAATGCATCAACACTAAGTAAGGTGTGTGATTTTCTCCACTGGCTAGTCTATTTCACCCCAAAAAACAATTCAATCGATAGTCTTGTAGGTAGAACTCAGTTGGTAGCTGCAGGGACACATCTGATGTGTTGTGGAGCGGGTTAGAATTCGTGATTCCCCACTTCTCCACACTTAGGGTGTGTTTGGATTGAGGGTTTAGAAGTGGAAGGGTGGGGAGGGTTTATTTTTCTTTTTTAAAGTACGGACACTAAAAAAGGTTTAATTTTTTTTAAATAACACGATAAATAATCATATAATGGTTCAATCACAGTTAATTTATTTTAAAATAACATTTTATATTGTCCGTAAATTTTAAAAAAAATTAATAAAAGTAAACCCTTTTCTCCCTTCCCATCTTAAACCGTCAATCCAAACACACCCTTAGAGTATGTTTGAAAGGGGGTTTTGGAAGGCTAAACCTATATTTTAAAATAGGTTTACAGCACTTCTTGATTTTAGTCCTTGTAACTTCTTTTGTTTGGTTTCCGTCCCTAAAAATGCAAAATATTTTGCTTTTAGTCCCTGCCATAATTCGTAACCCAATCAAATCACGCCACATGGCCCAATAAGCTGATGGTAGGGACTAAAAGCCATTTTGAATTTGTAGAGACTTAAGCCAAACAAAAAAAACTTACCGGAACTAAAACCAAAAAACGTGAGTAAAAAAGGTTTCCTGTACAGATGCAACTGCAGAGACTAATCTCATTTGAAATCCATTTCAATGGCTGACATCTCCCAATGATCATATAATACTTCAATCACATTAACTAACTGATTTTAAAAAAAACATGTTATTTAAAAGATAAAAGTAACACACACCACTCCAAAACCCTTCATCCAAACATACCCTTAAGGTGTGTGATTCTCTCTCGGCTAGGTTAATTGACCCAAAAAAATAAGCAACAGCAACAAATCAAATCAATTCAATTTCAGTGAAGTAAATGAAAAAAAAAAGTAAATTGAACAGAAACCTAATATATTGAACAAATGAATTGAATCGAAATGCAGAAAAAGTTAAGAAAAATTGCAGTGGAGAAGAAACAAAACAAGGTCACAGATTTGTAGTAGAGAAGAACTTACTGTTGCTTGAGGAAACGGAAACGGAAACGGAAACGGAAACGGCGGAGCGGAGATGGCTGGAGAAGTGAGAGCGGCGGGAGAGATGGTGGTGAGATGTTGTTGGAGGCAGCAGGGGTTTTGTAAGTGAGGGTTTATGTTTGAGGGTTTTTACCATACAAATTTAAATATTATATTTTTTCCTACTGTCGAAAAGATAATTTAAGTTATTTAATTATAATAAGTTGATTTTTAAGTTATTTTTGACTTTTTTTTTTAAAAAAGTTGTTTTCAACTTTCGTACTACTTATGTGTTTTTTTTTTTAAATAATTTAATTATAACAAGTTAGTCATTTGTATTTTTTGTATCAATTAAATCATTTAAGTGATTTAATTGTAATTTTTAAACATTGAATAACATAAATTTTTAAGATCTGAAATCCCTCAAATTGTTACAATTAAATAATTTAAAGAACCTAAATGATACGAATAAAACTTAAAAGATCGTATTGTTGCAATTAAATAACTTAAAAATCTAAGAGGTACAAAAAATACGTAAAGACTAATTTGTTGCAATGAAATAACTTAAAAGGACCTTTGTTATACTTCAGCCTTTTATTCTATAAAATAAGTTTATGTCGGTTGGGTTGCGAAGAGGGTCATAAACATATCTCAAATCTCAACGAAGGTTTACACATGTATATATTTACATATCATCAATCAAAAAGATGATCATATCTTTCTCTCAAAAAAGAAAAAAGGTTATCATGAACCATACGTCGTCAGTTTCTTATCAACTAAGTCAAATTTCATTAATTGAAATTGAAAAATTATTATTATTGTAAAAAGAATTGTACTAGCATTGAATATTGATTTATTTTTTATGTTGACATATTAGTTTAGAGAAGTGCATTACGGAATAAACACAGTGATGGAAACCAAAGTACCAAAAATTAATTTTTGGCACAACAAAAAATATGGGAACCAAAGCAAAAGATGGGATTGGATTTGAAATTTGTTTTAAAAATAAGTTTCTCATCTCACCCTCTATATTTCCATATGTCTCCAAAATTCGGTTTTTACCGGTTAACTGATTGATCTTTCTAAACAATAATTATCTATATTAACGGATACGGATGATTATGAAAATTTCAAAAGTTTCATAACTTTTTGTGTTTTTAGATTGATCAACTCGGAGATGTAAAATGTAGTTTTTAGACTTTTTTACACCTAAGGATTGGTCAATTCATATGTAAAATGTAAACTTCAAAATTTTCAATATTTTTATGCATCTGGATTGACCAATCTAAGCGTGGAAAAAGTCTTGTAAAATGTAAACTTCATAGTCTATTGTTATTATTGTTTTTTTTATTACAAAAAAAATATATTCATTCATTTAAATTAAAGAGTTTAGATACAATTACATGTTCAACATCGCTCAAAATGTAAAAGGTAAATGTATGAACAAACTCACAACATCTAAGTTTTTTTTTAAGAAGCTAAGACAAAATATATTAAAAAACCAAGGCAGACCCTCAAGCACAAGAAGTGCCGGAGGAAACTAAAGTCCAGAGATACAATACAACTGTCTTAGCTACATAAGTAGCCAAAAAGAAAAACAACCGAAAACAATATTACATAACAGCCTGTAAACACCTTAACGGGTTTAATCTCCTAGAAGGATAGTCAAAATCAAAAAGTATGAAGTACAATTTCAACCACCAGTAAGTTGGAGATTAACCTTTTCTTCAAAGGTAAAAAGATGTTCCGTCTAATTGTGAAAAATCCTCCTATTACGATCTTTCCAAATAATAAAAAGCACCGAAATCCAAATAATATTAAAAGCCAGCTGAGAATTCTTGAAACAACCACCAAGACACCCGAACCGAATAGAATGAGCTAGAAGATTTCCATGGAAAACCGTTGAGACTCCTAAAGCCAGAGACGACCATAAAAATCACACTTGAAAAATAAATGGTCCCTGTCTTCTATCCCACCACAAGATGTCGAGCAAAAAGCTTGGGTATCTTCCAAGACATGTCGCCTACACAAATTGTCTTTCGTTGCTAGTCTATTCAGAAACAATCGCCAAACAAAAATATTCACCTTTAGCGGAACTGCCTTGAGCCACAACACATCATTAAAACCTTCATTGTGAACAATATCACCTGCAGTTAAGTAATTATAGGCTGATTGAATCGTGTACCGATGTGATGAGTGAAGCTGCCACTCCCACCTATCATCCACTCCAACCTACAAAACAATAGCAGAAAATGGCCGCACACAATCTCTCACCAACCCTTCCTCCCACGCAAACAGCCTCATACGCCACTTCCACACCTTACCATTAACCTCCCACCCCAACAAAAACATTTATGCGACCATAGCTAACTTATTCTCTGATAACTCAAACAACCTACTAAAGCAACTTTTTAATGGTATGCCATTAAGCCACGGTTCCTTCCACAACATAGTAGTCCTCCTCCCATCCCCAACCTTCCAAAGAATATTATCCACCAACCACCTGTCATCTAAGAAACCACCCCCTGATCAAATTTGGTTCAAATTACGCCACCAATTCGACCCTTCTTCTCCACCAAAGCGCAACCTACCCCCCTCCTCGCCATATCGCACACTTAGCACCTTATACCACAGACTCTCTCGTTCCACCATCACCCTTCAGACCCATTTCCCAAGTAAAGAAACATTAAACTCATTCAACCTCTTCACCTCCAAACCTCCATTCTCCCTGAGGGACTCACAACACCTAAGTTAATAACATATAATAACAAAATGCCTACAAATAATATGATAAAATTCAAGTCACCATAATACTCATGCTTCTGGATTTGCAACGTTGACGTCTAAATCATTAATTAAATTTGTAATTAACTGAAACCGATCATTCAATAAGAACCAAACAAACACCGCAACAAGACGCAAAATCAAACGCTGCACAAGACGACAAACAACACAACGCCGCACTCAGACGACGAAATTACAAAAAAAACTTGATATATGTAGAAACCACTTATTTAAATCGAAAGAAAGAAGAAAAAAGATGCAGAGAGGTGATTATATGTCAAAAAATAACATAAAACCATCCATCATCGATGAATGAAGGAGAAAGAGAACTTAGAGATAAGATATAGTTTCTCTCACTAAAAAACCACCTATAATTTTCTTTTAATGTTATTATTGTTATTAAGAACTAATTAATTGATGAATATGAGTTGGATTATGTTTCTAAACAAGACCATGATGATTTGACTGATATATTTTTTTTTGGTCAAGAGAGTCGACTCATTCTACTAAGCCCAATTAGAGATATGCCCTCAACCGTTTAACTATTTTAATCGTCTCCCGAGTAGACGGTTGGAGAAACTTGCCACAAGGGTAATAATAAGATTTGTGAAAATTCCAATTAAATTCCAAGGAGAAACTTATCATGAATATATGCTATTACTTGTATATATGATGTTGTCGTCATGTTAAAATTCCAACAAAATTAAAGAAGCATCACATGAAATATTCAAAGTTAGTAAAGTTGTACTTCTCAAACCATGGTTTTGAGATAAAAAAAAAAAAAAAAAAAGTTATAATATTTTTTTAAAGGAATGTTATAATATATAGGACCAGGTCAAACTTACTTTGCACCCAATTAAATTAAAAGGAGTCATTCAGCTTATACATCTCTTGTAAAAATGCAAAGAAGGATGAATTAATATAGCAAACAAACTAGAGGAATGTCAAAAGCAGGAAGATCACCTTAGTAAATGAAAACAAGCCTTTATTTCTATAAACATGTTGAACACTCATTTAAACATTTTACATATAATACACACTTCAGTCCGTAAGACCTAACTCAAATGAGAAATTGACAATGTTGATATGGCTAGGTTAGACACCTTCACCCAGGTTCGCATGTGAAACCTTGCAGTTGTATGTGTAGGTTTCAGATGTTGCTTGTCACTTCGACTCCGGACCAAAAAAACACACACCTTAATCACACAAGTATATATATATATATATATATATATATATATATATATATATATATATATATATATATATATATATATAGGACACAGCCATTTAAACATTTAAATCTAAATCCTATTGGAAAGACAAAAAATGAAACTATTTCCAAATTAAAAGTAGAAGTGGAAAATAAAGAAAAAAAGAATCTATATTTAGTGGTTGGCAATCTGTGTGTTAGAAGTTGCAGCAGCTAAAACTGATGCTCCTTGATATTGAAATTCTGGAAACACTCAATCTCCTTTACAAATTCCTGCACTAAAGGTAGAATAGGAGTCTACATTAGGAGCATTTTTTTTTGTATAAATGATCAATAAACAAAGTAAAATAAATCTGAGAAACGAACTCAAGCTGATTCTGAGAAATCGAAAAAAGTGATTTCAATTTATATAAGCTATTGCTTAAAAGCGTGGTGGGCCCATAACCCACAGGTCCCTGGATCGGATCCAGGCTTTGATACCATGTAGAAATTACTCTATAACTTGAGAGTTGTTTATGTCAATGACAATGGTGCTCCTTTTATAAGAGAAGATACAACTAGTCAACTCTTTAATTAAGCAGTGACATAATGAAAAATAAACAATCATTAAAATAGAATAATAATTAAAGGAAGTAACATATATTTCAACAAAAACTTAGTTATTTCACGACAAGACGGTGTTAAAATATGTGAGAATAGTTCACTCGGCCTAAGGAAACTTTGGTTTTTACGGTGAAAACTCATGTCCACAAGAATCTAAAAATCGTAGTTTCTATAATATCAGTCATATTGCTTTCGAATGCGAGAAAAAGTAGCCCAACTCATATCCAAACATGTTCTCAAACATGCAAGATATGCTTGTATATGGTATAACTCACTTGTTCAAATTAAGCAGTTACTTCCAACTTATTAAACTTGTAATGGCTTCTTCATTTTCAATCTCTGCATTAGTGAATGTTAGGGCTCGCTGTAGCTTCCTAGGTGAGAATGCCTCAACTTCAACGATATATGTCGCAGTCACCGGTCTGTGATCTGATATTTTGAGCTCAGTCCTTCTGTAACTCAGTAATCTCATTCCCTTGCCATATGAAAGAACACGATCACACCTGAAACGAAAAATTCATCAACACCTCTAACTCTTACACCTTGAAGTTAGATTGAAGCACCCAATGTAGTTAAAACATTTTCATCAGTTTGCATCATCCTAATCATGGAATAGAATTGCATGTCCATAAAGCAAATACCACATGTCACTTTCAGGGACTAAAGTGAGTCTTTGATCGAAAACATCTCATTTTACTTTTAGATTTGTATTGTAAGCACATAAAGTGCAGGCCGCATGATGATTAACTCAGATATTACCGAGAAATTTAAAAACATAAAAATAAAAGCTTAGGATTCAAAAACATGGAAGAAGAGTCTGAATTTAAACAAAAGCATACCATGCTGGTCTACGCTTTGAAGCCTTGGGATCGTCTCCGTAGTACTTGTCTGAATTAACCTCATATTTATAAGTTGGTGGGAAGTTTAACGTCCCTTCTGACCATCCTCCAAATGCACCGTTTTTTAGTTCTTGCATCAGCTGTAAGATGCCAATTTACTAATCATCTAGATGACCTTAAAACTTGAGTTCGTTTATGAAGTTGGAGCTTTTCACATTTCATAGTTCACGGAACAAAGTTGAATAATTACATGTATTATGGAGCATAGTTATCCAACTTGGACCAGTTAGGAACCGTATGATAAACAAATCTAATATTGACATGGATAGAGATAACACAGGCTTTCCAAAATACATTACATGTGTGTGCAGCAAGGATACATTGTTAAATATAACATGAAAATGTTCCGCTATAAGAAGAAAATGCTTGTGCAAAATATGTTGATTCATATTTATGACAGTATAAATTGCTATTATTTTCAAAGGAACAAATTTCCTTTACTCAGAACTATTTTCTAAACAGAAACCACAGACTCGGTTTTCCTTTTCCACTCCATACATACCACCTAACTTATCCTTATTAATTCATGTTGACCTGTCACAGATTGTTAATCAATCTGGAACAACTCAACAATTCTTCAATCCAATGAGTCTAAAGAATGCATTCCAAAATGATATGCTCAAACCAAATCTGCTCCAGAAGCAATACTACATATCTAAAATTATAGTTCAAGTAACGCACATAATTAGAAGTATTAATGACTTAATAATTTAAGAGATAACATTTGAATGAAAGCACGTGTTTGAAGAAGCTTTTACTAGTTGTTCCGGAGATCAAAAAGTTTTCTTCCAGGATACCATTTCACAAAATTTAAAGCCTTGAACAGTACATGAGTAAACATTATAAGTTGTGTTCTAGATGAATGCTCTTGAACAGTACATGCAATAGTTTCGGCAGTACCTGATCTTTTTCAAGCAATTTTGACCACTGCTTTTTCGAGATAAGAGCTTTTGTTTCCACACTTGATAAGTTGATACGGTAATTCAAATCACCCAACCAAATTATTCTACTGCAAATAAATTAAAATTGATTAAGCAATTGTAAGAAAATATTTAAAGTCGCGATTACAGTACAAACAGAAACAAAAGCATTGAGCTATACAATGAAGAAACAAATAACAGGTATGTTGGTGCATGAAGCAAACATACAATGCGTAAAAATGTACAACAGTTCTGAAAAAGAAGTAAAATAAAAAGTCAGTTTGTTATGGTTATTAAAGCAAGCACTCACTCGTGATCGAGGATTCCTTTAGGAAGTCCAATAATAGAAGGTGAATGAAAATGTGTTCTGCGAAGGATTTCATGAACATCAGCATTTCGTTTAAGCTCATCTCCTTCCTTTTCACCAGAGGTAAGGTGCGTGCATATAAAACAAAAAAGCGTCTGATATATCGACATGCTGACAGATACTGATCCCTGGAAAATTGAAAAAGTTGTTATAAGTTCGTGCAATAATAATATTGATTTATCATATGCCCACCTTAAATGTTACTAATAGTATAATTATCTAGCTTAAAAAATCAGTATGAACAAAAAGGATCGATATAATCATCATTAGAAATTATGTTAAAAGTTAAAATTTATAGATAAATTAAATAGTAAGAAATATATACCAATTAAAAAAAGTTAATAAATAAATATTCTTCTTTCCATGGGCCTGTTTAGGTTTGGTATTTCTCCCATTTAAAAACTTCTGATTAAAATAGGATAAATTGAAATATAAAGACGAGACCAACTTTATGAATGATGCCAGGAAAACATGGTATAGTAGATGGAAAAATAAATAAATAAAACACCAAGCATAAATATTGAGGGGAAAAAGTAATAGTCTAAGGAGAGGGAAAATACTTTGTTACCAATATAGCCCATAATGCCAACACCTACAGTTGAAACCTTCAAATTATGAATATGTTTACGTAAGCTCCGACGAACCCATACGGTGATGAAAACTCCGACCATTTGCTTGCTAACAATCCTTACATACAGAGATCTTCTTTTCCGCTTCATTAAAGCTTCAAGGTCAATTTCAGGAAGCAAACCCATTCCCGGCATACCATCCATAATTGACTTGAAAGAATTATATGTTTTGAATGATTTTAACGACTTAAAGGATTTGAATGATTTAAAAGAAGTTGGTCTGTCCAAAACTCTCTGAGAGAGCAGATGTAGTGGAGGCTCCGGCCAGCTCAAACCGATCCTTTCAGATCCACTAAGCATTCTGGTTAGTGTCTTGGCCTTTTGGGAAATTGATGCATCCATGTTTTCTGGTGGACTTTGCGGCCAATCAAACCTCTTCGGAAAAGAAAACTGTCTTCTATAATCAATCTTAATTGGTTCACTGGTGTTGACACTGGCACTATCAGCAACGTCGGAAGCCAGTAAACTTGTGTTCATGTTGTCGCCCGTAGTAATTTCATCACAAATAATCTGTTCTTCATCCAAAGGATGGACTTCCTCACCAATATCGCTATCACTTTCAAATAATATTTCTTCTTCTATATCAGGGTCATCCTCCGATGGCTTAAATTTTGACGGAGATGGAGGTTCGCTGAAGCATTTTGTCTTCATTACTAAAGGTCTGACTCTATTAAGTGCTTCCCGAATAATATTCTCCCATTTTGGAACAGGACGAGTGTCTTCAGAACCAAAAATATTACCAGCGTTTAAGGGTACAATCTCTTGAAGACTGCAAGTGTAAAACATCGCTTACATCAAACAAATCGGAAAGTCTAGATATGCATGATATAGAACTTTGAGAAGTATGCTTGGCAACAACCGGTGAAGAACTTACCCAAGGACATAGATGTCAGCTGGTTCATTGACACCGAGCCATTCATCAATATCTAGGTCATCAGGTGGAAGTCTTCCTCCAACATTCCATGTCCCAACACATACCCTAGGAGTCAGATAAACACCATAATCCAGATATGAGACGCTTCGACTATACAACCATATTAACTGTGTTCTTCGCCCTTGTTATATAAACATGATGAGAGTAGTGTCTCACCTCAGTTCCTTTGTATTTATATACTGAGATCTATAAGTTGACGACTTCTGTTTCCTTAACCTTGGAACAAAGTCTATAATTCAAAAGGAAATTTAAGCAATTATAGAGAAAAGCAATTTACTAGAGTTCAAACAGAATAGATGAAAAATCAGAGACTACTACAATTCGAAAGTAGAATTGGATGTTCATGGGTCTATTGATTTATGCAGCATGCTGTGAGAGCTTTAGTTATTTATGAGTAAAGTCATCATAATTCATTTGTCTTGAATGGATTAATCACATTAAATAGTGCAAACTAGATAAAATTTGCAGAGGCCTAATTTTACATCTTGAGTTAAATGTATAGAATCAGGTACATAAGAAAAAACATCGGAGAAATTGAACAAAATATAAATCAGAGCTTCATGTATTGGTCACCATTTGATTCAGACGGAGCTTCAAAACCTCTGTTGTCCATAAACCGTGACTTTCTTCCCCACACTGCAAGCATCACACACCAAACTCAAATTGAGAATACAGCAACCAATTCCAAATGACAAGAGTTATAAACACAGGAACAATCTCAACTCTCAGTTCTCGAATCATTTGATAATTGCAAAATACACCCTAATTATCAAGTTTCCAAACTAGTATCCAAGTACGACCCTATTGATAAAAACAGCTTGCGATCAGACTTTACTTACCTCCTAGCCTAAAACAAAATAGTTCAGGGGAAAGGGTCATTTCCTCTGAGATACTATTGGTGAAATAAAAAAGAGTGAATACCTAGATTTGCCCATAAAATTATAGGACTGTATCAATCTAGTCCTCACATTATCGATATTCTAAAATGATCTGTAAAGTGGAAAATTTTTAATATAATTCATCCCTCTGTTAGTATTTGCAAGGACTATAATAACATTAAGTGGGTAATATCAAGGATGATTTTGAAACTAAGTGAATAATGTCAGAACCAACCCTGCTTAGCCCAATGGGGTAACCTGCCCTGAGACTAAGGGGATCAGCCTGGTGCACCCAAGTTTGATTCCTGTAAAGCTAAAAAATGTGTTGCCCAACCTTTATTTGGTCCCCGGGTGAGTAGAGATTAATCTTACTTGTCAGCATCGGGACATTCCGTGTGTAGCCGGTGATGGTCCGAATCAAAAAAAGTGAATAATGTCAAGGATGTACTCCCTCCAATCTCTCATATAAGTGAAGATTCTTTTTTTCAAGTTCATTGAATAATTGACATATTTGGTCTATATTGTAAACCAGATATATTAACTATTCAATGAATGTGAAAATGAATCTTTTTTTTATAGATGAGATCGGAGGGAGTCGTTGATGACAGATCTAGACAAAGGGCCGAACTTGATTAACATTTTGCAATTTCAGGGATCATTTTGAAATATTATATAATCTGAAGGACTAGGTTGATACAGCTCTACAATTTCAACCACCAACTTTGAATATTTACTAAAAAATAGCTTTCCAAATTTAATCTAACAAAATCAACAATAACCCATTACCCAAATCATCAAAATAGAATCTTTCAACAACTAAAAATTCATAAAAATGGAAAAAATAAAGAATCATTGATTGATGACTCACTAACCTTCATGTTCTTCATCATAATCATCATCATCTTCATCAAACTCATCATCATCTTCAGGATCAGCACTATAATCAGATTCATTGCTACCAATATTAAGCCATTTACGCATCACCACTCTTGCCCAGAAAAGCTGTATTGATGAGCAACCCAAACAACACAATTCAGCCCAATTTCTCTGCAATTTTCTTCACTTTTCCATCATCAACAAACCCCAAAAAAAATATATAAAAAAACAACAACAAATGTACAAACAAAAGACATCATAAATAAAAGTGTACCTGTTGGTGGTTCTGTGACCTTTCCTTCATCACTGTTGAAAATTTGCATGAAAATTTAACAAAGTAGATTTATTAAGAATAATAATAAAAAAAACAGTGATTTGGAACAAAATTGTAAAGTGGGACAAAGATTGAGGATATGAGAGATAGCAACAACACAATACAACAATGATAGTTGGAGTTGGAAATATAAATGTTCTGTTTTTTTTTTTCTTTTTGTAAAGATTGAGGTTTTGACTGAGGAATTTAATTCAGTTTTTATAAAGATTTTGGATGAGTTATTAAAGTTAAAGAAAATGGGTTGACAAGGAATTTAGGTTAATTTTCTATGATAAATGTTATGTGGACATCAAATATGATGTGAACACTGTATTCATATATGATTTGTATAAGATGCTATTTATTTATTTAATTTTTTTGGCAAAGATGCTATTTTTTTATATAAGAAAAATTACGACGAGGAATGATATTTCGGTCCAATGTAAGGAATATGGTGTGAATATTGTTGTCTATGTATATTATTAGCAAAAAATCTTCTCCTTTAAAACAAATGACTTTCAAAAAAAATGTTATATATATATATATATATATATATATATATATATATATATTAAAATACTATTTTTTAAAGCAGAAAAGATCTGAAAACTCAAAAACATTTATAAAGCTGCTATCTTTTAATCATTAAATTAAATCCTTAAAAAATTTATTAGATACTATTTTTCTTTTTGAAAGAATTATAAGATATTATTTTTATATTACTTGCACTTTCAGTTACATAAAAATTGTGTTGTATTTTTATATGGTATTAAAAAATTAAGTCATATTTTTAATGTTTTTTTTAAAGGAGTCAAATTTTTAACGTTAAAATACCTCAGATTTTATTTACAAGAAGAAAGAACTGTTAGCTTAGAAAATAATGGTGTGGTCCAGCTTCAGCTTTTTTAAGTGCTTCATATACGGTTGTGAATATATTCAACTTTTACTTAATTTTTTTTGGACTTTTTGTGTGTGGAATATTCTAGCTAAAACTCATATTAGATTTTTGGTTTAATTGCAGTTTTAGTCGCCATATTTTCACCATTTTGCGAAATTGATCCCCTTATTTTAAAATTCGACAGTTTTGGTCCCTATATCTAATAATTTGTCTAAAATATGGTGATGTAACATGTTTTAAATGAAGTTTTTAAGGGAATTTTCTTACGATTTCATTGATGTTGATATTTTATCATCTTCCGATAATATACCACAACATTTAAAACCTATCACATCACCTTTTTTAGTTAAAAAATATGATGGAGGGACCAAAATTGTCGAACTATAAAATAAGGGGACCAATTTCACAAAAAAATGCAAATAGGGGGACCAAAACTGCAATTAAGCCTAGATTTTTTTATAGATCTACAATATTCGATGCATGAAGTGAAGTGAAGTGAAGTGAAGTGGAGTATAATTTTTTTAGGGGAAGTGGAGTATAACTTGAGGTTTGAATTATGCAAGTGGTTAAATTATTTGTCGTTTTGTTTTTTTGGTACAAAAATTATTTGTTGTTTTGTTTTTTTGGTACATTGTGTGAAATGAAACGCATAAGAAAGTGCGGTTGGTGTAGTACAGAAAACATATCTAGAGATAGTACTTTTTGGAAGCACATTTCAATGTCTTGTGAAAGGTCCTACGTAGTAGACTTTCTTGCAAGAATTCTCAAAATTAGATATTTTTAGTTTCCCACTTGTTCCATCCACATGAGATCACCTAGAGTCCACGGGTATTGACATAGTCGAACAACACTAAGAGTGTGTTTGGATGAGGTAATTAAGAAATTTTGAAGAATTTAGAATTCTAAGCAATTTAAATGATTCAATTAAATTCATTTCATTTCTAAATATTCTTGTTTGGATAGAGTAATCAAAAATTTCATTGTCATTATTTTGTGGCAACTTTTATAAATTTTATTTTTTTGGGCCAAATTTGAAAATTAAAATTAGGAGGTCAATTTGAAAATTTCAAAAAAATTGAGGGGTCAATTTATAATTTTGAATAAATTGAGGGGTAAATTGTAATTTCCAAAAATATTGGGTCAAATTGCTATTTTTTGTAAATTTATAAGGGTCAATTTGAAAATTTTGGAAAATTTGAGGACCAAAATGCAAAATATGAAAAATTATAAGAATGAAGAAATTTGAAATTCTTAGCTTTTAGGTGTCATTTGAAATTCTCTAAATTTAACTTGAACAAAATACTTCATAAATTTCCATCATTTAGAAAATTCTCAATATTATTATCCAAACAATGAAATTCATCTAAAAGTATTTGAATTCCCTCAAAACATTACATTACTTCAAAACATTCCTTCATCCAAACACACTCTAAGGTTTTGTTTGGGAGTTTGAATGGGAGGGGAATGAAAGACTTCGGGGGAAGAGAAATATAGGAAAAAATTGATAAATCTTTCACATTTTTTGAAAGAGTATTTTTTTAGAGAGTGATAAATTAATGTTTATGGTTAATATATTTTTAATTTTAAAAATATTATAACAACATATATTAAATTTGAAGAATTCATATAAATCTTCTCAAACCCCTCAAAACCCTCATTCGGTACAATTTTTTAGTTCCCCAAATGAGGAGGATTTTATATTTTGAAGAAAAATAAGTCCTCAAAGCTCATTTTCCCAATGTCCTCTATTTCTTCGCCTTATTCCTTCCGTTTTTTTTCTTTTCAAACTCTCATCTCTCTTCCCCTTCAAACTTGCAAACAAAGCCTAAATATGAACATTTTAATTTAAGGCATGGTGGTCACGTTATGAGAAATTAGCTCATTTAACTAGATCCAAACATGATTAGTAGTAAAACTTATGAAATTTGATATTTGATAATCATCCCAAAGGTCATACATGATTTAGTGGTTCTTAGTTGGATTTCAATTAATTAAGTAGAGAGTGTTCGACAACGTGTTGTTATAACTTGTCTAATTATTAATTCGTATTTATATTATATTAAAATAATCTAATAATGTTCAAACATATAATTTTGTTTAATAAAAAAATCCTATAAATAATTAAATTTTATAAAATATATATAAAAACTTTTAACTGTTTATTTTTTTTTTTTTAGTTTTTCAGGTTTCAAACTATATGGTGTGAGCTTTATGCTTGAATAGGATGAGAAAGGGTGGTGTGTACGTCCAACCAATCATTGTTAACTAACCCTATCTTATGGGATATGGTATATATAGCTTGTCAATATCAATATATAATTAAATATTGAAATTATATTAAAAGCTACAAACCAAATTTTGCCTCTCAAGCTTCAACACAATTATTTGTTTATAGTGAGATTCACTCTAGGTTTAACACTGTGCTTTTAATATAGATGAAAGTTTGTACATAAGCCAATTGTTTAAGACCTTAAGTAGTGGTTGAGATTCACTCTAGGCACCAAACTTACTTTACTTCATAGCCTAACACATATTTTTTATCATCAACTATCTATATATATAAAAACAAATGACTACCAAATTAACTTAACTGACCCCAAGTACAAAAATTTTTACATCCAAAATTTACTACTTTTAAAGGGTATTTAAGGTATTCCAAATGTCTGTGATGGCTTAAGATTGCTCCATTTTATTTTGCCATTTTTTTTTATTTTTACCCTCGTCTCAAACACTAATACCATTATTATTGAAGGGTTGTTATAGACTTTTTCACTACAAAATTCAACTTTACTGACAACATGTAGAACTCCACCCTATTAACCAGGTCTACTTTTTGTCTATTTCAACTTTCCAGCTTTTGAACGTTACAATTTGAATTTTAAATTCAAATTTCACTCAATCAAATTTTTCCCTCTCATCTTTTTCATTATAGTCATCTTACCATCTCATTTTATTCTTTACACAATTTCTTACTTCTCATCTTTCCTCTCTCATCTTTCCTAACAACATTTGTGTTTTCTGCATTTTTTTTTTGCAAACTCATACAAACATGATAGCTTTCTTTTTTAAAATAATATTTTTGTTTCTAACTTTTTTTCTTTCATCAGATGTCAAGAAGCTTATCAAATTTCTCTTAGAAGAAAATACACGGGAAGCTTATCAAATTTCTCTCCAAGAACATATACACGGGAAACTTGTCCAATTTCTCTCAGAAAGACATACAAGTAAGCTTATGAAATTTCTACATTCACAAATTTGTTCTCTTTTTTATTTTACACAAATCAGTTTTGATAAAAAAGTATTTTTTAATATATTCTTTTTTTTTCCTTTGGTTGAATATATTACATAGAAGAAAAAAAAAGTTATCAAGATGGAATATTTTTTATATGTATATAAAAAAATTGAATATATTTTTTACTGGTCTATAAAAAAAATGAATATTTTGTTATTATTTTAAACAAAAAAAAAAGAAAAGAAAGTATTTTTATCAAATTGCTCTTCTTAAACAAAAAATAAAAATGTATTTTGGTAAAAAAAATAGAAATAAAAATCAGTTTACCAACAAAAATAATTCTGATAAATAATAGAAAAATCATTAGCCTCCATGGTCCAATTTCACACATGTCAAACATACTCGAAAAATCATGGCAAGGAACTCATGTAACATACTTTCTGAAGTCACAGCAAGTGATATCACCATCATGAACCATTATGCTAGAAATGAATCCAGTATGACTAACAAGAATGTATGGAGTTGTAACATTACTAATCAATTAGCTTATGGTCTAAATTTCAACAAACCTTTCCAACAATAGGACAATAGTTGCCTTTTACAAACAATTCTCCAAATACTTTATAACAAGCCATGAAAACAAGGATTGAAGGAGTCATGTTACTAGTGTTTCCAACAGGGAAACACTACTTAGTACGAGAGAGAACCAACGAAAATAAACAAATTACACTACCACCACCTCATGATTTCCATTAAAAGCTAATATTATATAATTTTGATTTTAAAATTAAAAAACTGTAACCGCAAGTCTCTCTCTGTCGTCGATTTTCGTTGCTTTTCCACCCGTACTACATAGCATTGATGTTCCAACAATAATCTCACTAATAACCACTATAATTCCTTGATGTCCAAATGCATGAAAAGTCATGTGTCTATGATTAATTCTAGTGACAATACAAACATACTTCGGTTTATGATTTTCAAAATAATAGGGGCCTAATTTTAGGTTTAATCACTCTTGAGGAGGTTTTTGGTTTAGTCCCCCTTCTCCTTTTTTGTAACAATCTTTTTTGATATATATATTTAGGGTTGCTAGCTCCTTGCTGCAATCCTAGTTTAAAAAAAATATTAGTTATTTTTCTTATTTCAAAAAAATATTAGTTATTTTTTTGCAATGCTTTTTAGGTAATGCTTTTTTCTTCCCTAAAAAAAAGGTAATGTTTTTTTTCTTGTCCTAATAGTCATATAACTCAGTCCGAGAAAATCACATAACACTACGTCAATTTTTTTAGAGGAACAATATTTCTATTATATACTCTATAATAGTTAGAAAGACATTTGTTAAAAAGTCCAACAAAAACACTTTATCTCATAAATAAGAAATGATGCATTCAAAATCTTAAAAAAAAAAAATTGACACGAAACATTTTTCTTGAAGAAATTGAGGCGAAACATCTTAAAACATAAAAAATTATTTTTTTACCCATAAAATTTAGGCTTAATTGCAGTTTTGACCCCCTAAGTATTATGAACTTGCGATTTTGGCCCCATATAAAAAACAATAACAAATCATTCTCCTAAGTTTAGACCCTTTTGCACTTTTGTCCTCCAGACCAATTTTGACCAAGTCAACGCACACGTGGCACCTTACTTAAGTGAGGAGGATGGCACGTGGATAATTTTTTAATTAAAAAAATAAAAAAAGCCAAATATGTATTTATTGAATTAAAAAATAAAAAAAAAGGAAAATGGAAGAAACAACCAATGGTTAAAAAAACAAAAAGAAAAAGAAAAAAGAAAGGAACACGTGATTTCATCATCACCATCTTTTTTCCAGAAATTTATCAATCTTCAACATATTCAAACCTTCCAACAACAAACCCAGAATTTCTTCATAAAAAAAAAAGAACATCTCTTCAAAACACATGCATCAACAAACATAAAAAAAAATGCAAAAACAAATAGTTCTCTAACCCTTTTCAATCCCTCTTCCCTATTCAAAAACATAAATACCAACCACCCCCTACTAATTTGCATTGTTGTTGTTGGTCTCAAAATGGGATCCATTTCAACTCCTAACACTCACGCCAACGGAAGAAGTTGAATACGTTCGTACTCTCATCGACGTCGGAGTTATGACGCGACTTCTCCACCGTATTGATGCCATTGTTGAGCGTGGTAATTGCCTTGACGGTGTGCTTCGTGCGCTTGATACTAAAGATTATGAATCTGGTGCTAGATATGTTCAAACTTTCCTTCAAATTGATGTGCAGTTTAAGGATTCTGGTTCTGATCAGATTCAGATTCAGAGGAAACGTTTGCTTGAAGTGAAGAAACAGCTTGAAGGGAATCGATGTCCATGGCCAATGAACAAAGGAGTGTGAATTTTTAATTCTTTTTGATTGTATTTTTTAATCATCGGTTGTTTCTTCCATTTTCCATTTTTTTTATTTTTTAATTCAGTAAATACATTTTTGGTTTTTTTTTTAATTAAAAAATTATCCATGTGGCATCCTCCTCAATTAAGTGAGGTGCCACGTGTGCGTTGACTAGGTCAAAATTAGTCTGGGGGGTCAAAAGTGCAAAAGAGGCTAAACTTAGGGGGCTGATTTGTTATTGTTTTTTATAGGGGGCCAAAATCGCAAGTTCATGATATTTAGGGGGTCAAAACTGCAATTAAGGCTAAAATTTATTACTCATTTCATTTTTTAACTTAACAAGGGCTCTAAAATCACTCATTAGCATCACAATATAACATTTTCAAAAACATAATTACGAATATTTTCTACAGCTAAATATGTGGGACCTTGAAGCATGTCCAGCAAAAGGATATGCATACAGTTTTCAAACTGCGGTGCAGACATTTGAAGAAGAAATTTCTTCTTGGTGCTTAATGTCAAAGTTTTTAAGTACATTGCTTCATTTGCCCACCAAGATGCATTTAATGCACTTGAGAGACTTAGAGCTTCAACAAATAATTGAAGCAAACAATTAGAAGTGGGGCTCATCCTCACTCATAGAAAAAGAGTTGAGGGAAAAATATTGAGAGACTTGAATAGTTGTTCCAAAAGAAAAATAGTGAGTTAAATTGTAAGAATTTTATTTACAAATTTTGATGTATTTGACTATTTGAAGTGTTGTTGAACTCAATTTTAGATGAATTTGACTCTTACAAAAGAAAATTACTTAGTTGTTTACATTGTAAATGTAGATAAAGTCAATTTTAGATGAATTTGACTCTTTGAAGTGTTGTTGAACTCAATTTTTTTTATAAGTAGTTCTTTGTAACTTTTATTTTTTTTTACTTTAATTTACATTTTATATAAGTAGCTATTGTGATTTTTTTCTTATGAATTAAATTTAATAAACTAATTTAAATTATTTTTTTCTTATATTTGGCCAACCCGTATAAAATTGGATAGTTTCACCGCTGCCTAACCACCACGTCGGTGGCGGTTTCTCGACAATTTTCAACATAGATTCTTCTTCACCATTGTGTTCTTCATCAATTTCGCTTTTTACTTGCTAAATCTCTCTTCAACGGGTTTGGTGATTCATCTTCTCATGAGCAACCTTATTCGTTCCTGAAATTTTATGGGCTCACCTCTTGCGACGACGCAAGATTCGGTTCCCTCCTACATCTCAATCAGCTTCCACAACGTTTAATCAGAGGCGATTTGAATAATATTCACATTTCTCATGCTGAGTATGATATAAAGAATGAAGATTACAAACGCAGTTTGCATGGTTGTTTCCGGTCACCATGAAGGAAATACATAAAAGGTTATCGTGATTTTGGAATTGCGTCAACAACTGGAGAATTGTCCCTCTTGGTAAGGGTTATTTTGAATTCAATTTCAATTATGTTAAATATATGCATAGGATTTGGTCCTTAGGGTTGATTAATTTAAAGCCTGATTTATTGAGATTTAATAGATGCACAAAAGATTTTAATCCATAATCCAAATCAAACACTCATGACTCAAGTGTGGATTAGCTTATTGGGTTTACTTCACGAGTACTGGAGGACTAAACCACTTTTGGATATTGCATCTTATATATGTAGGTACTCCATTAACCATATATGGCTTTAGTAAGACTAGGCTCTTATTTTGTTTGAAAGAGAGGACCACTCTTTTAATTTGGAGGTTGAGTATGGAAAACAACCACTATTTTGTAGAAATTACAAATCTATTGAAGTTTCTCTCATATAGCTGGTTCTTTGTCCTCCAATGAGGCTAGGGACAAAAGTGTCCAAATCCTTAAGGAATTTTAGGGAGACTTTATAGGAGGAAGTGACAGGCACCAACACTTGTGTAGGAACTCCAACAACAACTCTGTGGAAAATCCAACATATTCCTTGTCTTGTAGGGAACAAAATAAATAGATAAAGCAAACATCTCCTCTTAGACTCATACTGTGGATATGAGTGTATATGGTATTAGGACACGTTCCAAAAAGGGGGACCAAAATAACACATCACACTGATTTTTTTTGCTTTCTCTTTTGTTTGTATTCTTGTTGGCTTATTAGAGATAGCTTAGGTCTTTTTTCTTTTGAGTAATCCTCTGGTTTACTTGGGTTCAGGATCCCATCTTAACTTTTATTGTTTTCCTTAGCCTTTATAAAAAATTATTATTATTATTAATAATAATAGTGAAAAATTAAGAGGCTTGCAGATCTTTTGGTTTTTCCTTTCTCACACTTGAAAGATATGCCAGTTCAATTTTTTTTGTAGGGTCAAACTAAGTGAGTGTACTAAATGAAAATACTTCATCTGCCCTTTTCATAAAAACATGTACCAAAATTACGAATATTAAGAAAATTTCAGTAATATATTTGTTTGAAATATGTGTGACTATTACTCCAATTTATTGTCTTAGTGCAACATTGTTTTGTTCATCGGTG
The DNA here is from genome assembly GCA_018208015.1 of Medicago ruthenica. Lineage (NCBI taxonomy): Eukaryota > Viridiplantae > Streptophyta > Magnoliopsida > Fabales > Fabaceae > Medicago > Medicago ruthenica. Next base: position 52,472,616 of record CM031376.1, read on the forward strand.
TTTTGCGTTTTGTTTTGCATTTCCATCTTGTTATAGTGTTTGTTCGATTCAAATTGTCATATCAGCTTCGATCCACTGCAAATTAAATTAGTGACTTTGGTATCATCAATGTTACATATCTAAAGGCATGCGTATTCCGAACATTTGAATATAATCATATATGTAGGCTTATGTACTTTGTCTGTCATTTTATGCAATTAACATGAATGTTTTTTTTTTAAAGAATGTGATTAACATGGATGTTGTGAGTTTGTTCGTAGATTTTTTTTTTTTTGTTTTTAGTGAATTTATATTGTATTGATGTACTCTATCGGTAAATGTATCTAGAAATTTACATAAAGACATATATTTAAGGACACATATATTTTTGTACATGGTCTTATAATTAAGAATGGACGGAGTAGTAAAAGTTCTCCCCCACATATGTGGATATATCATACCTTGCGGTGGAAAGTTTGAACATGGTGAAACAAAATTTCTTTCGTGTTACTTTACGTTGTTGCTTAGTACCTACTTTGAGTTCACATGGTATTAGAGTACTCGTCACATTCTCTGGGATACTACTAGCTTTAGGAGATACATACATGTATCCTAGAAAAGAGTGTGGTTGAGAGTATGAGCTATCTTCTCTAAGTCTGTCCCACTTGGATGTAAAGTGGTAAGTAAGTCAATTCTCTATATGGTTATTATTAGTTAATACAAAAATATGAAAACAATATAGTGGGATAGAAGGTTCATTTTTTCTCCATACATGATACAGGTGGATTCGGATCCATGTCGGTATATATATACACGTGTATAATTACAAGCTAGTGTCAAAAACTGGTGCCCCTCCCAAAGCTTAATGGCATACAATTTTATATAATGAAAATTTTACTAGTTAGTTTACGAGTAATTACACTTATTTACTTTTAAAAAGTTTAAATTTCATTCATCTTTTTTCTTAGGTTAAAATACATATTTTTGTAACTTTATCAACAATTTTTTTAGAGTCTCTTTCATAGGTATCTAAATTCTAGTTTGAGAGATATTTCCCCCGATATTTGAGTTTTAGTTTTTAACTTGCGTTTTCGAGAATTTTTCCTTCCTAATGTTAATATTTCCAAGAGGGTCTCGCCCTTGAGAAAATAGTTGACGGAAATTCAATGTATTCTTGTAGTGCGAATTCAAATATTGGATATATCAATCTTTCGTCGGATTTTATTTATCGATAGCTGAACTCTGAATTATCAATACCCTCTGAAATTCTAGCAGGACCTGATTCTGAACCGTAAAACAGAGTAGAACAGAGTACAAAATTGCAGCGTAAAACAGTAGTTCAGAAGCAGAATAATTTCAGACAGAAAGTAAAAGACACAAATTATTTGTTAACCCAGTTCGGTGACAAACACACCTACGTCTGGAGGCTACCAAGTCAGGAAGGAAATCCACTATAATAGTATCAATTCGAAGTCCTATTTGAACAGCCCCTATTTCTCAGCCTTCTCACTTAATCACTACTCGTGGTATTTCTACCTAGGAACTCCTAGATATAAGACCCCTCTTACTTCCTACTCAATCAATCACTGCCCCAGTGATCTTAAACTCTAAACAATCAAAGATGGAGACACTCTCCTAAAACACCCAATAGTCACTCTTGCTTAAAAACTTTAAGTGATCTACGGTTACAACTCAATAAACCAAACTAACTCTAAACAATTGAGTGGTGTACAGAAACAGAGCACAAAGCTCACAATGAACAGACTCAAAAACTAAGAATAACTCTCTATAATTGCTTCTGTTTTTGATTGAGTTTCTTCAATAGCAGCCCCTCTATTTATAATCTTCAGCAGCAACAAATAAATGAACCAAATATTCTTCAAAGATATATTTCCAAAATTCTTTAGAAACATATAGAAGCAAATATTCTTCAGAAATATATTTTCCAAAGATCTCTTTGAAAATATATTCACAAATAAAACAATATCCAATCTTCAATATATCTTGCGAAAATATCTTCTTCTGGAAACATCTGAAAGCACATGCAGCAAGGAGAATTCTTCAGACAAATCTTCAAACGATCAAGTGAGAAAATAAACACTCCAAGTGCGAAAACAAAACTGCTTCTGAAGTTTCAGCGTCTGAAGTACTGTTCAGCGTCTGAACATCAGCTTCTGAAGGTTCAGCGTTTGAAGTACTGTTCAGCTTCTGAAGACTCAGCTTCTGAAGTATTGTTCAGCTTCTGAAGACCCAGCTTCTAAAGACGCACATATTGAGATTTCAGCTTCTGAAGACGTACTGCTTCTGAAGACGCACATATTGCTTGTATATTTGATTTTAGCAAACATGAAGCCAACAACCAAATATCCAACAATCTCCCCCTTTGGCAAATTTTTGGCTAAAATCGATTTGAGAACAGAGAGATACAACAAGCAAATTCTTCATACATCAAAATTGCGCAACCATGAAGAACATAACATAAACGTAGCAAGCAACAGAGTCAGCAGCGGATAATACACTACGTTTCACACATACGCAGGAACAAAATTCATACTCAGGAACAAAAAAACATATGCACTCCCCTTGAAACAGAAACTCCCCCTGAAACAGAGACTCCCCCTGAAACAGATCAGTTTCTGAACAACCAACAACAACTCAGCTTCTGAAACACCTCTGAAACAGAGACTCCCCCTAAAACACATCACATCAGTTTTTCTGTATTGCTTCAAAGTCTTCTGAAACAAACACTTATACTGTTTTCTGAACAAACCACTTATACCATTTCCCTCTTTTTAGCCAAACAATCTTGACAAAACACAGTCTTCACACAGGAAACAAAAACTGAATTAGTATTAGAGACTGCTTTGACATCAGACTCTGCATCAGACACAGCTTTTGCATTAAGATCAGTATCATCTTCATCACCCTCACTTCCTGCTTGCTCACCCTCAGCAATCTGTAATTGCTATAACTCCTCATACAAACAAATGCCCAGTTTGCTCCTCAAATTTTCAAATTGTTTGGCATCCAAGGCTTTTGTAAATATATCAGCAAGCTGTTCTTCTGTGTCAACATGTTCAAGCTGCACAACCTTCTCCTCTACAAGGTTTCTGATGAAATGATGACGTATATCAATATGCTTAGTCCTGCTATGTTGTATGAGATTTTTTGAAATATTGATAGCACTTAGATTGTCACAATACAATGTTATAACATCCTGTTCAACATTATATTCTTTCAACATTTGCTTCATCCACACCAACTGTGAACAACTGCTACCAGCTGCTATATACTCAGCTTCAGCTGTAGATAAGGACACACAATTCAACTTCTTGCTGAACCAAGAAATCAGATTGTTTCCCAGAAAGAAGCATCCACCAGATGTACTTTTTCTATCATCTGCACTACCTACCCAATCAGCATCACAATACCCAACTAACATAGGACTTCCACTATGAGAATACATAATACCATAGTCACTGGTACTATCAACATACTTCAAAATTCTCTTCCCTTGAGTCAAATGACTTATTTTTGGCTCAGCCTGGTATCTAGCACAGACTCCAACATCAAAGGTTATGTTTGGTCTGCTTGCAGTTAGATATAACAGACTTCCAATCATGCTCCTATACAGGCTTTGATCAACAGCAACACCTTGTTCATCTTTGGTCAACTTCAAGTAAGTGGCTGCAGGTGTTCTTTTATGGCTTGCATTCTCCATCCCAAACTTCTTGACTATATTCTTTGCATATTTGCTCTGTGAAATGAATATTGTGTCTTCCATATGCTTGATTTGAAGACCAAGGAAATAGGTTAGTTCACCCACAAGACTCATCTCAAATTCAGACTGCATCTGCTGAACAAAGAGTTGAACCATCTGGTTTGACATTCCACCAAAGACAATGTCATCAACATATATTTGTGCTATCATTAGACTTCCAACTTCTTCTTTCACAAACAGTGTCTTGTCAGTTCCTCCTTTTCTGTAACCTTGAGTAACCAGAAACTTTGTAAGTCTCTCATACCATGCTCTAGGTGCCTGTTTCAATCCATACAGGGCTTTCTTCAACTTGTAAACATGGTTAGGAAAATTAGGATCCACAAATCCCTTTGGTTGTTCAACATAAACCTCCTCCTGTAAGTACCCATTTAGGAAGTCACTCTTCACATCCTTCTGAAACAGTTTGAATTTAAGAATACATGTTACACCCAAAAGTAATCTTATGGATTCTAAGCTGGCCACTGGTGCAAAGGTTTCATCAAAATCAAGTCCCTCCACCTGAGTGTACCCTTGAGCAACTAGCCTTGCCTTGTTTCTAGTCACAGTTCCATGTTCATCTGATTTATTTTTGTAGATCCATTTAGTTCGAATGACATTCATGCCTACAGGTCTTGGAACAAGGTCCCACATTTCACTTCTTTTGAATTGATTTAGTTCCTCTTGCATTGCATCAATCCAGAATTCATCAGTAAGTGCTTCTTTAATATTCTTGGGTTCAAATTTGGACATAAAGCACGAATCAGTAGTCACTTCATCTGATCTTCTGGTTCTGACTCTTTGATCAAGGTTCCTAATGATTAGTTCTTTGGGATGGTCCTTCTGAACTCTGATTGAAGGTCCTTTACTTGTTGATGCATGATCTAGATTATTTTCTCCTTCTTCAGACTCTACTTCATTTTCCACAACAGGTGTATCTGACTGTTCTTCTGATGTTACAGCATCTGGTTCCACATCAGACACCTTTTCAGCAGGTAAATCATTTATCACAACATTGATAGATTCCATTACTACCTTGGTTCTGGAGTTAAAAACTCTATATGCTCTGCTGTTTGTTGAGTAAGCAAGAAAGATCCCTCCATCACTCTTGGGATCCATTTTCCTCTTGTTTTCTCTATCTGCCAGAATGTAGCACTTTCTTCCAAATACATGAAAGTACTTGACATTAGGCTTTCTTCCTTTCCATAACTCATACAGAGTAGTTGTAGTGCTTGTCTTCAAAGTCACCCTATTATGAGCATAACATGTTGTATTCATTGCTTCTGCCCAAAAATGATAAGGTAACTGTTTTGCATGTAACATAACTCTGGCTGATTCTTGCAAGGTTCTGTTCTTCCTTTCAACAACACCATTTTGCTGAGGTGTTATGGGAGCTGAAAATTCATGCTTGATTCCTTCAGAGGAATAATATTCAGAGAACTTACCATTTTCAAATTCCTTCCCGTGGTCACTTCTGATCCTGACAATGACACTATTATTTTCTCTTTGTAACTGAGTGCACAGATCTTTAAACATATCAAAGGTGTCTGATTTTTCTCTAATGAAGCTTACCAAAGTGAATCTTGGAAAATCATCAACAACAACAAACACATACCTTTTTCCACCAATGCTTTTTACTTGCATAGGTCCCGTTAAGTCCATGTGTAACAGTTCAAGAACCTTTGTTGTTACCTGATGCTCCAACCTTGGATGAGACATTCGTGTTTGTTTGCCAATCTGACATTCACCATAAATGTTGTCTTCATTAATCTTAAGTTTGGGTAGTCCTCTGATGGCTTCCACTGACATGACTTTCTTCATACCCCTCAGGTTTAAGTGCCCAAGTTTCTGGTGCCAGAGTCTGACTTCTTCTTCTGAACTTATGAGACATGTGGATAGACTTGTTTCTTCTTGAGGCATCCATAAGTAACAATTGTCTTTTCATCTATTACCCCTCATCAGCACTTCATCTTCTTTACCAGTTACCAGACATTCCTCCTTGTTAAAGTTCACTTTCAACTCTTGATCACACAGCTGGCTTATGCTGATCAAATTTGAAGTTAACCCTTTTACTAATAGCACATTGTCTAGCCTTGGTAGTCCATCACTGATCAAGTCTCCAATTCCAAGAATTTCTCCTCTAGCTCCATCACCAAAAGTCACATAGCTACTGGAGTATGGTTTTAAATTACTTAAGTACTTCTTTACACCAGTCATGTGTTTGGAGCATCCACTATCAAAATACCAATCTTCCCTAGAGGTGGCTCTCAAAGATGTATGAGCTATGAGGCCAACATTATTATATTTGGGTCTCCATTCCTTCTTGACATTGATTCTGTTTACAATAGGTTCCACTTTTCTTTGTTGAAAGTGCTTGGGGTATCCATACAGCTTGAAACAGAATGGCTTTATGTGCCCTTTTTAACATAATAATGACATACCCAAGGATGAGTTACCCTCTTTCTCTTAGATTCTTGAGGTTTGTTCTGATGTTCCAACTTAGGTTTGCCCATTATTGGATTATATGTTCCAACTGCTGGAATGAACCTTTTAGCTGGATTTTGCAGTTTATTCAAGATCCTATCAATAAACCCTATTCCATTTGGTTTCCCTTGGTTCTGACTCTCCAAAATCTCTTCTAGCACATCAATACCAGTGTTCAACATTCTGACTTGCTTCTTCATATGTTCAAGTTGAGAGTTCAGTTGGGTTACCTCATCGTTGAGATCAGAAATTTGTGCTAAATGGTCACTTCTTTCAGCATGCAGTTGACTAATTGTCTTCTTCTGATTCACTAGTTGCTTGCAAACTTCTACACTTCTGATGTATAGATTTTTGTAAGAGTTAGCCAGTTCTTCATAAGACGTTTTTTCAACATTGGCTTCAAACTCTGATGGCCCTTCAGATTCTGATAGTGCTTCAGACTCTAATAGTGCTTCTGAAGCCTTAACTTTAACATCAGACTTGTATCTTCCAGTTAAGGTGTAACGACCCTATTTTCGTATATTATATTTTTATATATTTTATTTTATGGATTTGCATTTAAATATATTTTCTAGTAATCGAGGAATAATTATTTAGCGCGAAGATAAGTTCGTAACCGAGTTTTTAAGGTTTTGGGCCTAGAGGGTGAATAGTGTTGGGCTTTTAAGTTTATGAGTAGTAATGATCAAGTGGTTATGATAGTAGTAAGCTTGGATTGGATTGAAAGGCTAGGATGAGTCCTTGAGAGTTAGTAAGAATGGATGGCCAAGATTAATTGGATTGAATTATAAGAGATTATCACAAAACTTTTTGAATCACTATTCATTTCTTTTTGGAGAGGAAGAAAACGTGGAAGAGGAGAAGAGAAGGAGAAAGCAAGAGGAAAAACCTAGGGCTTGTGATTTGAAGCTTGAATTTGCTAGAGAACTTAGATTTCAAGGTAAGAGAGTTAGTATTACTTGATTACAAGTGATTGAGAAGGGGAGAATGTCTATTTCTCCATCCCAAACTTCTCCTTCACTTTGTCTAGGTTTTGTTAGAAAGTTTTTATGGTTTAAAGTTGTTAATGATTATGTTGTGCTTGCTTGAATGCTAAGTGATGATGCTAGCATGTTTTGTTGAAGTTATTGTGTTGTGAATTCATAAGAAAAGTTATGAAAAGTTATTGTCTTGAACCCTAATTTCTTTGCTAGATACAAGCCTTGCTTGTGATTGTTTTTAAATGATGTTTTGTGATGGAAAGTTGTTTTTAACATGTTCTGGAAGTTGGGTAACCTTGAATGGGTTAAAATGGTGGAAAAATCACTTTTTACATGACTGTGTACTGATATGGTCGCTGTAGCGACGGATGGTCGCTTGTAGCGACCAGACAGGATAATTCCCTGCCTATCTGCGCTTGTAGCGACCACACTGGCGCTTGTAGCGACCAGGCTCGCTTGTAGCGACCAGGGGCTCGCTTGTAGCGACCAGCCCTGTACTTGCCAACTTCGTTGAGCTGTTTTAAGGGTCCTGGTGCGCGCGGGGATGGCTTTTTGGCTATTGCATTCTTAAAATATGTTTTGGAAACCTTGCCCACCATTTTAACTTATTCTTAGTGCTTTCTAAAGAGTAATTGTTCAAGTAAAGTTGAGATTGTTGAACTTGGTGAGTATATTCATGTTGTGTCTTATGATTTGGCCATGAGAGCCTAGTAGTGGTGTTTGTTGTTGTTGTTGATGTTGTGATAATTATCAGAGAGCTGATAATTAGTTGTGTTGTTTGTGTTTGTTATTGTTGTGATAATTATCAGAGAGCTGATAATCTGTTGTGTTAGTAAGTATAGTGATAAGAGTATCATATATTTGCTAAGTGAACCATCATGCATTTCATTATTTGATGATATCCGGAGCGGATATGAAATCCATGAGAGCGTGGTTATCAAGAGAGCTTGATAAGGATATAAGTTTATCCGAAATGATTTGGTACCACATGCATTAGAGAATGCATTTTGAGGCATGCATCCTTTGTGACATTAGTGTTCATTTAGGAAATTATGTGTGCATAATGGTTGTGAGTGGTAATTGTATTTGATGAGTTATGTGGGAAATTATGTGTGCATAATGGTTAATGATGAGTTATTGATGATAGTTGTCATTGATGAGTGTTGTACTTTGTCAATTATGTGTTGTGTTTTGATTATGTATAATAATGTGATATTTATACATGTTTATTGTTTGTGATACTAACACTCTCTGTTATGTGTTATTTGCTGGATCTTTGGGGATCCAGACTATCAGGTTGGCGAGGCTATCGTTGAGGAATAGCCCTTTGCTGTTTTGGAGCTTTTGTAGTGGTGAGGGCATAGCTTAGCTATCCTTACATTTTTGGTACTAGGTGTTGTATCCTAGTTAGAGTCTAGGGCTCTGATATTTGTAACACCATTTTGGGGTATCTGAACGTTTGTGTATAGATTTGGCAATAGTCTCTGATGTTGAATTGCCTCTTTTGAGAATCTTATGTATATATTTTTGTGTAATATATGCAGTGCTTGGTTATAAGCAATTGTTTGTTATTTTTCCGCTGCTGTTTGAGAATCAAATATATTTTGTTTATGTGTTGAAGTTTATGAAAATGAGATTTCATCATGTTGTAACTTCCTATGTCCTTAACGTTTTCTTTATTAAAGTTAATAATCGGCGGTTAAGGGTTAGGGTGTTACAATAGTTGGTATCAGAGCAGGTCGATCCATTGGATCAATTAAGTTTAGTATACCCCTTTGTGTAACATGTGTTTTCTTAAACACTTTGTTCTCACTTGTGTTATGTGATGTTTGGTAGAGTGTGGATATGGCGCAACGAGCACTTGCGGATGCGATGGAGCGGATGGCGGATGCCATGGCTCAGGATGCTGCTAGTAGGACCGCGGATAGAGCCGCACAACAAGCTAGAGGAGGCGGAGAAGATGAGCTGAGACTCGAGAGGTTTATGAACAACAAACCGCCTATCTTCAAGGGAGGATACGATCCAGATGGAGCTCAGACTTGGTTGGAAGGGATTGAGAGAATTTTTGGGGCTATGCGTTGTCTGGATGCGCATAAGGTATTGCTGGGAGCGTATGTTCTCCATGATGAAGCTGATCATTGGTGGGGAAATGCTAGTCAGAGGTTAGGAGCTGGTGGAGCTTTAGTTACTTGGGCTCGTTTCCGGAGAGAGTTTTTAACCAAGTATTTTCCGGCAGACGAGAGGAACCGTAAGGTGATTGAGTTCATGGAGCTCAAGCAGGGGAGTTTATCTGTTTCTGAGTATGCGGCCAAGTTTGAAGATTTGTGTCGTTTTGCTCCTCATTACAACACGGTGGAAGCTGAGGAAGACAAGTGTGTAAAGTTTGAAAATGGGCTGAGGCCAGACATCAAGCAGTTGATTGGGTTTAGCGAGATCAGGAATTTTCCGATGTTGGTGAATAAGAGCCGAATATGTGATAAGGATGGTAAAGCTAAAGCTAATTACTACAAAGCCGCGAATGAGAAGAGGGGAAAGGACATGGCTAGAGGTAAACCGTATGGCAGAGGTGGAAAGAAACCTGATGAAGGTGGGAGTAGTGGTGGTAAGTTTGGAGGTAATAGGAATTGCTTTAAGTGTGGACAACCGGGACATCGTTTCTTTGAGTGCCCAAAAAGTGATGGAAAATGTTTCAAGTGTGGAGATCCTGGCCACATGGCTGATCAATGCAAGAAAGGTCTAGTTTGCTTCAACTGCAAAGAAGCGGGTCATAAGAGCAATGTGTGTAAGAAGCCTAGAGCGGCTGGAGGAAAAGTGTTTGCTTTAGATGGTGGTGATGCGAAGGCGGACAACTTGATCAGAGGTACATGCTTTATCAATAATACTCCTTTGTCTGCTATTATTGATACGGGTGCTACCCATTCGTTTATTTCTATGGATTGTGTTAAGAGGTTGGGTCTTAAAGTAGAAAATATGATGGGACGCATGGTTATTGAAACGCCTGCGAGTGGTTCAGTATCTACTACGCTAGTCTGTGTTGATTGTTCAGTCATTATGTATGGTCGACACTTTGGTATGGATTTAGTCTGCATTCCGTTGAGCGGAATAGATGTTATCTTTGGTATGAACTGGTTAGAATTTAATCGGGTTCATATCAACTGTGGTAAGAGGACGGTTAAGTTTCCAAAACCGGAGCCAGAGTTGTGTTCGAAGCTCATGTGTTGTCGAGAAGTAGTAAGATCAGTGAAGGCTCAAGAGGACGTGTTTGCTATGTTTGCTTCGTTGAGAGTGGAAGAGAAGATTGAGGTTGATGCGTTGCCGGTGGTGCGTGATTTCACAGATGTTTTTCCAGATGACATTTTGGATTTACCACCCGAGAGAGAGGTTGAATTCGCAATTGACATCGTACCTGGCACTAGTCCAATATCAATGGCGCCGTATCGTATGTCAGCTGCTGAACTAGAAAAGTTGAAGGAACAATTGGAGGAATTGTTAGAGAAAAAGTTTGTAAGACCGAGTGTATCGCCGTGGGGTGCGCCGGTTCTGTTGGTGAAGAAGAAAGATGGCAGTATGCGTCTGTGCATCGATTATCGTCAGTTGAATAAAGCAACTATCAAGAACAAGTATCCACTTCCGAGGATAGATGATTTGATGGATCAGTTAGTGGGAGCCTGTGTGTTCAGCAAGATTGATTTGAGATCGGGATATCACCAGATAAGAGTTAAGGCGGAGGATATACCAAAGACTGCTTTCAGGACAAGGTATGGTCACTACGAGTACGCCGTTATGCCTTTTGGAGTTACGAATGCACCTGGAGTGTTTATGGAATATATGAATCGTATATTTCATTCCTTTTTGGATCGATTCGTGGTGGTCTTCATAGACGATATTTTGGTATACTCGAAGACGGAAGAGGAACACGCCGAGCATTTGAGGATTGTGTTGGAGGTGTTGCGCGAGAAGAAGCTTTATGCAAAATTTTCTAAGTGTGAATTTTGGTTGCATAAAGTTAGCTTTTTGGGTCACGTCATTTCAAGTGGTGGTATAGCAGTGGATCCTGCTAAGGTAGAAGCCGTGCAAGATTGGGGAACGCCGGAGTCTGTTACTGAGATCCGAAGTTTTCTTGGTTTGGCCGGTTACTATCGGAGGTTCATCGAAGGATTTTCAAAGTTGGCGTTGCCGTTGACGCAGTTGACTAGGAAGGGTCAAGCTTTTATTTGGGATGATAAGTGTGAGCAGAGTTTCCAAGAGCTGAAGAGGAAGTTGACATCTGCACCTGTGTTAATTCTGCCAAATCCGAAGGAACCGTTTGTGGTTTATTGTGATGCGTCGAAGATGGGTCTAGGTGGTGTGTTGATGCAGAGGGGACAAGTTGTTGCTTATGCATCAAGACAGCTGAAGATTCATGAAAGGAACTATCCTACGCATGATTTGGAGCTAGCTGCTGTTGTGTTTGTTCTCAAGATTTGGAGGCACTACTTGTATGGGTCAAGATTTGAGGTTTTCAGCGATCACAAGAGTCTGAAGTACTTGTTTGATCAGAAGGAGCTCAATATGAGGCAAAGAAGATGGTTAGAGTTTCTTAAGGATTATGATTTTGAGTTGAGTTATCACCCGGGTAAGGCTAATGTGGTAGCCGATGCGTTGAGTAGGAAATCACTGCATATGTCTTCTCTGATGGCGAAGGAACTGAGATTGATTGAAGAGTTTAGAGACCTCAGTTTGGTTTGTGAAAGAACAACCAGAAGCGTGAAGCTAGGGATGTTGAAGTTGACGAATGATTTTCTTGAAGAGGTTGTGGAAAAGCAAAGGTATGATGTGAGATTAATGAAGCTTAAGACGCTCATCGAGCAAGGGAAAAAGGTAAACGTTGAGATCGATGAGAAAGGTGTGATGAGGTGTCAAGGAAGGTTATGTGTACCTGATGTGCCTGAATTGAAGCGGATGATCTTGGAGGAAGGTCACAGAAGCAACTTAAGTATTCATCCTGGTGTTACTAAGATGTATCAAGATCTGAGGAAAATGTTTTGGTGGCAAGGGATGAAGAAAGAGATCGCCGAGTTTGTTTTCGCTTGTTTGACTTGTCAGAAGTCCAAGGTGGAGCATCAGAAGCCGTCGGGGCTATTGCAACCTATGTTTATTCCAGAGTGGAAATGGGATAGTATTGCGATGGATTTTGTAAGCGGTTTGCCAAAGACGTCGAAAGGTAACAATATGATTTGGGTAGTTGTCGACAGGTTAACAAAGTCTGCTCATTTCATAGCTATCAAGACCGGTATGCTAGTACCGAAGTTGGCTGAGTTGTATGTTGAGCAAATCGTGAGATTACATGGAATACCGTCGAGTATTGTATCAGATCGAGATCCCCGTTTTACTTCAAGGTTTTGGGAAAGTTTGCAAGAGGCGTTGGGGACTAAGTTGCGGATGAGTTCTGCTTATCACCCGCAGACGGATGGTCAGTCGGAGAGGACGATTCAATCATTGGAGGATTTGTTAAGATCGTGCATTTTGGAACAAGGAGTGAGTTGGGAAGCTTGCTTACCATTGATTGAGTTTACGTATAACAACAGTTTTCATTCGAGCATTGGTATGGCACCTTTCGAAGCGTTGTATGGGAGAAGATGTAGGACACCTTTGTGTTGGTTTGAATCGGGAGAAAGTGTGGTGCTTGGACCTGAGATTGTGCAACAAACGACCGAGAAGATCAAGATGATCCAAGAAAAGATGAGAGCGTCGCAGAGTCGCCAGAAAAGCTATGCCGACAAGAGAAGAAAGGATATAGAATTTCAAGAAGGAGATCATGTGTTTCTAAGAGTTACATCGACTACGGGTATTGGACGGACTTTGAGATCGAAGAAGTTAGCATCGAGGTTCATTGGTCCATATCAGATTTTGAAGAGGATTGGGAAGGTGGCGTATAGGATTGCGTTACCGCCGTCGTTGTCGAATCTTCATGATGTTTTTCACGTGTCTCAATTAAGGAAATACGTATCGGATCCGTCACACGTGATTGAGTCGGACGAGATACAAGTGAGAGAGAATTTGACGGTTGTAACGGTACCCTTAAGGATTGAAGGACAAGAGATGAAGAGGCTCAGGAATAAAGAGATTTCATCGGTGAAAGTCGTATGGGGAGGCCCAGCCGGTGAGTATGCGACGTGGGAGCTCGAGAGCAAGATGAGAGATTCTTATCCAGAGTTGTTTTCAGGTATTTTCGAGGGCGAAAATTCTTTTAGGGGGGTAGAGTTGTAACGACCCTATTTTCGTATATTATATTTTTATATATTTTATTTTATGGATTTGCATTTAAATATATTTTCTAGTAATCGAGGAATAATTATTTAGCGCGAAGATAAGTTCGTAACCGAGTTTTTAAGGTTTTGGGCCTAGAGGGTGAATAGTGTTGGGCTTTTAAGTTTATGAGTAGTAATGATCAAGTGGTTATGATAGTAGTAAGCTTGGATTGGATTGAAAGGCTAGGATGAGTCCTTGAGAGTTAGTAAGAATGGATGGCCAAGATTAATTGGATTGAATTATAAGAGATTATCACAAAACTTTTTGAATCACTATTCATTTCTTTTTGGAGAGGAAGAAAACGTGGAAGAGGAGAAGAGAAGGAGAAAGCAAGAGGAAAAACCTAGGGCTTGTGATTTGAAGCTTGAATTTGCTAGAGAACTTTGATTTCAAGGTAAGAGAGTTAGTATTACTTGATTACAAGTGATTGAGAAGGGGAGAATGTCTATTTCTCCATCCCAAACTTCTCCTTCACTTTGTCTAGGTTTTGTTAGAAAGTTTTTATGGTTTAAAGTTGTTAATGATTATGTTGTGCTTGCTTGAATGCTAAGTGATGATGCTAGCATGTTTTGTTGAAGTTATTGTGTTGTGAATTCATAAGAAAAGTTATGAAAAGTTATTGTCTTGAACCCTAATTTCTTTGCTAGATACAAGCCTTGCTTGTGATTGTTTTTAAATGATGTTTTGTGATGGAAAGTTGTTTTTAACATGTTCTGGAAGTTGGGTAACCTTGAATGGGTTAAAATGGTGGAAAAATCACTTTTTACATGACTGTGTACTGATATGGTCGCTGTAGCGACGGATGGTCGCTTGTAGCGACCAGACAGGATAATTCCCTGCCTATCTGCGCTTGTAGCGACCACACTGGCGCTTGTAGCGACCAGGCTCGCTTGTAGCGACCAGGGGCTCGCTTGTAGCGACCAGCCCTGTACTTGCCAACTTCGTTGAGCTGTTTTAAGGGTCCTGGTGCGCGCGGGGATGGCTTTTTGGCTATTGCATTCTTAAAATATGTTTTGGAAACCTTGCCCACCATTTTAACTTATTCTTAGTGCTTTCTAAAGAGTAATTGTTCAAGTAAAGTTGAGATTGTTGAACTTGGTGAGTATATTCATGTTGTGTCTTATGATTTGGCCATGAGAGCCTAGTAGTGGTGTTTGTTGTTGTTGTTGATGTTGTGATAATTATCAGAGAGCTGATAATTAGTTGTGTTGTTTGTGTTTGTTATTGTTGTGATAATTATCAGAGAGCTGATAATCTGTTGTGTTAGTAAGTATAGTGATAAGAGTATCATATATTTGCTAAGTGAACCATCATGCATTTCATTATTTGATGATATCCGGAGCGGATATGAAATCCATGAGAGCGTGGTTATCAAGAGAGCTTGATAAGGATATAAGTTTATCCGAAATGATTTGGTACCACATGCATTAGAGAATGCATTTTGAGGCATGCATCCTTTGTGACATTAGTGTTCATTTAGGAAATTATGTGTGCATAATGGTTGTGAGTGGTAATTGTATTTGATGAGTTATGTGGGAAATTATGTGTGCATAATGGTTAATGATGAGTTATTGATGATAGTTGTCATTGATGAGTGTTGTACTTTGTCAATTATGTGTTGTGTTTTGATTATGTATAATAATGTGATATTTATACATGTTTATTGTTTGTGATACTAACACTCTCTGTTATGTGTTATTTGCTGGATCTTTGGGGATCCAGACTATCAGGTTGGCGAGGCTATCGTTGAGGAATAGCCCTTTGCTGTTTTGGAGCTTTTGTAGTGGTGAGGGCATAGCTTAGCTATCCTTACATTTTTGGTACTAGGTGTTGTATCCTAGTTAGAGTCTAGGGCTCTGATATTTGTAACACCATTTTGGGGTATCTGAACGTTTGTGTATAGATTTGGCAATAGTCTCTGATGTTGAATTGCCTCTTTTGAGAATCTTATGTATATATTTTTGTGTAATATATGCAGTGCTTGGTTATAAGCAATTGTTTGTTATTTTTCCGCTGCTGTTTGAGAATCAAATATATTTTGTTTATGTGTTGAAGTTTATGAAAATGAGATTTCATCATGTTGTAACTTCCTATGTCCTTAACGTTTTCTTTATTAAAGTTAATAATCGGCGGTTAAGGGTTAGGGTGTTACATAAGGCAACAACATGCTTAGCAGACTCATTCTCTACTTCTCCTTCTGAGTCATCTTCATCAGACCAAGAAACAGTCCAGCTTTTCTTCTGTTTCTTGAGATATGTAGCACATTCTGTCCTAATATGACCATATCATTCACACTCATGGCACTGAACTCCCTTTGATTGATTGCTCTTCTCATCAGTTCATGTCTTCTTCAAATCATTTTGTTGCTGACTGATGTTGAATGTGGTGTTTTTACCATTTGATTTGGATCTCCTGTCAGCATGTTTCAGAATCTTGTTAAACTGTCTTCCTAGTAACACAAGTGCTTCTGATATGCTTTCATCATCCTCATTATTTCCTTGTTGATCCTCAGCATCAGCATTTGCTACAAGCGCAACACCTTTCCCTTTCTTATCAGTACGATTACTGAAGGCTGTCTCAAAATTCAGCAAGGACCCTATCAATTCCTCAACCTTCATACTGGAGATGTCATGTGCTTCCTCAATGGTAGTCACTTTCATGTTAAATCTCTTAGGCAGAGACCTGAGTATTTTTCTCACAATTTTCTCATCAGACATTTTCTCTCCAAGATAATCAAATGAGTTAGCCATGTCCAGAACGTTCATATAGAAGTCTTGTATGTTCTCATCCTCCAACATTTTGAGATTTTCAAAATTGGTGGTGAGAAATTGAAGTCTCGACAATTTTACCTTTGATGTGCCTTCATGAGTAGTTTTGAGAATCTCCTAGGCATCCTTAGCTACAGTGCACTGCTTGATCAGTCTGAACATGTTCTTGTCCACTCCATTGAATAGAGCATTCAAGGCTTTGGAATTCAAAGAGCTAATTCATCTTCATCCTTGGACCACTCTTCCTCTGGTTTCAACACAATTGTCTTCTTTCCATCTTTACCAAGCATAACAAGATGTTCCCAACCCTTCAGAACTGCTTTCTAGGTTTTATTGTCTATTGATTTAAGGAAAGCACTCATGCGTGATCTCCAATATTCATAGTTGGATCCATCCAACAGAGGTGGTCTGTTCACAAATCCTCCTTCCTTGTCCATTCAGCCAGAAAAAAAACTTCCCTGGAGCTAACCCTAAAACAGGCAGGGTGCCTGCTCTGATACCAATTGAAATTCTGGCAGGACCTGATTCTGAACCGTAAAACAGAGTAGAACAGAGTACGAAATTGCAGCGTAAAACAATAGTTCAGAAACAGAATAATATCAGACAGAAAGTAAAAGACACAGATTATTTGTTAACCCAGTTCGGTGACAAACACACCTACGTCTGGAGGCTACCAAGCCAGGAAGGAAATCCACTATAATAGTATCAATTCAAAGTCCTATGTGAACAGCCCCTGTTTCACAGCCTTTTCACTTAATCACTACCCGTGGTATTTCTACCTAGGAACTCCTAGATATAAGACCCCCTTACTTCCTACTCAATCAATCACTGCCCCAGTGATCTTAAACTCTAAACAATCAAAGATGGAGACACTCTCCTAAAACACCCAATAGTCACTCTTGCTTAAAAGCTTTAAGTGATCTACGGTTACAACTCAATAAACCAAACCAACTCTAAACAATTGAGTGGTGTACAGAAATAGAGCACAAAGCTCACAATGAACAGACTCAAAAACTAATAATAATTCTCTCTAATAATTGCTTCCGTTTTTTATTGAGTTTCTTCAATAGCAGCGTCCTCTATTTAAAATCTTCAGCAACAACAAAGAAATGAACCAAATATTCTTCAAAGATATATTTCCAAAATTCTTTAGAAACATATAGAAGCAAATATTCTTCAGAAATATATTTTCCAAAGATCTCTTTGAAAATATATTCACAAATAAAACAATATCCAATCTTCAATATATCTTGCAAAAATATCTTCTTCTGGAAACATCTGGAAGCACACGCAGCAAGGAGAATTCTTCAGAAAAATCTTCAAACGATCAGGTGAGAAAATAAACACTCCAAGTGCGAAAACAAAACTGCTTCTGAAGTTTCAGCGTCTGAAGTACTGTTCAGCGTCTGAACATCAGCTTCTGAAGGTTCAGCGTCTGAAGTACTGTTCAGCGTCTGAACATCAGCTTCTGAAGTACTGTTCAGCTTCTGAAGACCCAGCTTCTGAAGTACTTTTCAGCTTCTGAAGACCCAGCTTCTGAAGACGCACATATTGATATTTCAGCTTCTGAAGACGTACTGCTTCTGAAGACGCACATATTGCTTGTATATTTGATTTTAGCAAACATGAAGCCAACAACCAAATATCCAACAATCTCCCCCTTTGGCAAATTTTTGGCTAAAATCAATTTGAGAACAAAGAGATACAACAAGCAAATTCTTCATACATCAAAATTGCGCAACCACGAAGAACATAACATAATCGTAGCAAGCAACAGAGTCAGCAGCGGATAATACACTACGTTTCACACATACGCAGGAACAAAATTCATACTCAGGAACAAAAAAACATATGCACTCCCCCTGAAACAGAAACTCCCCCTGAAATAAAGACTCCCCCCCGAAACAGATCAGTTTATGAACAACCAACAACAACTCAGCTTCTGAAACACCTCTGAAACAGAGACTCCCCCTGAAGCACATCACATCAGTTTCTCTGTATTGCTTCAGAGTCTTCTGAAACAAACACTTATACTGTTTTCTGAACAAACCACTTATACCATCTCCCCCTTTTTAGACAAACAATCTTAACAAAACACAGTCTTCACACAGGAAACAAAAACTGAATTAGTATTAGAGACTGCTTTGAGATCAGACTCTACATCAGACACAACTTTTGCATTAAGATCAGTATCATCTTCATCACCCTCACTTCCTGCTTGCTCACCCTCAGCAATCTGTAATTGCTATAACTTCTCATACAAACAAATGCCCTGTTTGCTCCTCAAATTTTCAAATTGCTTGGCATCCAAGGCTTTTTTAAATATATCAGCAAGTTGTTCTTCTGTGTCAACATGTTCAAGCTGCACAACCTTCTCCTCTACAAGGTTTCTGATGAAATGATGACATATATCAATATGCTTAGTCCTGCTATGCTGTATGGGATTTTTTGAAATATTGATAGCACTTAGATTGTTGTGCGCTCTCGGAAAAAACACGATATCCTCGGAGCGTGCACGAACGCTCGGGATCAAAGTGCGGAGTCGCCACCAAAGTTTTTGTTTAAAGGGAACGTTGATAAACCCTTGAGTTTTTTATTTTTAAAGGCAAACGATAATAAAACCCTTTGACGATGAGGAAAGGATGGTCATCGCAACCATTACCGGGTTCGGGAGTCGATTATGCAAGGGGAAGGTATTAGCACCCCTCACGTCCGTTGTACTCAACGGGAACCTCCTAGTTAGTTTAAGGCTAAAGTGTTTTTTTAAAGTTTTGCTTGCATGCTTAAATATATAAAGATAATAAAGAAGGGGGAAAAAGTTATTTTTTTATTAATGTGCTTGACAAGATGATGATCTTGCTCCTACGTATCTCCTGGTGCGATGGAGAATTCAAAGCTACGTAGTTCTTTGGTATAAAAACGTATATTTGTTGGTTTATTTTAAAGAACGATGTTTTGATCGTATTCTTGCGATTAAACGTAGCTTGAATGCTCGCGCGTGGGAGACTTAAGCTTTTGTTTGTATCGCGTTTAGAATAGATAAAACATGTCCGTTGGGGAAAAAGATTTGAATTGACCACGGGGGGCCAAGAATTAGGTTCATTTGACCCAACGGAGTCAAGAAAGGGTTCAATTGATCCAACGGGATCAAGAAAAGGTTCAATGGACTCATCGGAGTCGAGCATTGATTCAAATGGTCACGGGGGACCAAAAAAAGGTTTCAATTGACTCAACGGAGACGCGAATTGATTAAAATGACTCACCGGAGTCAAGAAAAGGTTCAATTGATCCAACGGGATCAAGAAAGGGTTCAATGGTCACGGGGGACCAAGAAAGGTTCAAATTGACCACAGAGGGCCAAGAATAGGTTTTGGTGTGTTGGATGCGTTGAAAATAGAATGACGATTGCCCGAATAACGAGACATACGTCAAGTATTCGTACAACCGGGAAATGGAGAGACATACGTCAAACCACTCCTTTTTCATTCAAGTTTAATATTGAAACTTAAAATGTGTTTTTCTTGGTGAAGCTCGAAAAGAATGACGATTGTCTAAACAACGAGACATACGTCAAGTGTTCGTTCAATCGGGGAGTGGAGAGACATACGTCAAACCACTCATTTTTCATTTATTGATGAAACTTAAGAAATCCCAAAGTAATCAAAACACTTGGTTGTTGAAACTTAATGAAAAAGTTTAAAAACTCAAATTAGTTGTTGCAACCTATGAACAAGCTTGTTTGTTCATGTGTATGAAAAAATGCACAAGTTGTGAAAATGAACAAGTTTAATTCAAGTTCAAGCTTGAAAATAATGCACAAATTTGTTGAAAATCATGAACGAGGTCATTTGTTCAAGTTTGGTTTTGAAACTCGTTGAACATAGCTTGTTGCTCAAGCTTGTAAAAATGAACATGTTTATATATAAAAAGAAAATGCACAAGTTTGGTTCAAGTTTGAAAAAGTGAACAAGTTTCTTGTTATTCAAGTTAACTATTTAAACTTGTGAATTTCCAAATGTATGCAAAATCCTTGTTATGTTTTGAACCAAAATGAGTTTTGATCCTCTTAGATTCTGAATCCTCAAGTCAGAACCTCAAAAGTTAGCTTTAAGAAGCCTGAACTCAGAAACTGAGTTCTGTCATGGTCGCAAAGCGACCTGAACCTGGCTCTGCGAACCCGGAGTTCTGTCATGGTCGCAGAGCGACCAGAACTTGGCTCTGCGAACTCTTCGAAAATTTGAACTCAGAAGCTGCTTCTGAACTATAGTTCAGAAGCTGCTTCTGAATGAACTTCAGAACTTTAAGAGGAGTGAAAAGCTTTTGAAATTAGCAAGAAAAAGAGTAAAACACTTCAGTTTTAAATGTTTTGCAAACCTTGGGATTTCTTTGAAGTTTCAAAAGAGGTTTTTAAATCAAAATGAGTTAAAAACTATTGAAGATGCAAAACTGAGATTGAATCAAGCAGGAATCAAAACAAACGCAAACAGTAATGCAAACCTTATGACAAGTTCAGAATAACTTACAAAACTCCTAGCCAATGCTTGTGTTGCAAGAAAATGGAAAAGGCTTGAATGATGATGGTTTTGCAAAGCTGGGGATGTTTGATGATCAACACCAACAGTGATAATTTGTTTTTGTTCTTCACTCTTTGTGTGAGGTTTTGTGGTTGTTTTGGTTGCTTGGTTATTTTGTGCTAGTTTGTGATGATTTGTGAAAGAAAGGAACAAAGTTTTTTTCTCTAAAATTTCTCTAAAATCCTCTCTAAACTTGCTCAAAATGAACTGTCTGAAATATGTATCAAAGAAGGTCTGAATTGTGTAGAATTCACTGTCTAAGAACTGGTTTTTTTGCTCTAAAAATCTGTCAAAGAACTGTCTCTAATCCTTATTCCTTGCATTGCTTAAATAGGCAAAAATGAGATCAATTGTCATCATGAAAAAAATCCTAAAGCAGGGCTGTTTTTGTGGGCTAAAATCAGGCTATTTGCTTTGCATTTAATGCAAAAGGGAAGAGGTGACCTTGCCTTGCTACAATGGTCAAGACTTTGGCCAATTTCAGAACCCAAAGCAGCTGAATTCTGACAGAAAATGCTGGAAAAAAAGGAAACCATGCGCTGTTTGCAAACAGGGGCAGCAATTTGCAGCTATGTTGACTGGCTTTGTGTGGAGAAGGAAATAAGAAAAAAGAGCAAGCTTCTTGCTGGAACGTGCAGGGTCAGTAGCAGGCCAAATGGTAGGGATGAGAGCTGCCCAAGGTCAGCAACTAGCTGGGTTACTTGCTTGGTTTTGCTTCCTCTTCCTTGCTTTTCTTGGTTTGCAATTGACACATGTTTTCTCTTCTTTCTTTGTTGAATCCAACATTAAACATGATAATAATAGATGATAATAATAATAGATGATGACAATAATAATAATAAAAGAAAGGTAAATCAGAAAATCAAAACCTGCAAAATTCGCATAGTTCGCAGAGCGATCTGAACTTGGCTCTGCGAAATTCATCACAAATTTCGCAGAGCGATCATAACATCGCTTTGAGAAATCCTTTTTCTTCTTTTTTTTAATACATATTTTTTTAAGGAGAAAAAATAAAAGTTGACTTTGTGTTGACCTTGACTTTCTCTTTTTTTGTTGACTCTTTTTTTTTTGAAAAAGCTCGGACAAAATTAGGGTACAATAATTGTCACAATACAATGTTATAACATCCTGTTCAACATTATATTCTTTCAACATTTGCTTCATCCACACCAACTGTGAACAACTGCTACCAGCTGCTATATAGTCAGCTTCAGCTGTAGATAAGGACACACAATTCTGCTTCTTGCTGAACCAAGAAATCAGATTGTTTCCCAGAAAGAAGCATCCACCAGATGTACTTTTTCTATCATCTGCACTACCTGCCCAATCAGCATCACAATATCCAACTAACATAGGATTTCCACTATGAGAATACATAATACCATAGTCATTGGTACTATTGACATACTTCAAAATTCTCTTCACTGGAGTCAAATGACTCATTTTTGGCTCAGCCTGGTATCTAGCACAGACTCCAACAACAAAGGTTATGTCTGGTCTGCTTGGAGTTAGATATAACAGACTTACAATCATGCTCCTATACAGGCTTTGATCAACAGCAACACCTTGTTCATCTTTGGTCAACTTCAAGTAAGTGGCTGCAGGTGTTCTTTTATGGCTTGCATTCTCCATCCCAAACTTCTTGACTATATTCTTTGCATATTTGCTCTGTGAAATGAATATTGTGTCTTCCATATGCTTGATTTGAAGACCAAGGAAATAGGTTAGTTCACCCACAAGACTCATCTCAAATTCAGACTGCATCTGCTGAACAAAGAGTTGAACCATTTGGTTTGACATTCCACCAAAGACAGTGTCATCAACATATATTTGTGCTATCATTAGACTTCCATCTTCTTCTTTCATAAACAGTGTCTTTTCAGTTCCTCCTTTTTTGTAACCTTGAGTAACCAGAAACTGTGTAAGTCTCTCATACCATGCTCAAGGTGCCTGTTTCAATCCATACAGGGCTTTCTTCAACTTGTAAACATGGTTAGGAAAATTAGGATCCACAAATCCCTTTGGTTGTTCAACGTAAACCTCCTCCTATAAGTACCCATTTAGGAAGGCACTCTTCACATCCATCTGAAATAGTTTGAATTTAAGAATACATGCTACACCCAAAAGTAATCTTATGGATTCTAATCTGGCCACTGGTGCAAATGTTTCATCAAAATCAAGTGCGTCCACTTGAGTGTACCCTTGAGAAACTAGCCTTGCCTTGTTTCTGGTCACAGTTCCATGTTCATCTGATTTATTTTTGTAGATCCATTTAGTTCGAATGACATTCATGCCTACAGGTCTTGGAACAAGGTCCCACATTTCACTTCTTTTGAATTGATTTAGTTCCTCTTGCATTGCATCAATCCAGAATTCATCAGTAAGTGCTTCTTTAATATTCTTGGGTTCAAATTTGGACATAAAGCACGAATCAGTAGTCACTTCATCTGATCTTCTTGTTCTGACTCTTTGATCAAGGTTCCTAATGATTAGTTCTTTGGGATGGTCCTTCTGAACTCTGATTGAAGGTCCTTTACTTGTTGATGCATGATCTAGATTATTTTCTCCTTCTTCAGACTCTACTTCATTTTCCACAACAGGTGTATCTGACTGTTCTTCTGATGTTACAGCATCTGGTTCCACATCAGACACCTTTTCAGCAGGTAAATCATCTATCACAACATTGATAGATTCCATTACTACCTTGGTTCTGGAGTTAAAAACTCTATATACTCTGCTGTTTGTTGAGTAACCAAGAAAGATTCCTCCATCACTTTTGGGATCCATTTTCCTCCTTTTTTTCTCTATGTGCCAGAATGTAGCACTTGCTTCCAAATACATGAAAGTACTTGACAGTAGGCTTTCTTCCTTTCCATAACTCATACATAGTAGTTGTAGTGCCTGTCTTCAGAGTCACCCTATTATGAACATAACATTATGTATTCATTGCTTCTGCCCAAAATTGATAAGGTAACTGTTTGGCATGTAACATAACTCTGGCTGATTCTTGCAAGGTTCTATTCTTCCTTTCAACAACACCATTTTGCTGAGGTGTTATGGTTGCTGAAAATTCATGCTTGATTCCTTCAGAGGAACAGAATTCAGAGAACTTACTATTTTCAAATTCCTTCCCATGGTCACTTCTGATCCTGACAATGACACTATTCTTTTCTCTTTGTAACTGAGTGCACAAATCTTTAAGCACATCAAAGGTGTCTGATTTTTCTCTAATGAAGCTTACCCAAGTGAATCTTAAAAAATCATCAACAACAACAAACACATACCTTTTTCCACCAATGCTCTCTACTTGCATAGGTCCCATTAAGTCCATGTGTAACAGTTCAAGAACCTTTGTTGTTACCTGATGCTCCAACCTTGGATGAGACATTCGTGTTTGTTTGCCAATCTGACATTCACCACAAATGTTGTCTTCATTAATCTTAAGTTTGGGTAGTCCTCTGATGGCTTCCACTGACATGACTTTCTTCATACCCCTCAGGTTTAAGTGCCCAAGTTTCTGGTGCCAGAGTCTGACTTCTTCTTCTGAACTTATGAGACATGTGGATAGACTTGTTTCTTCTTAAGGCATCCATAAGTAACAATTGTATTTTGATCTATTACCCCTCATCAGCACTTCATCTTCTTTACCAGTTACCAAACATTCCTCCTTGTTAAAGTTCACTTTCAACTCTTGATCAATCAACTGGTTTATGCTGATCAAATTTGAAGTTAGCCCTTTTACTAATAGCACATTGTCTAGCCTTGGTAGTCCATCACTGATCAAGTCTCCAATTCCAAGAATTTCTCCTTTAGCTCCATCACCAAAAGTCACATAGCTACTGGAGTATGGTTTTAAATTACTTAAGTACTTCTTAACACCAGTCATGTGTCTGGAGCATCCACTATCAAAATACCAATCTTCCCTATAGGTGGCTCTCAAAGATGTATGAGCTATGAGGCCAACATTATTATATTTGGGTCTCCATTCCTTCTTGACATTGATTCTCTTTACAATAGGTTCCACTTTCTTTGCTGAAAGTGCTTGGGGTATCCATACAGCTTGAAACAGAATGGCTTTATGTGCCCCTTTTTACCACAATAATGACATACCCAAGGATGAGTTGCCCTCTTTCTCTTAGATTCCTGAGGTTTGTTCTGATGTTCCAACTTAGGTTTGCCCATTATTGGATTATATGTTCCAACTGCTGCAATGAACCTTTTAGCTGGATTTTGCAGTTTATTCAAGATCCTATCACCAAACCCTATTCCATTTGGTTTCCCTTGGTTCTGACTCTCCATAATCTCTTCTAGCACATCAGTACCAGTGTTCAACATTCTGACTTGCTTCGTCATATGTTCAAGTTGAGAGTTCAGTTGGGTTACCTCATCGTTGAGATCAGAAATTTGTGCTAAATGGTCACTTCTTTCAGCATGCAGTTGACTGATTGTCTTCTTCTGATTCACTAGTTGCTTGAAAACTTCTACACTTCTGATGTATAGATCTTTGTAAGAGTTAGCCAGTTCTTCATAAGACGTTTTTTCAACATTGGCTTCAGACTCTGATGGCCCTTCAGACTCTGATAGTGCTTCAGACTCTGATAGTGTTTCTAAAGCCTTAACTTTAACTTAATACTTGTATCTTCCAGTTAAGGCAACAACATGCTTAGCAGACGCATTCTCTACTTCTCCTTCTGAGTCATCTTCATCAGACCAAGAAACAGTCAAGCTTTTCGTTTGTTTCTTGATATATGTAGCACATTCTGTCCTAATATGACCATATCCTTCACACTCATGGCACTAAACTCCCTTTGATTGATTGCTCTTCTCATCAGTTCTTGTCTTCTTCAAATCATTTTGTTGCTTACTGATGTTGAATCTGGTGTTTTGACCATTTGATTTGGATCTCCTGTCAGCATGTTCTAGAATCTTGTTAAACTGTCTTCCTAGTAACACAAGTGCTTCTGATATGCTTTCATCATCCTCATTATTTCCTTGTTGATCCTCAACATCAGCATTTGTTACATAAGCAACACCTTTCCCTTTCTTATCAGTACGGTTACTGAAGGCTGTCTCAAAATTCAGCAAGGACCCTATTAATTCCTCAACCTTCATACTGGAGATGTCATGTGCTTCCTCAATGGCAGTCACTTTCATGTCAAATCTCTTAGGTAGAGACCTGAGTATTTTTCTCACAATTTTCTCATCGGATTTTCTGTCCAAGAGAATCAAATGAGTTAGCCATTTTCATATAGAAGTCTTGTATGTTCTCATCCTCACACATTTTGAGATTTTCAAACTTGGTGGTGAGAAGTTGAAGTCTGGACAATTTTACCTTTGATGTGCCTTCATGAGTAGTTTTGAGAATCTCCCAGGCATCCTTAGCTACAGTGCACTGCTTGATCAGTCTGAACATGTTCTTGTCCACTCCATTGAATAGAGCATTCAAGGCTTTGGAGTTTCCAAGAGCTAATTCATCTTCATCCTTGGACCACTCTTCCTCTGGTTTGAACACAGTTGTCTTCTTTCCATCTTTGTCAAGCACAACAGGATGTTCCCAACCCTTCAGAACTGCTTTCCAGGCTTTACTGTCTATTGATTTAAGGAAAGCACTCATGCGTGATTTCCAATATTCGTAGTTGGAACCATCCAACAGAGGTGGTCTGTTCACAAATCCTCCTTCCTTGTCGATTCAGCCAGAAAAAACCTTCCCTGCAGCTCACCCTAAAACAGGCAGGGTGCCTGCTCTGATACCAATTGAAATTCTGGCAGGACCTGATTCTGAACCGTAAAACAGAGTAGAACAGATTACAAAATTGCAGCGTAAAACAGTAGTTCAGAAGCAGAATAATATCAGACAGAAAGTAAAAGACACAGATTATTTGTTAACCCAGTTCGGTGGCAAACACACCTATGTCTGGAGGCTACCAAGCCAGGAAGGAAATCCACTATAATAGTATCAATTCGAAGTCCTATGTGAACAACCCCTGTTTCACAGCCTTCTCACTTAATCACTACCCGTGGTATTTCTACCTAGGAACTCCTAGATATAAAACCCCTCTTACTTCCTACTCAATCAATCACTGCCCTAGTGATCTTAAACTCTAAACAATCAAAGATGGAGTCACTCTCCTAAAACACCCAATAGTCACTCTTGCTTATAAGCTTTAAGTGATCTACGGTTACAACTCAATAAACCAAACCAACTCTAAACAATTGAGTGATGTACAGAAACAGCGCACAAAGCTCACAATGAACAGGCTCAAAAACTAAGAATAACTCTCTCTATAATTGCTTCTGTTTTTGATTGAGTTTCTTCAATAGCAGCGTCCTCTATTTATAATCTTCAGCAGCAACAAATAAATGAACCAAATATTCTTCAAAGATATATTTCCAAAATTCTTTAGAAACATATAGAAGCAAATATTCTTCAGAAATATATTTTCCAAAGATCTCTTTGAAAATATATTCACAAATAAAACAATATCCAATCTTCAATATATCTTGCAAAAATATCTTCTTCTGGAAACATCTGGAAGCACACGCAGCAAGGAGAATTCTTCAGACAAATCTTCAAACGATCAGGTGAGAAAATAAACACTCCAAGTGCGAAAACAAAACTGCTTCTGAAAGTTGCTTCTGAAGTTTCAGGGTCTGAAGTACTGTTCAGCGTCTGAACATCAGCTTCTGAAGGTTCAGCGTCTGAAGTACTGTTCAGCGTCTGAACAAGCGTCTGAAGTACTGTTCAGCTTTTGAAGACCCAACTTCTGAAGTACTGTTCAACTTCTGAAGACCCAGCTTCTGAAGACGCACATATTGAGATTTCAGCTTGTGAAGACGTACTGCTTCTGAAGACGCACATATTGCTTGTATATTTGATTTTAGCAAACATGAAGCCAACAACCAAATATCCAACACCCTCCTTTCTATGGAATCAAAGAGATTAGACAAAACAAATTACACATATGTTTTTTTTCTATGGAATCTTCAACCATGGTCAACTCACTGAAACTAAATCTACTATGTTTTTTTCTTCAATATAATCTTATAAGGTGTCTATCATTGATGTAACCATTACATTTGTATCTCCTTGTAGGATCCAACCCTAACTCTGGATCATACTGGTTTGTCGAGGGTGTATCTAGGATGGTCAAGAGCTGTCAGGGGAGTTATGTGTGGATCGGTAATTAGGACCGTTCCTATGAAATTGGAGACCCGACTCTCATAGTAAAGAGAGGCCCCTAGAAGAAAAAAAACACAATTTTTTTAAAAGAGAAAAAAGAAATGTTTATAATGTTTGTTTTATTTTATTTTTTGAGATAATAATTTTAATGTTTGGTTTTAAAGCTTTGCTGTTTTATACCACAAGTATGGGCCAAAAATTGTAAGAATGACTAAAAATATAAAAACAAAGTTATATTTTGTTTTTATTTGTAAATATATAGTCCAATAGTTTGATGAGAGTTGGATTCAATTGAACTGAAGGAAGAATAAAGAATATTGAGAACATATATAATAGGCCAAAATTGAGGCATGATGGAAAAAAAAAATTAATTAAAGGAGAAAAACATAATTAATGAGATTGAACCCAAGACCATGAAGTTACCAACACACAAATAAACCACCGGGCCACCTCTACGAATCTAAAACAACAACCGCGTTGTTAATATATAATCTTGTTTTACATGCATTATAAATATATATATATATTGGGCTTCAAATTTGGAGGCCCAGCTCAGTAGAGCTGTTTGCACTCCCCAAGGCCCGACCCTGTTGGTAATGCTCCCACTAAGATGCGTTCCCAAAGGTTGTTCCAGATCTCAGAGCAATAGAGTTGCATAATTGCGTCTATGGGGACTTAGGGGGTGATGTTTGCGGTGGAGGATAGATTTTTTTTTTTTTTTGTGGGGGAGCATGATCAATTGGGGGAGATGATCAATACTTTTAGTAGTGTCGTTCTGTCTAAGGGTGAGGATTTGTGGTGGTTGAATCATAGCTCGGATGGGGTTTACAGGTTCATTTGGCCTATGCGGCCTTATCGATTTCGGAGTTGGGGGGAGGGGTTGGGAATCAAGTTCTAGTTAGCACCCTGAACTTGATGTGGAGAAGTTGGGCTCCCTCTAAAGTCTAGGTGTTTACTTGACAACTACATTTGAATATGATCCCTATGTGAGATAATCGTTTCAAGTGTAAGGTGATCGTCCATCAAGATAGTCTTGGATGTGTGTTTTGCAGGGGGGCCTCGGGAACCGATAGTCCATTCATTTGTTAGTTGTAGGTTTGTGGCTAGGGTGTGTAATGATATTTGTAGGTGGCTGGGTTGGGAGTAGGTATTGTCACGTAATTTAAGGGGATTGTTTCAGTAATTTGTTTCTTTAGGGCTCATAGAAAGTCTAGGTTTGGTTTTGTTTTAGACTGGCATGCAATTATGTCGTCTATTGTAAAGCCCAAAATGATTATATTTTCTGCGGTAGTATCACGGATGTTGAGTATCTGGTGGAGAGGATCCGATTTCAATCTTGAAAGTGGTTTTTTGCTAAACACCCTCTGCACCAGTATTCGCTTTATGAGTGGAAGGTGGAGCCTATTCTTTGTTGGACCCATCATGAGGCTTAGTGTTGGATGGGGCCACCTCTTGAGGTTTCTCTCGTTTGGGGGGGGGGGGGGGGGGGGGGATACCTTTATTTTTGCTGTCGTTGTGGCAATGGTGGTATGTACGTTTTGTGTTTTTTGGCGTTTTTGTTTCGGGGGCTTATATATTTGGAGACTGCATAACGGAAGAAAACATTTTTGTTGAATATTTTTTTCCGTGTTGGATATTTATATATTTAGCAGTAGACGAAGCGTTTCTAGTTTAGAGGTGAAAGTTGGAGATCATATAATACCACAAGTTAGACGATTTAAATATATCGGATCTATAATACAAAATGATAGAGAAATGCAAGGAGATGTAAACAATCGAATCCAAGCTGAGTGGTTAAATTGATGGAGTTCCTCATGTGTTTTATGTGATGTGAAATTACCACTTAAGTTGAAGGAAATATTTTATCGTACATTGATAGGACCGACAATGTTGTATGAGATACAATGTTGGACGGTAAAAAACCAACATGAACATATAGTAGGTGTAGCAGAATGGTGGACGTTCACATTGGATGTGTGGTAAGCCTAGACATGATAAAATTAGAAACGACGACATTATAGAGAGTTTGGGTAACACCTATAGTAGAAAATATGGTAAAAACTAGATTTGGATGGTTTGAGCATTTAAAAAGAAGACTTGTTGATTTTGTAGTAATGAAAGTAGCTCAGATGCATGAGAGTCAGATCACCAGAGGTAGGGGTAGACCTAAAAATACTATAAGAGAAACTTTTTGGAAGACTCTAAAGATAAATGAGTTAAAGAGAGACATGATTTTTTATACATTATTGCGTCGTTTGATTCATGTTGTCTACTCCACTTATCTACCCCACTTAGTGGAATTAAATTTTTGTTATTGTTATTATTAGAACAAATGCTAAGCTTTAATAATAATAATAATAATAATAATAATAATAATAATAATAATAATAATAATAATATGAATGATGACACTTTATTCAAAGAAAATCATAATGTGATGACTGATTCTTATAGCAACATACCATGACCAGACGATAAGTGAATGAAAATAATAAGAAAAATCTACCAAAGAAAATAATACCAAAAAGTTTGATGATGTGTATATAAAATAAAATTCTTTCGTACAGTCATGCTTCAGTATGTCTAATGTATGTTTCACATATAATTTCCAACAGAGCACATATTCTTAGTTAATACTATATGTGTATTCACACTCAAACACATGCATAACCACCTGTTCAGGTGGCAAGCTGAATTATATTAATCTGGCATCCAATGCATGCATGTGATGTTATATGTTCCATACAATTTTGTCATGAAAGCTTATTTGTCATGATTGATAGATCTATAATTTTCTATTTTCCCCTTCATATATATATATATATATATAGGATAATGCTTGTATTGATAAGGTTCATGTATGTCCAATTTCCTCTCTTGTACTCTTCTATTGATAAATTGGTGGTATATGTTAGACTACTAAATTTTAGGTTGTTATATTATATGAGATATGGTTTGAGCCTTGGGGAGAAAAAAAAGATGAAATATCGTTTAAAAATGTATTCATAAGTGGTAATGGACAATTCTTATGTTACACTTCAGTTTTTACAAAGATTAAAGTTAAATCTAAGATGTATTAGTCTCCAGCTACTTAAAGTGTACCTGAAGACTATAAAACTTAAATTTTAAATCCTGAAGACTATAAAACTTAAATTTTAAATTTTAAGATGTTATCAAAGTTTATTCAAATATTTGTCTGGCCACCTATTATGAGTCTACTAGGTCATGCATTAGATGTTTTATCATGGACATAAAAAAGACGTGTTAAAAAATCTCAAATTAAATAAAATATACTTAAAAATATGTTTATAAGTGGTGGAGAACCTTTACCCACTACTATTATTTGAAAGTAGGACTGATTTGGGTACCTTACAAGTTCTAAGAGTGTATTAAGACCCCAACCCAAACTTTAAGATAGGTTGCGGTGTAAATTATTTATTTGTTTATTTATTTGAATCAAAGGTGTCAAATGTCAATTAGTTGGTTTCACAATTTCTATAAAAAAATATCAATATAGAAAGAAAATTTTGATTCCATGAAATAGATAGCTGTACATAACATCTATTTATTCTAACATCCGACATAACATGAAAATATTCTTTACCATAGTTTCGATAGATTGCATGATTTGAGGGAATTAAAATGTACAACACATGTTATGGGCCCTATTGTGACACTACCAAACAAGCAAACAACTCTTTATAAGCACAATCACACAATATGCTTCATGTTGATCGATGTGAAGCTTTCACACACATTATTTCATGTCACCTCCATATTTATCCAATTATTTTCCACTTATTAGCTACCTACATGCAATATGCTTCATCTATGAGTACTTTTGATCAGCTTTTTTCTTTTTATATTGTCCCAAAATCCTAATTTAAAAAGTGAACAAAGTGTTTGGGTCAGTTAGATTTTGTGAAGGTAGATGTGGGTTCAGGTGTCATGTTGAAAAGATAGGGAATTTATTTATTATATAATGTAACTAATTTGGTTTGTCATGCATATAGAAGACATCCTCGTTATGGACCAAAATTTGATATTCAAGTTTTTTTGTTTCTTTTTTTAAAAGATTTGATATTCAAGTTTTTTTTTTTTTTTTTATATTCAAGTTATATGGTCCTCGTTAGGTGTTATGGATAATCTTATCAATTTTTTTTGGTTACAGATAATACTACCAATTTATTATGCGGTGAATAATTATAGAAATTTGACGGTGGTTTTTTTTTTTGGTAGAATGACGGTGGTTTTAATATAGTACCAGTAATATTTATTTATTTTTTATTAGAATTATTAGTTTTTCTTGCACATTTAACCTTTTTTAATAAACTAAGTAAGTAATTATTCATGCGTAATTGCAGATATTAATTAGTTACAGTAAGTAAAACTCATTTAGGGGATCGATAAATGTTATGGATCTCTCCTAAAATAAATTGTTAGTAAATCAAACTCATCAATACTTACGTCACACAATGTTGCGATTGACAACACTTTAATAAATCAAACTAATCAATAATTAATGTTATATTAAGTTGGCTAACCATATTTCAATATAAACAATTGTCTAAAAATATATGTTTCAATGTAAACAATTATATTATTTTCTTGCAAAAAGAAAAGAATTATATTATTTGCAATGTGCTCACCGTCATTTTTATTTTTGAGTCTTGTACCGACAATTCTCATTGCTCACAAAGCTTTTTCTCAAGTTAAGATGTACAGTCTGAAAATGTCAAAACGAGAAGCATAAATATATAAATCAAGTAATAATCTTTTTCACTTTCCAATTTCTACTCATTTTTAGATTTAGTCTTGTTTGGGTAACTAAATTTTTATTAATATGATAGCTTAATATTTTTAAAAAAATGAAGAGAAATTATTACTAATTAAATTTTAACAATAACGAAAACATAATCTTACCACTAAATTATACCAAAAGAAGAATAAAAAAAAAAAATATACTTAATATAAAAATATATTAAAAGAAGAATAAAAATAGCCAAAGCATTCATATATAAGGCTACGCCTCTAGTTACAAATAACTAGACAACAAAATACAACTCAAATACAACGTAATTTAATTAAGAAAATGACAGCCTTGATGAACCAATTCTTAATCAACTTCGAAATGCATCTCAAAACAAAGCATTTTCTTAGTGAAAAGAGAGATTACTCAATCTGAAACTGAATATTATATTGATAGAATGGAAGAAGTAATTACATCAAAGTATAAAACGAGACTTATACACTCTATAAGTTTAACTAACTTCTAAGTAGTTTAATTAATTTCTAACCAGCTATTATATATTTTGTTAGGATGAATTAGATTCAATATTTAATATGTAATATGAGTTTATCGATTGTGACAACCTATCATTTATATAGGTGCATTAAATCTAACAACGTTAAGTGTGAGATGGTGTATTGAGAAAAATCTAAGCCCGACATAAAAATAATATGCTTTTCGATAAAATAATATAAATAGCGATTTCCCTCATTTTATAAACCGGTTTTTTAAGGATGAGAAAAACCTAATATTATAACTTTCAAAATTAAGTATGAAAAAATATTCTGAAACATGTAAATCAATCAACAGAGTGGATTATGTCAACGATGCATGATGATTATGAATGAAGATAATTAACTAAATCATACCTTCTCTCTAGATTCCAGTAGCAAAGAACGTAGTATTGTGTTGATTTCTTTTGTTGGTCTGCTATGCCAATTTTCTTCTTTCATATATGGTAATCATTAGTTAAGACAGAAATATGAAAACAATATAGTAGGATCGAAGGTTCATTTTTTCTCCATACATGATACAGGTGGATTCGGATCCATGTCGGTATATACATACGTGTATAATTACAAGCTAGTGTCAAAAACTGGTCCCCCTCCCAAAGCTTAATGGCATACAATTTTATAGAATGAAAATTTTACTAGTTAGTTTACGAGTAATTACACTTATTTACTTTAAAAAAGTTTAAATTTCATTCATCTTTTTTCTTAGGTTAAAATACATATTTTTCTTCTTTGAGAAGTGTTGTTTATAGATTTTCAAACAGTTGTATTTTGGTTTTCTAAAATTTATTTTGAAAAGGAGTTTTTAGCAACCGAAGTTATTACTAGAATGAGTGACGACCACGTCGCTCTCTTTAAGACGTTTCGTGATATTGCGCAAAATTGTTCGAGCAGACTATCAACCACGTTGCCTCCAAGACAAAACAACTCAGTTACAATTGTTTCATAGTCCTACACTCCTACTACACTGTTTGATCCGTTGTAGAATTACACATCTAATATGTTACTAAGACCACTCAAATTTAATACTGAAATGAGTCAATTTTGGTAATATAACCACTCTACTATGATTTTGTGATCACTCAAATAGGATGCTACCACCATTCCAACCTCTAATTTCTCTAAAATATCAATATGGTAATACAACCATTCAAATATAGTGCTACCACCATTCTAACCTCTAAGTTCTCCAAAATATCGACAGGAATATACTCTTAAGATTATTTTTGATTACGAAGGGACATTATACCTCAACATGGACTATGACCTTAAAAATACTCTTTATTCCGACGGGGCATAAATTCTCGAAGGGACTATGCTCTTAAAATCATTCATAATTTCGAAGGGACATTATATCTAGAAAGGAACTATTATCTTAAGAACACTCTTTATTCTGAAGGGACATGAAAAAGAGATAAATAAAAGAATAACTTGTTTTTTTTTATGGTGAGAAGAATAACTTGTAAACACAATTAGGCAAACGGAGAAGGGAAGAAAACATATTGATAACTCAGAAGCCTTTTTTCTATGTGTGGAATAAATTATGATAACAAGTAACTCACTTATTAAATCGAGTACCAAAATATCTTAGATTGAGTACCAAAATATTTCTGATCAAGTAATTACCAAAATATTTTTAGTGTTGTTGTTTGACACAACAAGTGAAGTAGCAATAATTGTCACAAGAAATTTGAATTGTGACCCTTTTTAAATTTTTATCCTGAAGCTTTTAAACAAGATTTTACGTACTCAAGAAAAGTTCTTGGTAATAGTTAGTTCACATTAAAATGATTAATATATTTGGACCAGAATGTTCTTGAAGAATTAAATAATTGGTTTGAGAAATAAGTGATTAGTTTTGGACCAGAGAACTCTGGAAATATTTAAACCAATTAGAAAGGCACCAGAACGTTCAAGAGAATGTTCTGGAGATTGATTGTAAAACAATTGTGAAGGTGTAAGTGATGCAAGTAAAAGCACGAATAAATAAAAGAGTGAGAGAGAGAAATGACACGAGAGAATTATCCTGGTTCACCAAAACCGGCTACTTCTAGTCCCCACACCTTGTGTGAGATTATCCACTATAGTATCCTGCTATCAGAAACTTTTGAATAGCACTATAAGGTCTTGATCACACCAGATCAGTCCAAGGTCTTGATCACACCAGATCAGTCTGTTACAAACTGTATTATCAACCTCGGCAGGCTTATACAATTCTTTGCTTTCGCACAAGAAAGGTTGGAACTTTTCTATACTCAAACTATTTATAACCTAAATAGACTTGAGAGCTTGATTACACTTTGTATGATGATTGATTTGTTTGGATCGTGATTACTCAACACATGTTTGAGATTTTACGAGACAAACTCAAAAGATTATGATCCTGAGATATAATGAAAGATTTTGGAGCTTGCTTGTTTGAAGAGCTTGATAGAGAGAATGATTGTTTTGCTAGTGAGAGATGGATGCTTTGTATTTCAAACTCTTGCCATTAACCTTCAATGCCTTCCTCTATTTATAGGACTTGATGAGCCTTGGAGGATATGCGGAAAAAGAGCTGTTGAGACTCTTTTTGAATTAAAAAATGCGCTCCAAAAGATGCTTGGGGACCAAGGATTAACTTTTGTTCATAAAGAACATTCTTGCTACTGCCCAGATCATTCTCTTAGTTCCAGCCAATCTTGAGGAAAATAAATCACACGTTTCTGCCAACTTGTGATGAGCTGTATCCTTCTCTTAGGAAACTTGCAGCCCACTTGTTGCACTTGGATGATGTCATCTTGATGATGTCACATGCTTTCTTCACAAAATGTCACATGTTTAAATTTATGATGGATATTTCTCCTTAATGGGTCGAAAATCATGGGGCCCCAAGAGCTGATTTTATTCCTTTTATGTTTACATCATATTTGCAAAAATTATTTCCTTGCTTTGTCATGATTGCTTTGCCTTTAATACCATTTATGGACCTTGATTCTTATGACCACTTTATTTCCTCTTAAGGTGAGACAAAAAGAATATTTGCTTTGTTCTTGCTCTTAATTATGCAGATCTTGTCAGTAACTTTAAAAGCTCATATTTGTCCATTGCCTTGTTTGAGGATGTTTTGTTATCTTTGTGAGCCCAAAACGTTCTCTTACTATGCCAAGAACATTCTCATGAAATAATTCTCACAAAATTCATTAGTAGATAACAAGATGATTTAATGCAAAAATGTTTGTTATCTTTAAAACATCAATAAAGGATTTTGCTTTCAACAATCTCCTCCCTTTTGATGATAACAAACATTTAAATCTTATTTTGATTGCTTT
The DNA here is from genome assembly GCA_018208015.1 of Medicago ruthenica. Lineage (NCBI taxonomy): Eukaryota > Viridiplantae > Streptophyta > Magnoliopsida > Fabales > Fabaceae > Medicago > Medicago ruthenica. The sequence goes on from CM031376.1 coordinate 52,509,241, forward strand.
TTTGGAAAAATATAATTCTTTGATAATATAATTTGTTGAGTCTTTTGGTGTTGGCTGCATGTTTTGGCAAAACCAAAGTATTGAATAGAAGCATCTCCATATTTGAAACATTTCTTCAGTTGCAAGTTTTGTGTTTTGAAGCCATTCAGAAGCTGAAAATGTCATCAGAAGCTGAATGCACTGTAGCACTTCAGAAGCTGAATTCAGGTTCTGATGCCAGCGTTGACTTATGTTGACTTCATCAGAAGCTGGTTATTTTCAAGGTTTTTCTATGCGAATCTTTGCAAGATTTATTGAAGATTTATCCACGCATATGGCTTCTAGAATGTTGATTTATTTGGAGAAGATTTTATTGAAGATTTGGTTCAAAGATATGAAATTCATATTTTCCTGTTATAATCTTTAAAAGATTCAGTACAGTTTTATTTGTTACATTATTGGACCAATCTTATTTCAGTAACAAATCAAATCAGAAAGATTAGTTTGTTATTTTATTCTGCAAGACTGAAGGCTATAAATAGAGGAGGGTTGCTGCTATTCAAGGCACGATTTATAGAGTTTAAGATCAGAAAATTGAGTCTTAGTATTTTAAGCTTTTAGCTTTATTGTGCACCACTCAGTTTGAGTTGGTTTAGAGTTTTATAAAGTTGTAATTCATTCTAAGCCTTTAGGTACGAATGAAGTCTTTGTGTTTTTGAAGTTTTCTGAAAAACAGAGTGTCTTTGATTAAGGGTTTCAGTAACTGGGTTTAGTTACTTGAATAGGAAGATAGTGGATTCTATTACTCAGAGTTGGGTAGAAGTCTTACTAGGTGGAGGTTAATTGCTTGGGATAAGAACTGGGAGTCAGTGTCTGAGTCTTAAGGATTAAATCCAATAGTGGATTTCCTTCCTGGATTGGTATCCCCCAGAGTAGGAGGTGTTTACTCCGAACTGGGTTAACAAACCTTGTGTGTTTTTAGCTTTCCTGCACTTTACTTTTCTGCTGTTTATCTGCTTTTATATTGTGCTAAGTTCTGTTCAGAACCTGTTAGTTCAGAACCTGCGTTTATCTCTTAAGTATTGCCTGGCCAGAATTACAATTGGCATCAGAGCAGGCACCCTGCCTGTATTTTGGGTGAGATCCAGAGGGATTAATTTCTGGTAAGCATGGATAGAGAAGGAGGCTATGTCAATAGACCACCCCTACTAGATGGCACAAACTATGAGTATTGGAAGTCAAGGATGTGTGCTTTTCTAAAGTCTATTGACAGCAGGACTTGGAAAGCTGTGATTAAAGGCTGGGATCATCCTGTGTATACAGACAAAGATGGCAACAAGACTGAGGTTCTGAAGCCTGAGGAGGAATGGACCAAAGCTGAAGATGATCTGTCACTGGGAAATTCAAAAGCTTTGAATGCTATCTTTAATGGTGTTGATCAGAACATGTTCAGACTTATCAAACAATGTACTGTGGCTAAGGATGCTTGGGAAATTCTGAAGACCACTCATGAAGGAACTTCTAAGGTAAAGATGTCCAGATTGCAGCTGCTGACCACCAAATTTGAGAACCTGAAGATGAAGGAAGATGAATCCATTCAGGATTTTTACATTAATGTGCTGGATATGGCAAATTCATTTGACTCTCTTGGTGAAAAGATGTCTGATGAGAAGTTAGTCAGAAAAATCCTCAGGTCCCTGCCCAGAAGGTTTGATATGAAGGTAACAGCAATTGAAGAGGCCCATGATATTTCAACTATGAAGCTTGAGGAGCTGATTGGGTAATTGCTCAACTTTGAAACTGCCTTTTGTAAACAGACTGAGAAGAAAGGAAAAGGTGTAGCTTTTAGCGTGAATTCTGAAGCTGATGATCAACAAGAGTCTGAAGAGGATGACTTATCAGAAGCTCTTGTGTTGCTGGGAAAACAATTCAACAAGATTCTGAAGAATGTTAACAGAAAAGCCAAAGCCAAAGGTCAGAACTTCAGATTCAATAACAAGAAGCAACAAACTGATGAGAAAAAGACCAAGTCTGAGGAGAAAAGTAATCAAGCTAAAGGTGTGCAGTGCTATGAGTGTGAGGGTTTTGGACATATCAAATCTGAATGTCCTACTTTCCTGAAGAAACAGAAGAAGAGCCTAGCTGTTGCATGGTCTGATGATGGTTCTGAAGATGATGATGTTAGTGAATCTGATATGTGTGATACTGGTCTGGTAGTGAGGTCAGGAGCTATCTTGAAGGAGGAAGCTGTTTTAGAGTCTGAGACTTTTTCAGAATCTGACTCAGAGTCTGAAGCCTCATCTGTGTCTGAGGCTGCTAAAACCTCATATGATGAACTAGCTGATAACTACAAGAAGCTGTATACCAGAAGTGCTGAGGTCTGCAAACAAGTTTTGGATCAGAAGGAGACTATTCTACAACTGGAGGCTGAAAAAGGTAAACTGTTAGTGCAGAATTCAGATTTAAAAGAAGAAGTGAATCAACTGAACTCCCAACTTGATCAATTGAAGAAGCAAGTGAAGATGTTGAACTCTGCTACTGATAAGTTGGAGGACATTTTGGGGAATCAGCAACAAGGAAAAACAGGCTTAGGTTTTGTTGAGCAGACTCAGATTCCTAAACAGATGAGTTTTGTTCCTGCTACTCAAACTCATGATTCTATGGCTGGAACATCAAAGAAGAGACCTCAGAAGCAAGCCCAGATGCAAGGTCAGAAGCATATTCAGATGAGACCTCAAAAACTAGCTCAGAAGAGACCTCAGATGCAAGGTCAGAAGCATGTTCAGATGCTACCTCAGAAGCAACCCCAGAAGTACAACAGAAGAAGGAGGAATCATACATGGACCTGTCATCATTGTGGTAAGAAGAGACATATCAAACCTTTTTGCTTTAAACTGTATGGCTATCTTGAACACTTTCAATATAGAAGAGTGCAACCAGCTGCACCCAGACACAGTGTTCAGAAGGTGTGGAAACCTAAGGTTCAGAATGTAGGCCTGATTGCTCATACTTCATTAAGAGCCACCTCAAAAGAAGACTGGTATTTTGATAGCGGGTGTTCAAGGCACATGACTGGTGTGAAGAAGCTACTGAGCAATATCAGATCATACTCCAGAAGTTATGTGACATTTGGAGATGGTGTAAAAGGTCAAATTCTGGGAATTGGTGATTTGATCAGAGAAGGTCTGCCCAAACTTAATGATGTGCTACTGGTGGAAGGATTAACCTCTAATCTGATCAGTATTAGCCAGCTATGTGATCAGGATTTAAAAGTGAATTTCAACAAGCAAGAGTGTATTGTTTTTGATCAGGATGGTAAAATTCAGATGAGGGGCTGCAGATCCAAAGACAATTGTTACTTGTGGGTTTCTGAAGAAGAAAGAAGTTTGACTTCTTGTCTTATGAGCTCAGAAGAGGAAGTCAAACTCTGGCACCAGAAGTTGGGACATCTGCATCTGAAAGGCATGAAAAAAATCCTAAGTACTGAAGCTATCAGAGGTGTACCTAATCTGAAGATCAATGAGGACAGTGTTTGTGGTGATTGTCAGATAGGTAAACAAACAAGAAAGTCTCATCCCAGATTAGTTCACCAGGTAACTACCAAAGTACTAGAACTTGTTCATATGGATTTAATGGGGCCTATGCAAGTAGAGAGTATTGGAGGAAAGAAGTATGCTTTTGTAATGGTAGATGACTACTCAAGATACACATGGATCAACTTTGTTAGAGAGAAGTCTGATACTTTTGAAGTGTTTAAAGACTTATGTACTCAATTACAAAGAGAGAAGGACTGTGGTATTGTCAGAATCAGAAGTGATCATGGCAAGGAATTTGAAAACAAGAGCTTTTCAGAATTCTGTGCTTCTGAAGGAATAAAACATGAATTCTCTGCACCTATCACACCTCAGCAAAATGGTGTAGTTGAGAGAAAGAATAGGACATTAGCAGAATGTGCAAGAGTAATGCTGCATGCTAAGAAACTTCCATATATGTTCTGGGCTGAAGCAATGAACACTGCATGTTATATCCATAATAGAGTCACTCTGAAGAAGGGAACAACTTGTACCTTATATGAACTATGGAAAGGAAGGAAGCCTACAGTGAAATACTTCCATATTTTTGGGAGCAGATGCTACATTTTGGCTGACAGGGAAAACAGAAGAAAACTGGATCCTAAGTCTGATGAGGGCATATTCTTGGGTTATTCAGTGAACAGCAGAGCTTATAGGGTGTTTAATTCAAGAACTAAAGTTGTGATGGAGTCCATTAATGTGGTAATTGATGATCTGACTGCTGAGAAAGATAGAAGTGAGTCTGAAGTTGTTCCAGAGTCTGAACCATCAGAAGAACAAATTCATCCAGAGTCTGAAGAAGCAGATGTACATCCAGAACATGATCCTACCAATAAAGGGCCATCTATTAGAATTCAGAAGGATCATCCTAAGGAGCTTATCATTGGGAGTTTGGATCAAGGGGTCAGAACCAGGAGATCAGAACCAGCTGCTACTGATTCATGCTTTGTGTCCAAGTTTGAACCCAAGAATGTGAAAGAAGCCCTGACTGATGAATTTTGGATTGAAGCAATGCAAGATGAGTTGAATCAATTCAAAAGGAGTGAAGTGTGGGATCTAGTTCCAAGACCAGAAGGACTGAATGTGATTGGCACTAAGTGGATATTCAAGAATAAAACAGATGAAAGTGGTACTGTAGTCAGAAACAAGGCAAGGTTGGTTGCTCAAGGCTATACTCAAGTAGAGGGATTGGATTTGATGAAACCTTTGCACCTGTGGCCAGACTAGAGTCCATAAGACTATTGTTGGGTGTATCCTGCATTCTCAAGTTCAAATTGTTTCAGATGGATGTGAAGAGTGCATTTTTGAATGGATATCTGCAAGAAGAAGTATATGTAGAACAACCTAAGGGTTTTGTGGATCATCAGTTTCCAGATCATGTGTACAAGTTAAAGAAAGCCTTATATGGACTGAAGCAAGCACCAAGAGCATGGTATGAAAGGCTTACTCAATTTCTTGTGGCTCAAGGTTACAGAAAAGGAGGTTCGGATAAGACTTTGTTTGTGAAAGATGAAAATGGGAGTCTGATGATTGCTCAGATTTATGTGGATGATATAGTGTTTGGAGGGATGTCTCAGAAGATGGTCAAACTATTTGTTCAGCAAATGCAATCAGAGTTTGAAATGAGTTTAGTTGGTGAGCTGACATATTTTCTTGGATTACAAGTCAAACAAATGGAAGATACAATCTTCATTTCTCAAAGTAAGTATGCCAAGAACATAGTGAAGAAGTTTGGAATGGAATCTGCTGCTCGCAAGAGGACACCAGCTGCTACTCACCTGAAGTTAACTAAGGATGAACATGGCGTTTCAGTAGACCAAAGTCAGTACAGGAGCATGATAGGAAGCTTATTGTATTTAACTGCAAGCAGACCTGATATCACTTATGCTGTTGGAGTTTGTGCAAGATATCAAGCTGATCCTAAGATGAGTCATCTGACACAAGTTAAAAGGATCCTGAAGTATGTGAACAGCACAAGTGACTATGGAATCATGTACTCACATAGTTCAAGTTCTGAACTGATGGGATTTTGTGATGCTGACTGGGCTGGAAGTGCTGATGACAGAAAGAGCACTTCAGGAGGTTGTTTCTTCTTAGGAAATAACTTGATTTCATGGTTCAGCAAGAAACAAAACTGTGTTTCATTGTCAACTGCTGAAGCTGAGTACATTGCTGCTGGGAGTAGTTGTTCACAACTGGTTTGGATGAAACAGATGATGGAAGAGTACAACATGAAACAAGGAACCATGACCTTATTTTGTGACAATTTGAGTGCTATCAACATTTCTAAGAATCCAATTCAGCACAGCAGAACCAAACACATAGACATCAGACATCATTTTATCAGAAACCTTGTGGAGGATAAAGTTATTCATCTGGAACATGTAGCTACTGAAGAACAAGTTGCTGACATTTTCACAAAGGCCTTGGATGCTAAACAGTTTGAAAACTTAAGGAGCAAGTTAGGAGTGTGCTTATATGAAGAATTCTAGCAATTAAAGCAAACTGGATGTGAGGAAGATAGAGTACCTGCCAGCTTTGTTAGTGCTAAGTGTGATGCTGTCTCTGATACTAAGTCTGAAGTTCAAACTGGGACAGTAGTTGAAGATGTTTGTACAGTTTTCCTTCCCTATTTGAAGTCTGAGATTTGTCAGAATTTTGTGGCTAAAAAGGGGGAGAAAATCCTATGTAATGTGTTGGCTCTGATACCAAAATTTAGAAGATGTATTGCTGCATTTCAGATGTTCAGCTGTCAGTGTTATTCAAAAAGTGTGGTATTGATTCTGAAGGTGACTAGTTTTGCTCTGATACCAAGCTTTATATGTCCAGATATGATCAAGGGGGAATATGTGTCTCAGGGGGAGTACAAGGTTGTTTTGATCCTGAGTGTTTTTGTGATCCTGAAGTGTGCTTCTGATGTTTCTCTGATACCATGTTTCTCTGTAGTTCAGTAGTGAGGGGGAGTTTGTGTGAGAAGCTGAGTTGCAGGGGGAGTGTTGTGGAGATTCAGAAGTAAGGGGGAGTGTTTGTGATGATCAGAAGTTGATCAGTAGCTCTGATACCATGGTTGTGATCAGAAGTTGATCAGTACTTGGTGGTTGTGTGCTTCAGTAGCTGTGATGTTTTGTAGAACTGAAGCTGGTTTGTGTTATTCATAGTTGTGTCCGCTGCTTATGTTTATGCTATGATATGTTATTGTGGAGTTCTTCATTGCTGAGTTGTTTATAAGGGAGATTGAAGAACTTGGATGGTTTTAGCCAAAAATTTGCCAAAGGGGGAGATTGTTGAGTCTTTTGGTGTTGGCTGCATGTTTTGGCAAAACCAAAGTATTGAATAGAAGCATCTCCATATTTGAAACATTTCTTCAGTTGCAAGTTTTGTGTTTTGAAGCCATTCAGAAGCTGAAAATGTCATCAGAAGCTGAATGCACTGTAGCACTTCAGAAGCTGAATTCAGGTTCTGATGCCAGCGTTGACTTATGTTGACTTCATCAGAAGCTGGTTATTTTCAAGGTTTTTCTATGCGAATCTTTGCAAGATTTATTGAAGATTTATCCACGCATATGGCTTCTAGAATGTTGATTTATTTGGAGAAGATTTTATTGAAGATTTGGTTCAAAGATATGAAATTCATATTTTCCTGTTATAATCTTTAAAAGATTCAGTACAGTTTTATTTGTTACATTATTGGACCAATCTTATTTCAGTAACAAATCAAATCAGAAAGATTAGTTTGTTATTTTATTCTGCAAGACTGATGGCTATAAATAGAGGAGGGTTGCTGCTATTCAAGGCACGATTTATAGAGTTTAAGATCAGAAAATTGAGTCTTAGTATTTTAAGCTTTTAGCTTTATTGTGCACCACTCAGTTTGAGTTGGTTTAGAGTTTTATAGAGTTGTAATTCATTCTAAGCCTTTAGGTACGAATGACGTCTTTGTGTTTTTGAAGTTTTCTGAAAAACAGAGTGTCTTTGATTAAGGGTTTCAGTAACTGGGTTTAGTTACTTGAATAGGAAGATAGTGGATTCTATTACTCAGAGTTGGGTAGAAGTCTTACTAGGTGGAGGTTAATTGCTTGGGATAAGAACTGGGAGTCAGTGTCTGAGTCTTAAGGATTAAATCCAATAGTGGATTTCCTTCCTGGATTGGTATCCCCCAGAGTAGGAGGTGTTTACTCCGAACTGGGTTAACAAACCTTGTGTGTTTTTAGCTTTCCTGCACTTTACTTTTCTGCTGTTTATCTGCTTTTATATTGTGCTAAGTTCTGTTCAGAACCTGTTAGTTCAGAACCTGCGTTTATCTCTTAAGTATTGCCTGGCCAGAATTACATAATTGAGAAATAAATTTATCAATAAACTCCCCCTCAATTTAAGCATTCAATATCCATAATTATAAATTGAGAATCAAGATTTTCATTTTCATTCATTGCATACCATGATTCATCAAAAAGCCATAAAAGTGAAAATACATCAAAATAAAACATAAAGTCCCAAGATGCATAATTAAAAATACAGCATTTGATTTTCAAAAGGTTGCTAGAGCAACTAGTACCTAGGCAGTACCATAACACAGCAACATCAACAGTAGTAGTTAAAATATAAATATGCTTCAAAATATAAATATGCATCTTTTACTATCTCCCCCTTTGTTTCAGCAAAAAGGAGAGAGTGCTCCAAAAGTAATCAAATGGTGGGGGAGGAGCCATCAGACGAGGATGATGTAGCAGGCACTGGCATGGTGAAGATTGGTGGTGGAAAGGGATGAGAAGCTGGGGGAGGAACATTGTACCTTACACTTAAAGTGTTGGTTATCCAATCCCTTAGAATTTGATGCTCAATAGCATTGAAAACTTGGTGACTGAGAATAGCTCTTTGTCCCTCAAACAGCCTGGTTAAATCTTTTCTAATTTTACTCACATCCTTCTCTAGTTTAGACCTTTTGGGAGGTCTAGAATCTTTAGGATCATTTGTTGTACCAGCTTGAAAAACAAAAGCATCAGCAGTCATAGAGGGAAGAGTGGGACAGTTTGACTGTAAAGTCCTAAAGGATTCTAAATGGATAGAAGAATCATAGTTTGGAGCAGAATTGAAGAATTTGCTCACAAAACTCTCATTAAACAAAGCCTGATAATTAGTTTATGGAGGAGAAACAAATAATTGGCTTGGTTGTGATACCGTGCTAGGTGGAGGGATTTTTGCCTGAAAGCTATTAAGCACATTAGTTGCTTGAGCTGAAGTGAATGAGAAGGTTTGATTTTTGAGATTTTTCAGGAGTTCCTCATGCTCTTCCAATACAGGAGAACATTGCTGTGAACGTTCTGGGGATTGTTCTGCAGAATGATCTGGAGGAGGTTTTTCAGAAGGGATTGCATCAGATTCATCCCTTTTTCTTTTTGAAGGAGTTTGAGATGGGGGTTCAACCTTCATGTGACTGATGTTTTTTGGAGTAAATTTTGAAACTTCAAAACCAGATTCTTCATCATCTAGGGGAACATTAAATTTTCTAAAAATCTTTGTCAGCATCATTCCATAAGGCAGACAATACTTTTTGTTTGTGCTTTGTGCTTCAGCTATCATATGTTGGATGATGACATAAGGGAGACACAAACGTTTTTCAAAGAATAAGTGGTAAATGATCAGGAGATCATTTTTTGTAACACAACCATGATTTCCTTTCCTAGGTAAAATGCTATGTTGACTCAACAAATTAAACATTTTTGGAATTTGTTGCAGATTAGCAGAAGTATAATGAGTGGTTTTGGGTAAGAAAAGATGTTTGAGAACATCCTCAAGATTTACAGCAAGATCAACATCCCAAGCATCACCATAGACGCAAGACCCACTAACAGGGATGTTGAGGATGTCTCCTATTTCTTTTGGAGTAAGGGATATTTTGACCCCTTTGACAGTTGAAACAAAAGGACTCTTTTCTGGAAAGGTTTCGGCTTGAAAGAAAAAAGCTTGAACAATTTTTGGATAATACCTTTCACGAATTTGAAGAAAAGGAGTCCATCCAATAGCATCAGTGATTGGCCTGAGCATAATTTCTTCCTTTTCCAGTGCATCAAAGTCCACATAGCGACCAAGGGCTATGGGTTTTGTGCTCCATTTTTCAAAAAATTCTTCTTCTAGAGCAGGATCAAAGATAGGAATCTTTTTGGTTTTTGATACATAGAGATTTTTTGACAGATCTTTCTTTACAGTTGACACCTTTTTAGGGGATTTTTGGGGCTGAATAGGAGCTTTTTCTTTCCCCTTTTCTTTCTTGGTTGGAGGCGATTTTGGGGCAGCCTTCTTAGGAAAAGAAGGTTTTTTAGATTTTTCAGATGAGACTGATTTTGTTTGGGCTTTTTCAGAAATTCCTTGAGATGGATTATGAGAGGCTTTTGAAGGGGCTGGTTTGGTTGGAACAACTTCTGGGATTTTGGTTGCAAGAGAAGGTTCCACAGAAGGTTCTGGTGATGTGGGTTGGTTTGGATTTTCATCAACTGAATCATGAATCACATGCACTGTGTTATCAGTGCTCTGAGTTTTGCGAGTGCCCACTCCAGCAATCAACCTTTGAGACCTCCTTGTACAGATTGTTTGAGTGGATTTTGCCTTTTTTTGGTTTAGATTTTGGCTTGGTTTTGAGATGAGGGGCAGTTTGAGTGAAGTGTGGTGGTGTGGTTTTGAAGAGAGGATCACAAATCATGTTTAGGGGTTTTATGTTAAGGGGTTGTTCAGGAGATGTGATTTCTGGAGCTGTTGGTGAATTTTGGTTTAGAAGAGGAGAAAGAGAACATTGTGGAGAGGGCGGTGTGAGTGGTGGTGATTCTTGAGAGGATGTAGGTGATGGGGTTTTGTTTAGGTCAGGTGGAGAGGGAGGTGATGGTGGAGATGATGATCGTGGTAAAGGAGAGGGAGAAGGAGACTTTCCCTTCTTAGCATTTCCTTTGGTTCTTGCCATGGTGATGGTTGTGAGTTTTTGAGAGGAGATGAAGAGGTAGTTTTTTTTAAAGAGGAGAAGGAGATAATGATGGAGTTTGTTTTTTCTGAAGAAGGAAAGAGGAAAAGAAAAAAAAACGTATGTGGAGAGAGAGAGAAGAGAAGAAAGTTGTTTTGTTGTGATTGATGGTGGTTTAGAAAAGTTTTTGGTAGTTTCCAAAAAGTGAAATGATGGCTTATTTCTTCATAATAAATGTGACAAAAATGGTATCTATCTCAAGAATACCAAGGAATTTAAAGGAAATAAATCATAAAGCCAATAATATTCATTTAAGTTATATTCCCCCTTTTTTTTAAAAGAATAAGGCGTGAGGGCCAAGCCATGAGAAGAACGTTCTTAAGAACGTTCTGGTCATTGGTTTTAGGGTTTTTTTAATGATATGTAGTTTTTCTTTAATGAAGTTAAAGCGATCTTCCACTAAAGGTTTCGTAAAGATATCAACCAGTTGATTTTCAGTGTTAATGAAAATTAATTCAATTTCCTTCTTGTTAACATGATCTCTAATGAAATGATGCTTAATTTCAATATGTTTTGATCTTGAATGTTGAATGAGATTTTTTGATAAATTTATTGCACTTGTATTTTCACAAAAAATGGGAATATTTTTGTACCTTATTGAGAAATCTTCTAGTTGATTTCTTATCCATAATACCTGGGAGCAATAGTTGGATGCTGACACGTATTCAACTACAGTGGTTGATAAAGCAATAGTGCTTTGTTTTCTACATGACCAACTGATAAGTGCATTCCCAAGAAACTGACATGTGCCGCTTGTACTTTTTCTTTCTAGTTTGTCCCCGGCATAGTCAGCATCACAGTAAGCTGTCAAATCAAAACAAGATCCATTGCTATACCAAAGGCCAAGATCAGTAGTACCAACTAAATATCTGAAAATTCTTTTTACTGCAGTTAAATGAGATTCTTTCGGAGAAGTTTGAAAACGTGCACATAAACCAACTTCAAAAACAATATCTGGTCTACTTGCAGTTAAGTACAAAAGAGATCCAATCATTCCCCTGTATTCTTTTTCAGATATGTTTTTCCCATTTTCATCTTTATCTAATCCTGGAGATGAATGCATGGGAGTTGCCATAATTTTGGCTTCATTCAATTTGTATTTTTTGAGAAGATCTCTAACATATTTTTCTTGACAAATAAAAACCCCATTTTTTTCTTGTTTAATTTGTAAGCCAAGAAAAAATCTTGGTTCTCCCATCATACTCATTTCAAATTCACTTTGCATGAGTCCAAAAAATTCTTCACACATTTTTTCATCTGTTGATCCAAATATAATGTCATCAACATATATTTGAACAATTAAAAAAATTGATTTATCATCTTTTCTAAAAAGTGTTGTGTCAATTTTTCCTCTAGAAAATTTATTTTGGATTAAGAATGTACTTAACCTTTCGTACCAAGCTCGTGGAGCTTGTTTTAAACCATAGAGTGCTTTTGTAAGTTTAAACACGTGATTCGGTTTAAGAGAGTTTTCAAAACTAGGTGGTTGATGCACATAAACTTCTTCATTTAAAAATCCATTTAAAAAGGCGCTTTTAACGTCCATTTGGAAGAGTTTAATGTTTTTATCCGATGCATATGCAAGGAGGATGCGTATTGCTTCTAACCTGGTTACCGGAGCAAATGTTTCATCATAGTCAATACCTTCTTGCTGATTATAAACTTGTGCTACTAATCTGGGTTTATTTCTGATGACTTTCCCTTCTTCGTCTAATTTGTTTCTAAATACCCACCTTGTTCCAATTATATAATGATTTTAAGGTTTAGGAACAAGAGTCCATACCTCATTTTTCTCAAACTGAGAAAGTTCTTCTTTCATGGCTTTTACCCATGATTCTTCACATATAGCTTCGTGTATATTTTTTGGTTCAATATGTGAGATCATTGCCATATTGTTGTCATTTTCTTTGAAAGATAGCCTTGTCTTGACACCATCAAATGTGTTTCCAATAATTTGTTCTGGAGGATGGTCACCAACAATCTTCCAACTTTTTGGAGGAGTTTCAGAAGAAGAAGATGCTTGATTTGTACTGCTTATAACTTCTTGATTTTTCAGAGTTTCCTCATCATCTTCTTTTTTAGTAACAAGATCATCAAATTCATCAAAAATAACATGCATGCTTATTTCCATAGTTTGATTTTTCAAGTTAAAAATTTTATACCCTTTGGAATTTGTTGCATATCCCAAGAAAATTCCTTTGTCTGATTTAGAATCAAATTTTCCTAGGTTTTCTTTACCATTTAAAATGTAACAAAAACAACCAAAGATGTGAAAATATGATATGTTTGGTTTTCTATTTTTCCAGAGTTCATAAGGAGTTTTATTGAGAACTTGCCTTATTGAAACCCGATTTATGATGTAACAAGATGTGTTGATGGCTTCAGCCCAAAAATATTTTTCAACATTTGATTCGTTAAGCATTGTTCTTGCCATTTCTTGTAAAGTTTGATTTTTTCTTTCAACGACTCCATTTTGTTGTGGAGTTCTTTCACATGAGAAATTCTGTGAAATGCCTTTTTCGTCAAAGAAAGTTTTAAAAGATAAATTTTTAAACTCACCTCCATGATCACTTCTTACAGATATGATGTTTGAGTTTTTTTTTTCATTTTGAACAAGTTTACAAAAAATTTCAAAAGCTTCAAATGCTTCGTCTTTATGTTTTAAGAATAAAACCCATGTATATCTGGAAAAATCATCAACTATAACGAAACCATATTGTTTTCCACCAAGACTTGTAGTTCTAACAGGTCCAAATAGGTCTATATGAAGAAGTTCAAGAGGTCTTTGAGTAGAGACAATATCTTTTGATTTAAAACTACTTTTGACTTGTTTTCCTCCTGTACATGCTTCCCATATTCTATCTTTTTCAAAATTGATTTTTAGAAGACCTCTTACCAAGTCAAGTTGTTATATTTTTGAAATAGTTTTCATACTTACATGACCAGCTCTTTTGTGCCAAATCCATTTATCTTTGTCAATGGTCATAAAGCATGATTCAGCTGGAATGTCATCTAAGTATAAAACGTAAAGATTTTTCTTTCGAGAGCCAGTGAAGAAAATATTTCCAGTGGATACTTGTTTAACTTCACATACGTTAGGTTTAAAGATAACTTCAAAACCACTATCACATAATTGACTTATGCTCAGCAGATTGTGTTTTAAACCTTCAACATATTGAACTTCTTCTATTTTAGCAGAGTTGTTCTTACCAATAATACCTTTACCTTTAATTTGACCTTTGTCATTATTTTCAAAAGTCACCAATCCTCCCTCTTTCTTTATGAAGGAGATAAAACATTGTTTGTCAGCTGTCATATGTCTTGAACATCCACTGTCCAAGTACCATGGCTTTTTTTTTGCATTTTGAGAAGATTCTTGCATTTTGAGTTTGTGGTTTCTTAGGTACCCATGATCTTGTGGGTCCTTTGATGTTTGTTTTAAGCTCAAGATTTTAATCTTGAGGAAACAATTAATTTCTAAGTGGCCAACTCTTTTACAATATGAGCATTCTTTTCTTTTTATTAGGAAAGAATGTTCTTTGTTTTGAAAAGAATGTTTAGGTTTTGGCAAATAAGATTGTTCAGGTTTAGATTCTGTCATTTTTTCTTATGAAAGCAAAAAGACTCAGTATGTCCATCTTTGTTACAAAATAAGCATTTCATTTTATCTTTTTCTGGTATAAAAAAGTTTTCATAAATTTTTTGATGTTTAGAGGTATCAAAACCTATACCGGCTTTGTCAAATATTCCTATTTGAGATCCCATAATCTTTTGAAATGTTTCAGTTGATTTTTTAAAACAATTTAAATCATTTCTTAGTCCTTTGACTTCAATTTTTAGCAAAAGGTTTTCATCACATTTAGGTTTTTTAGCTTTGCTAAATTCTTTTAATTTTTCAGTTGCTTGAAAATGCGAGTCTTGTAAACTTTGAATGATTTTCTTTTGATCATTATTCATAGTTTGAAGTTTTTCCTTTTCTTCTTTTAATTCAGTAATTTCTTTTTGTAAGGAGTAGCATTTATTAGTTAAAAAATCTGAATCAAAAAATAAACTATCAATTTTGTTTTCTAATTCTTTATGTAAAAGAGGAGTGTTGAAAAGAATTACTTCTTCATTATCTGAGTTAGCCATTAGACACATGTTGGCTTCTTCTTCTCCTTCTTCTTTTGGTTCTTCCAGATCATCCCATGAAATTAATGACTTTTTGTAGGGAGATTTTTGATTCTTTTTGTTTAGTGGGCATTCGTTTTTGTAATGTCCCAGTTTATTGCATCCAAAACATGTCACCTGACTTTTGTCAATTTCATTCTTTGGCTTGTCTCTTTTGTTTGGAAAATATCTTTTTATTTGATCTCTTCTCCTCATCATTCTTTGAATTTTCTTTGAGATGAGGGCTAGTTCCTCTTCTGCTTCTTCTTGAACAATTTCTTCTTCTTCATCTTCTTTGATCTCCTCATTTTGTGAGGATGCTTCTAGGTTATCTTGAGAGACCTTGAGGGCAATCATTTTTCCTTTTCTTGTTGGTTTGTCTTCTTGAAGTATAACTTCATGAGCTCTTAGGGAACCAATAAGTTCTTCTAAGGATAAGACATTTAAGTCTTTTGCTTGAGTGATTGCTGTGACCATAGGTCTCCATGAACTTGGAAGAGATCTTAGTATTTTTCTGATTCTATCATGAGTGGAGTATGATTTTCCCAGAGATCTCAACTCATTAACTATGGATGTAAATCTGGAATACATTTCATCAATGTTTTCCTCTTCACTCATTTCAAAAACTTCAAATTTTCTTACGCCAATGTCTATTCTTGTTTCTTTTACATGGCTTGTTCCTTCATGATGAATTTGTAAAGTATCCCATATACTTTTTGCAGTATCACATTCATCTACTCTTTCACTTTCTTCCATGCTTAGTGCACATGATAGAAAGAGTTGAGCTTTAGAATTTAAGAGTACCTTCTTTTTATCTTCATCGGTCCATGAAGCTTCAGGTTTGATAGTTACGACTCTTGTTTCAGCATTAGTAATTTTTGGTACGAAGTTTCCTTCAGTGACAACTTTCCACATGTCTATATCTTGAGACTTTAGGAGCAGTTGCATTCTTCCTTTCCAGAAATAGTAGTTCTTTCCATTGAAGAATGGAGGCTTTGTGCATGACAGCCCTTCTGGTATGTACTTGTCTCTTGACATTGCTTCTTCCTGAATCTTTTCCTCTAGCACGTGTTAAGTGCTTGACTTTTTGTAGAGACCGAGCTCTGATGCCAATTGAAGTAGCAATAATTGTCACAAGAAGGGGGGGGGGGGGGTTTGAATTGTGACCCTTTTTAAATTTTTATCCTGAAGCTTTTAAACAAGATTTTACGTACTCAAGAAAAGTTCTTGGTAATAGTTAGTTCACAATAAAATTATTAATATATTTGGACCAGAATGTTCTTGAAGAATTAAATAATTGGTTTGAGAAATAAGTGATTAGTTATGGACCAGAGAACTCTGGAAATATTTAAACTAATTAGAAAGGGACCAGAACGTTCAAGAGAATGTTCTGGAGATTGATTGTAAAACAATTGTGAAGGTGTAAGTGATGCAAGTAAAAGCACAAATAAATAAAAGAGTGAGAGAGAAATGACACGAGAGATTTATCTTGGTTCACCAAAACCGACTTCTTCTAGTCCCCACACCTTGTGTGAGATTATCCACTAAAGTATCCTGCTATCAGAAACTTCAGAATAGCACTATAAGGTCTTGATCACACCAGATTAGTCCAAGGTCTTGATCACACCAGATCAGTCTGTTACAAACTATATTATCAACCTCGGCAGACTTATACAATTCTTTGCTTTCGCACAAGAAAGGATGGAACTTTTCTACTCACTATTTATAACCTAAATAGACTTGAGAGCTTGATTACACTTTGTATGATGATTGATTTGTTTGGATCGTGATTACTCAACACATGTTTGAGATTTTACAAGACAAACTCAAAAGATTATGATCCCGAGATATAATGAAAGATTTTGGAGCTTGCTTGTTTGAAGAGCTTGATAGAGAGAATGATTGTTTTGCTAGTGAGAAATGGATGCTTTGTATTTCAAACTCTTGTCATTAACCTTCAATGCCTTCCTCTATTTATAGGACTTGATGAGCCTTGGAGGATATGCTGAAAAAGAGCTGTTGAGACTCTTTTTGAATTGAAAAATGCGCTCCAAAAGATGCTTGGGGACCAAGGATTAACTTTTGTTCATAAAGAACATTCTTGCTACTGCCCAGATCATTCTCTTAGTTCCAGCCAATCTTGAGGAAAATAAATCACACGTTTCTGCCAACTTGTGATGAGCTGTATCCTTCTCCTAGGAAACTTGCAGCCCACTTGTCGCACTTGGATGATGTTATCTTGATGATGTCACATGCTTTCTTCACAAAATGTCACATGTTGAAATTTATGATGGATATTTCTCCTTAATGGGTCGAAAATCATGGGGGCCCAAGAGCTGATTTTATTCCTTTTATGTTTACATCATATTTGCAAATATTATTTCCTTGCTTTGTCTTGATTGCTTTGCCTTTAATACCATTTATGGACCTTGATTCCTATGACCACTTTATTTCCTCTTAAGGTGAGACAAAAAGAATATTTGCTTTGTTCTTGCTCTTAATTATGCAGATCTTGACAATAACTTTAAAAGCTCATATTTGTCCATTGCCTTGTTTGGGGATGTTTTGTTATCTTTGTGAGTCCAGAACGTTCTCTTACTATGCCAAGAACATTCTCATGAAATAATTCTCACAAAATTCATTAGTAGATAACAAGAAGATTTAATGCAAAAATGTTTGTTATCTTTAAAACATCAATAAAGGATTTTGCTTTCAACAACAAGCACTTCATTATGTTTAGCAGAAAGATGCATTTCTATAACCATTTTATCCTTGTTGTATTTAGGAATAACAGAACTTGAACCAATAATTTCTTCAGTAGACATGACAGAAAGAAATGTCTTAAATTTTTTTTTTATTTCCAAACTGTTGTATTTTGGATTTCCAAAATTTATTTTGAATTTCTATATCGCTCTCTTTAAGACTATTCGTGTCACTGCCTAAAATTGTATAAGCAGACTATATACCACGCCACGTCCAAGATAAAATAGCTCATCTACAATTATCTCGGAGCCCTACTGCACTGTAGGATCCATTCTAGAGTTACACCTCATATAATTTACTGAGATCACTCAAATTTAATACTGAAACCACTCAATTATGTTACAATGACAACTATACTATGTTATTATGATCGCTAAAAAATGGTGCTACCACAATTCTAACTTCTAACTTCTCAAAAATGGTATCATGACCACTCAAATATGGTGCTACCACCATTTTAACCTCTAACATCTCCAAAATATCGATATGGTACAACGACCATTCAAATATAGTGCTACTACCATTTTAACCTCCAACTTCTCCTAAATATTAAAAGGAATATAGTTTTAAGATCATTCTTAATTTCAAAGGGGGCATTATACCTAAAAAGAACTATGATCTTAAAGATACTCTTATTCAGAAAGGAGATAAATTGTTGAAGGGACTATGCTATTAAGACCATTCTAAATTTCAAAGGGACAAAAAAATATATAAATAGAAGAACACCTTGTTAACACAAACCAAACGGAGAAGGGAAGAAAAATGATTGATAACTCAGAAGCCTTTTTCGGCATGTGAAATGAACTATGTTAACTCTTTATTTATAGAGAGAATTCACAACTAACCTTTGAGTAACTTTGGAAACAAATAACTTTGAGAATAGGTAACTCACTTATTAGATCGAGTGTAACAACCCAATTTCTAGCATTAGATTTATCTGTTATTATTAATTAGTATTATTTATTTAATTATATTTGTTAATCATTTATGTGTGGTTGGTGGGTTAGTGGAATTATTAGTGCTTGAGTGACATTTTTGTAAATATGCTAGAACTAGTAATTTGAATTTTAGAGAGTAGTGGTGTATAATTAATATGGGGCTTTAAGTGAAGTAGAAGTGTAGAGAAAATAATTGTGAGACAATTGTGACTAAGCCCATTAGTGGGAGTAACCCTAAAACCATATTATAAATACACTAGTAGTGAGTGGTGGTGACTTAAGTTAAACATTATAACACAAAATTTTGAGAGGCAAGTGAGAGAAGAGGCTTGGAGAAGAGGAAACTAGAAGAGCTCAAGGGGAAAAGGGGAATTCAACTAGAAGTAGCAAGAAAAGTGAAGAATTAAGGTAAGAGGGGAAATTACTTTCATCAAGTGGGTTAAATAAGCACTTATGAGGTTTGGGTGATTTAGATTATAATAAATTGCATGATTAATTGTTTCTGATTTGGTGAATTTTCGTGCTCCTTTTTGTTGATTAAATTAAGCATGCTAAACTTTGATGAAATTGTATTTTCCTCATGTCAAAATTCATGTTTTATTATGATTAATTGATACCTTTGTGAGTTTTGATGATTTTGATGATCAACATGATAATTGAATGATGTTTGTTGATTATGAACATGAGTATGTGTTTTGTTTGAGAAATCATGAAGTTATGCTTAATAAGTTATGATTTAAGTGATTTTGAGAAAATTGATTAATTGAGTGAATTTGCTTAAGTTGCTACTGTTTGATTAAGTTGCTGTCATATGATGAAAAACATGAAAATAATATGTTGGTTGTGTATCTTTGATGAGAATTAAGTTGTTGTTGTTGTTGTTGGTGTTTTGCTAAAATAGCTTAATTTGATGAAAAAGAATAAGTTGATGTTGAATTGGATAAGTTGCTGTCAATATGATTAAGTTAAGTGATTATGGACATGTGTAACATGAAAGAAATACTGTTGATGTTGATAATCCAAGTCTGTTGGTAATAATTGTTCATGAAAAGTGATTATGAATAAGTTGTTTAGGCTATGATTAAGGTATAATTGAGTGAGTATTGATGGGTAAATGATTTGAATTAAGTTTGGTGCGTTTGTGATCGAAAGGTGTCGTTAAAACAGGATTTTCCACGCGGAAAATCAATTTTTGCTGTACTGAATGGGTGGAACGACCGTGCACCCTACCGCATGGACCATGCGTGACTCTCGACGTAGGGGAGCATGACCGTGCGTGTTAGGAGCACGACCGTGCGTGCCCTGTTTTGTCCCGAAACTCATTTTTCTCATTTTTAAAGGTTCCTAAGGCATGTGTTTGGGTCCCAAACCCCTAAACTTGATCAATGAGTGTTTAATTATGATGTACAAGGTTGATTAACATGATGCATGATTAAACATAACTTAGGATTGGAAAGTTGTGAATTAAACTTGGAAATCTATCTTTAATTGAACCGTGAAATATTTTGCGATCATGATAGTTGGTTATAGAAGTGTGAATGATGGTGTACCATGATTATAAAGTGAATTAATGATGGATTAATGTGACTTGCTTGAGTTAATCATGAAATGCGTACTATGTGAATGTTGCAGAATGTGAGCATGTTGTTTATGTTATGACAATGATTAAACTTGTTGAACGCATTAATATGAGGTGATGATGATAGTTGTGGCTTAATGCATACTAGTTGTGATTTAAATGATGATGTGAGGATAACATGAATTGTGTGGATGTATTGATTTGATAATGCAATTGTGATCGCTGTCGTAGGCGGTCAAAAATAATTAATTTTTTAAATGTAGTAACAAGGTAGTTAAACCTTGGTCGTCTCACAAGGACCTCTTATTTGATAATTAACAAAACTAAGAACGATGAATAACACAATTAAATGGGGGTTTTCGGTTTGTTCAGATTGAAAGAGAATCAGAAATTCAATTAATAAAAAAGACGATTGATTCATTGGTCTTAGACAACTCGTTTGATCCTATCATAGGTTCACAGAGATATTCATTCAACTATTTATGCTCTGGTTGATTTATAAAACTAATTATACAAGCGACAACCGGTTTTATATGAATTCATTCGATTAAGCATCTCATGTGTTCAACTAACCATGGACGGTGAACAAGCGTCACATAAAACACGGTTAGTATCATGACAAATTCAATCAACCCTATTGCTAAGCGCAAAAGTTCGTATCAATTTCTATTCAGATTAATTTAAACAAGCGATGAATTAATACGAATAAAACTCAACTACATAAATTCGAGATAGAATAATTAAGCATCATTGAATCAGAATTCATACGGAATATAGAGAAACGAAATTGATACGACAAAGCATAAATAGATAAACGAACTTGCAATTAAATTCGAACCTCAAGAAATCATGAATGAGTTCCTTACACCAATGAATCAACCTAAAGTTTAGTTCTCCATAGCAAGAGCAGCCGTCAAGGTTCTGTTTTCGAGAATGCAGAATGACTAACCCTAGGCTGCGTTTTGGTTTAAATAATACGGGCTCCAAAAGTTACGGGCCGAAAACATAAGTTTGGGTCGAAAATAATTAAATTACATAAAGTCTGGAACATGACGCGATTATTTGACACAATTGCGCTCTGAACTGGCTTCAGGCTTCAACATAAAAGTTGTAGATTTCTCTGTTAGCTTTCCAACGCACTTGACCGTGTCTCAATCCGATTCCTGTAGCTCCAGTTATGATTTTTACACTAAAAACTGCTTATGCTGAAAATAACATACGAAAATAGATTAGAAGCAAACAAAGACTTAATTCTAAAAACATAATAAAATAGTAAAATAAACAAAACAAACTAGAGAAATGCCTAAGTAAAAACATAGAAGAATGTGCATCAAAATGCACTGATCAAATTCCCCGACACTTGAACTTTTGCACTTCGAGCAAAACTCAAGATAAAACTTCAAAAAGATAAAAAGAACACAAGGCATGATGCAAAGTCACAAGCAATCAGCACATTCCAGGATTCAAGGAGCATAGGAATCATGAACAACATCTTATAACATGTGCAATGGAGAAGGTGGATATTAGACTAAAATGTGCTTCAAAAATGATAGAACCTCACGGAATATATGTATAAAGTGCACTCAATCACTCGTGAGGTGTGTGCAATCTGAATAAAATGGAGTGTCAGGGTTAGTATTTGCACTCAAAGCACATCATCAAAGTTAGCACTGCCATAGGCTTGACAAGCCTCTAACGTCCCCAAAGATAGAGGACATCCACACAATGAAGCACATACATGTACAGATCCAAAGGTCTTTGTTCAGGTTGTAACGGGGCCAAGGTACAGGTGGGATAAACCTAAGGAATACTAGGCTATAAATCAAAGAGGATAAAGAAGCATGAAATTCATTGAATAGTAAGCATGAGTGGTCTTTCAAATATAGCAACATAATAGAACTCAACATCATAACTTCTTCATATCCTATGACAACTTCCTTTACAAACCTTTAAATCAGAAGTACCCGCAATACAACTCTTTGACACATTTCTTTTTCTTTTCTTTTTCTCTTTCATCATTTTTTTTTAAATCAACTGAGTATCAGAAAATAATATGAACTTCAGACACAACTCAGCATAACAGATATTCCCTTTTTCCCACATCAAGTAAAACTTAAGATAACACATTGAGCACCCCCACACTTATTCAAAATTTAAAATTCAAGCTCCTTCATCCCCTAAGATTGGGACATAAAAAAGAATGGATAAAACAAAGGCTTATTCGGCTTGTAATGAGCTATAAATCCAAGAATGGGAATAACAGGCTCAAAGGGGCTTAACGAAGGGATGATTATATCAAGGTAGGCTTATTTGGCTAAAAGTAGTTCATAAAAGAAACAATTGCCTAGATCATTTCATGTACATGCATGTGAACAAGTGCTTCAAGAGTCAAGTCAAGTTCTAGAAATAACTAACAGTATGAGTGAACAACACAAGAAACAACGAATAGCTGGCAGTTCAAGAACTCACAAGGTTTAATGTCCTATCACAAATGATGCACAGTCTAGTATCAAGTCAACTTATCACACTACAAAAGCAAAGATGGTATCCATATCATGACATACACCTCTAGGCCTAGGACAGTGAAATTACTCACAACTGTTGCATACATGCCAAAAACTATTTTTTTTTATATAAAATTAAAGACAAAAAAAAGAAAAACAACTAAAAACTAAAATGTTCCCCCCCACACTTAAATCAAGCATTGTACTCAATGTAACAATAAGCGAGAATAAGGAAGGAACACACCCGAGGGGCTAAGGTGTAGCAGCTGGAGCTTCTATGTCTGGTGGTTTAGGTGGAGGCCTTGCTGCACTACGAACACATGAAACAGGAAAAAGTAAGTAGCAGGTGAACTTGTCTATTAGTACAAGATCCGGTGGCTTAGGAGGAATAGCCAGCACATATAGTGAACCTGCACTAATAAAAGCATAGAAATCAGAAAATCCACAATTAGCTTGTGAGTCAGATAAATTGGGTGGAAGAGATTCACAAATGGTAAAAGACAACTGCATGTTGCTTGGCTTAATTAGAGGTTCCACCGACAATTTTTCTGCTGTGGACAATGGTTGCTTATGGCTAAAATCCACATTTTTGCTGTCAAATTCAAGAGTTGTTGAATTTGCTTGAATTTCTGCACAAGTGGTTGGCGGCATCAAAATTTCTTCACCTGAAATGGCTGCACTGATCTCATGACAAACATTACAAACACCACACTCACAAGCAAAAATTTCAAGAGATTTATGTACTTCAAGAGAAGTATATAATTCATCCAAATCAGATTTCAAGGGATTTTGTGGTATAATCTCTTTCATGCATTCACTTGAATTTTTGTTGCTTACCTTGTGCTCGTCAGATGAAACAAACACTGTTTTAACGGGCTCACCTGGAGAATCATCAAGACATGTATCACATTGTGTTACCTCCAATAGTGAAACAGGTTGTACATCATCATGAGACATCTTATTCTCTTGAATTTGATGGACGGTGGAAACTATTTGTTCAACTTGGACTTTTATAACTTGAAGAGAAGATTGCATATGTTGTTGAAATTGCAAATCATCTTCAATCATTCGCTTATTAGTTTCAGCCATTTGCTTGATAATTTCTTCCAAGTACGATTGTGTGTCAGCTGATACATTTTGTTGAAATTGTTGATATGGCCAAATAGGTTGCTCTTCAAGATGTGAATTTTGTTCACAATAGTATTGTCCTTGAAAATCACCTACAACTTGGGTCTCACCACAAAAGTTAGTATCTAACAAAATAGGACATGCATCACTACAATGAAAATTTGAAGAACAAATATTGCAAATCACAAGTGGAATATGATTTTGAAAGCATGCTTGTTGTTCTCTTGATTCCATCAAATTAACAAGATAAGCCAATTCGTCCAATGAGTTACCCATTTTTTTTTTCAGCTTCAATGCAAAATTCAACGTCGGAACCTGAAACAAAAGAAAAACTAAAAAAAAAATAAAAATTGTTAGTAAGGTTAGTTCGTTCTTAATTTTACTAATTCCAATTAGAGGTCCCCGGCAACGGCGCCAATTTGATCGCTGTCGTAGGCGGTCAAAAATAATTAATTTTTTAAATGTAGTAACAAGGTAGTTAAACCTTGGTCGTCTCACAAGGACCTCTTATTTGATAATTAACAAAACTAAGAACGATGAATAACACAATTAAATGGGGGTTTTCGGTTTGTTCAGATTGAAAGAGAATCAGAAATTCAATTAATAAAAAAGACGATTGATTCATTGGTCTTAGACAACTCGTTTGATCCTATCATAGGTTCATAGAGATATTCATTCAACTATTTATGCTCTGGTTGATTTATAAAACTAATTATACAAGCGACAATCGGTTTTATATGAATTCATTCGATTAAGCATCTCATGTGTTCAACTAACCATGGACGGTGAACAAGCGTCACATAAAACACGGTTAGTATCATGACAAATTCAATCAACCCTATTGCTAAGCGCAAAAGTTCGTATCAATTTCTATTCAGATTAATTTAAACAAGCGATGAATTAATACGAATAAAACTCAACTACATAAATTCGAGATAGAATAATTAAGCATCATTGAATCAGAATTCATACGGAATATAGAGAAACGAAATTGATACGACAAAGCATAAATAGATAAACGAACTTGCAATTAAATTCGAACCTCAAGAAATCATGAATGAGTTCCTTACACCAATGAATCAACCTAAAGTTTAGTTCTCCATAGCAAGAGCAGCCGTCAAGGTTCTGTTTTCGAGAATGCAGAATGACTAACCCTAGGCTGCGTTTTGGTTTAAATAATACGGGCTCCAAAAGTTACGGGCCGAAAACATAAGTTTGGGTCGAAAATAATTAAATTACATAAAGTCTGGAACATGACGCGATTATTTGACACAATTGCGCTCTGAACTGGCTTCAGGCTTCAACATAAAAGTTGTAGATTTCTCTGTTAGCTTTCCAACGCACTTGACCGTGTCTCAATCCGATTCCTGTAGCTCCAGTTATGATTTTTACACTAAAAACTGCTTATGCTGAAAATAACATACGAAAATAGATTAGAAGCAAACAAAGACTTAATTCTAAAAACATAATAAAATAGTAAAATAAACAAAACAAACTAGAGAAATGCCTAAGTAAAAACATAGAAGAATGTGCATCAAAATGCACTGATCAAATTGATAGTTGTGAAATTAATGAAGAACTAATGTTTCACGCTTCGACCCAATTTAATTAATGAAGTGCAATTCTTTCATGAGCACAATGCCATAGATACAACCAATCAAAAGATAGACATTAAAGCTATTTAAGTCATAAAAATTGCATGGTTCGTTACCAACGTGAGTTAACTCACGTTGGTGTTCAGAACGTGATTTAACTCACGTTGGATGTGAGTTAACTCACGTAGGTTATACCTCAACGTGAGTTAACTCACATTGGTTATATGGAACGTGAGTCAACTTACGTAGGGGGTATTTTAGTCAGTTCACGTGGAAGTGAGCAATTTTGTAGGGAAGAAGAGCAATTTTACCCATTCATATATAAGGGTCTAATGTTTGAAGATTGTTGTTTACATTAAATGATTTGCTATCACACACCTAGAAATTACCAAAATACCTTCTACGGTAGTTAACTACCGTTCGTTCCAAAAGAGAATTAAGCAACAAACTATAGTTAATTATAGTTGGGGGTATTGAAGGTCATTTTCAAGTGTGTGATAGCATACTTTCATGTCTAAAGAGCAAGCTTCCTCATGCTTTGGGGACTATGGAATGGACATGTCCCTTGGCCCACATGACAATGCCCCATATATTAAATCTTGAACATTTCTTTATTGGCTTTCCCAAAATCTTTTATGCCCTCCGAATTTCTCAATTTGCCCTTATTTCGGGCATCTGGTATGTAACTACTGGAGAGTATGGTACGTATATATCGGATGCGTAGTTATGAGTGCCAGAATTCAACATGCTAAAATCTTATTTCTTCTTTCTAATTGTGAGTCCAAAACCAACCCATAACTCTCCAAACCATTTTTTATTCAATTTCTTTTATCCTTTTGTGTGCATCAAAGGAAAGGTAAAATCATCCCATTTCTGAATCTTGTTCTTAATTCTTGTTCTCGTAAGAGCTGCATTAGAGTTATATCCAAATTTAAGGCAAAATCTCCACTTAATTTTTAAGTTTCAGTTTCTAGTTAATTGACTATTAATTGACAATATTATGACTATAATTGTTCTGTTTTGATACTCATTTTTTGCTATTAGAGTAGTTTGTTTTCATCACATGTTTGATTTTAATGCTTGATACCTTAATGCATGCATATGACCCATATCTGAATGCATGTCTGATATTCAGTATGCACAAGTTCGATGCCTTATTATATTTGAATTGGATTAAAGTAGTTTGTTTTAACGTTCTCCAAGTGTTTGACAAAATGGCTCAATGATTAAACTCCGTTTTTCTTTGTATATACGTAATAGATATGGATAATGAAGATGTTGGTAGGACACGACATGGTAAGGAGTCATTGCATACTTTTGTCCGCAGAGAGAGTGGCAAACACTCAAACAAGCACACATGGACGTGGTCGTGGGCGTGGTTGGAGCGAGGGACCAAAAGGCTCTAGTTCACAATCTCAAGTTGATATTGAGATGTCATCATAACATGCAGCATCTGGTTCACAACCTCCTTCTGTAGGAGTGGTTCAGGAGGGCTATGGTGGAGGACCTTCTAACATGTCTTTGTTGCCGAGTATTGGCCAACATATTACAACAAATACTTAGAATGGAGTGGTTCAAAACTTCTTAAAAAAGGGTCGTTTAATCCTGACCATAATCAATTATGCATTAACCCCTACCTAAAACTATTCAACTGCTACCTAGGCACTCCCCAACAAATGTCCTTGTCACGCAAGATCGACAGAAAGCTTCCTTACAACAGTGAGGTCGGCCACTGACTGTCAAACCCTTTACAAGCTCCTTATGTAATAAAGACAATAAGGGCTTGAGGAGAAACAATTCCGGACCGAACCTCAGGATTCAACGGTCCAATAATGACTCATCATAGGTCTTACAACGGCTCATCTATTCAAGATCTACAAATGGGAAAAACGTCTCTCGAAGGCGCTCACACAATACAATTCGGGCTCATCACAACATGGAACAATTTGGCCAACAATCATCTTGACGACCTCATATATCATCTTATCATCCAACAATCATTATTGGCCCCCGATGTCTATATAAGCACGAGACCTCTACCATGTCAGGTACACAATCACTTTATGCAAACATATAAACTCAAAGCTAAACTTTGAACATCTCTCTCTCTCTCTCTCTCTCTCTCTCTCTCTCTCTCGAGCAAATAACGACTTAAGCGTCAGAGTGTGTGTCTATTTTGCAGATACCGCCATCTCTCGCCCTAACGATCACCACGAAACTCATCGGAGCATCTCCTCCACCGTACGGGTCCTCCATCACACGGGTATCGAAATTGATTCATCCTTAAACTATATTTTCGGACAGATCAATTACAATATCTATTTGGACAATTAACCCATTTATTATTTACAATGTCAATATCAGACTTTGTGTATATTAGAGAGTCAATCTGAATAATTAACCCATTTATTCTTTCTATTCTTTATTCACGTTTCTATCGCTTTCGTGTGTGAGTGTATCTCTCTTCAAGTTGTTATATATATATATATATATATATATATATATATATATATATATATATATATATATATATATATATATTTTACAATAATAATTATTTTTATCACTATTATAATATTATTGACGTTTCTATCACTATTATTGTTTTATTATCCTTATTGGGTTTGTTTAAAATGTGCATGTTAAAGGAACTAAAAATAGTAATTTTTTTATTGAAAACAACAATCAATTATTAAAAATTTATATATTTAATGTAAAATGCACAAATTCCAAAACAAACTTACTACTTTGAAATTATTTATATGTGCAAATTTGCACATGATAGAAAAACCCTTATTATCTATTGTATACTATATATAAAGAAAATAGCTTATTTTGCCTCTTTTAGGTTGACTTTTTCTCCTTCAAAAATTACCCTCAATTTTGAATACAAATAACACATATAACAAATAGATAAATGTAAATTCAAATATTAAAACAAAATGTAACAAACCATATATGTCCGATTTTTTCCTTATCATTTAAAAAAGATAATGGATGAGAGCGAATTTAAATATTAAAAAATTTGTAACAAACACAATATTTATTTTTTGTTACCACGCAAAATATATCGTGTAACAAACACGATATGAGTATATGTCCAGTTTTTTTTTCCTTTATCCTTAAAAAAATGTAACAAACTAGATCAAGTATATGTCACTAAATATAATCAATAAGAAAAGGAAAATTATCATCGATACATTGAGATAAAATATTTTCAAAGGAGCAATTAAAGAGTAAAATAACGACTCTTATCATATGTGAGTCCTCTTAACATATGTGAGATAAAATGTTTATTCTTGCATCATTGATTATGAAATCAAGTTGCCAAAACGAATTTTTGTTTCTCTTTTCATTGATTCATGTTCTCTCGATCACTATAATCATAGAATCCTAAAAAACAAAAAATAATTTTATTTTGGAATAATTATGGAATCATTGATATTTGTTTTTTTAAGGACATTAATATTTGCTTTATCTAGTTTATTTGACAAATAAAAGTATATATAATCTCTGGTCCATACTATTTAGGTCATTGAGATTTGTCCATTTTTTCGAAAGTTTGATGATTTCAATTTCATATATGGATCCTTTCTCATATTTTATTTTTTTTTACATATATGTTACTGTTCTACAATTTGATGATGAATAACCAAAATATTTGACTTTCGCCTAAAAAAAATCTCACATTCATGGATTGATAAAAAAATAAAATTCATGCATTCTTCGATTAAAAAAAATTAAAGATAAAAAATTAAAAAAACTCATAGAATTTAATTATTTTAACCGAAGAATGCATGAATTTTAATGTTGTTTCAAAACATAGACCTTAATTAAATATGGCCTGTGTAATGGGACACAATTATTATGTTGTAGATTGTTTATGAATATGTTCGATGTGGAAATTCTATATGGAAACAACACTGGAAAAAGAACATTCTTGTCCATACTTAAATTGAAAACAAATGCGAGTTCATGACTTCATTTTGTGCTTAGTAGATAACAACTTTCTCTTAGACTAAGTTTTGTTATTACCATAAATAAGTCACAAAGGCAAATCATTTCCAATGTTGGAATATATCTTACACAGCATGTTTTCAGCCATGGTCAATTATATGTAGTTTTATCAAGATAAGTTTCTCAATATTCAACAAAAGTTCTCGTCAAAGAAATACAAGGAGATGATGAAGACTTCACAAAAAATATAGTTTTTAAAATAAATTCTTTTATCGTAATCATATGATTTTTCCTTTAGACAACAAGTCATTTATACATTTATGTTATCATTTTACTGGTTATTATTAGAATAAACAATAAATGATCCTTATTTTATTTTTGTTTTATATATAGGCAAACCAAAATACGTGAAGTTGATAAATAATTTCGTTATATGCTTTGACAATAATTTGTAGATAAATTGATGTACGAATATTTTCTATTAATATTTAAAAACTTAAAAATTGTAATCAAAATTATACAAACAAACATAAAAAAATATACACACACGTTAGTAAAAAGAGCGAAGCACATCTTTCCTCTAATAATTATAATTATTTTTTTCCTTTTAAAAAAAATTATAATAATTTTTCTATCTTTACAAGACACACACCCACGTGATAGACCAAACCTGTGGTCTCTTCGTGATAAAAAAAAGGTAAATGTTAACTAGTGTCTCTGAGACACTTTTTAAGGATAATAAATAGTAAGTGTTTATGAAAAAACGTATAATCAATGCATTAGAAATTGAAATATTTAACTTTTTTAAAAAATAATTACTTATTTTGGAATACTTAAAAAATGTCTCTCAAGCACACGTTAACACGACCCTAAAAAAAGTATGGATGTGTTATACTATACTTCCTCCGTCCCAAATTATAAGCAAAAAAAATCATTTCACACTTATTAAGAAAACTAAAACATAGTAATTTGTAGTATAGTTTCTTGTGTTATCCTTGGAATAAATTTCAGAGAAAGATGTAAAAATAATTTTCATTGGTTATTAGTTGTAGAGAAAATGAAAGGGAGAGCAAAATGAATGCAATTTGCATTTAATTTCTCTTTGGAAAAGATAATTTTTTGAAATAACATAATTAAATATGATAAAAATTGGTTTTTTTTCTTATAATTTGGAACAAAGAAAATGAGTTTTTTTTTCCTTATAATTTGGGACGGAGGGAGGGAATTGGGCAGATTTCACAACTGATCTGAAAAATAACAAGAGGGCGCACAAAGTAACAAAAAAAAGATTCACCTCATTCTTATAAGTATTCTATATCAACGAGACCCACGCTATATGGATGTGTTGTACTATATTTATATCAACGAGACCCACGTCATTTGGATGTGTTGTACTATATTATATATCCACGAGACGAGACCCGCGTTATAGGCGAGACCCGCGTGGGAGTGTGATCTTGCTTATCTATCCCAATCAGAATTCAGAATTCAGAATTCAGAACCTTGCCACTACATCGATCCTAAACTCTTTTTTTTAACCGTTCCAATGGCTTCAATTGTTAATAATCATGAGAATGAGAATTTCAAGTCTCTTCATGTTGTAATGCTCCCATGGCTAGCAATGGGACACATATTACCTTCTTTTGAGTTGGCCAAAATTCTTGCTCAAAAGGGTCACACTGTCACCTTTATAAACTCCCCTAAAAACATTGATCAAATGCCCAAAACACCCAAAACAATTCAACAATTCATCAATTTGGTAAAATCACCTTTACCACACATAGAACAACTACAAGGTGCTGAGAGTACTCAAAATGTTCCATTAAACCTAACTGGTTACCTTAAGTTAGCTTATGATGGTTTTCAAGACCATGTTACTGAGATACTCAAAACTTCAAAGCCTGATTGGGTTTTCTGTGATGTAGTATCTGATTGGTTACCGTCAATAGCCAAGAGCCTCAACATTCCTTGTGCTTATTACAGCGTAGCCGCAGCTTGGAACTTGGGTTTCTTTAATCCACCAAGGGATCGAATCGACATAGACATGTATAGTCCACCAAAGTGGGTTCCTTTCCAAACAACCATTCATCTCAAACGTTATGAGCTTATGAGAATACAGTCAGCTGTTAAGAATAATGATTCTGGAAGAGAACTGACTCGTTCTGATGCCGACAAACTATACTCAAGTGTTGACCTTTTTCTTTTCAGAACCTCTAGAGAACTTGAAGGTGAATGGTTAGATTATATTTCTGACCAATACAAGGTACCTGTGGTTCCAGTTGGATTGCTTCCACCACCTATGCAGATAAGAGACGACGAAGAAGATGAAAAGAATCCTGACTGGGTGAAAATCAAGGCATGGTTGGATTCAAAAGAATCATCTTCTATTGTTTACATTGGATTTGGGAGCGAGTCGAAGTTAAGTCAAGAAGATATAACTGAGTTAGCTCTTGGAATTGAGCTTTCTAGGTTACCTTTCTTTTGGGCTTTAAAAGATCTTAAAGAGGGTGAACTTAAATTACCTAAAGGATTCGAGGAAAGAACAAAAGAACGCGGAATTGTTTGGAAAACTTGGGCACCCCAGTTTAAGATCTTAACTCATGGATCAATTGGTGGTTGTATGACTCACTGTGGTCCAAGTTCAGTCATTGAAATGCTTCATCTTGGCCATGTTCTTGTGACATTGCCTTATTTACTTGACCAATGTTTGTTTGCAAGAGTACTAGAAGAAAAGAAAGTGGCTGTTGAGGTACCAAGGAGTGAGCCAGATGGGTCCATTACTAGGGACTCTGTTGCCAAAACATTGAGGTTGGTAATAGTGGATGAGGAAGGAAGTATGTACAGGAACAATGCCAAAGAAATGGGAAAGGTTGTCAGTTCAAAAGATCTTCACAATAAATACATCAAAGATTTCATTGCTGCTCTTCAAAAGTTTAGAGTTCATTCTCACAATTAAACATATTTCATATGTTTCGCTTTCAACTGTTTTTTTTAATCTTATTGCAATAATAATCCATGTGATGTTGATGTTAGTCGTTCATTGACAAGAGTTTGACTTTGTAATTTTATGTGACAAAGTTCAAATAGACTCTTGTTAAATGATCATTGTTAGCACCATTAGTAAACATGTCTTTTCCCCATTATTTTTAAAAGTCCTAGAGATAGATGCTAAATGATTCACTTCGGTTCAAATAAGAAAGTTTATGTATTTGGTTCAAATTTTGGACCAAACACATCAATTAAAGATGGAAGTATTACTTATGAAACAACCAATATAATTCTTTCATTAGGATTCCATATAATTGATTAATGGCTCTCAAACACTAAAGCTTGTTATCATTGTAAAATTCTATCCCCAAAAATATTTTTTTAAATTAAAAATACAAATAACATTAAATCATATAAGGATGTCACACATTTTCATAAATACACTTCATTTCAATTAAAAACAGTACATCAGAATTGTTTAACAAGTTTAATCATATCATCTCAGCAAAATCAACTTATTTTCAAAAGAGAAGAATCTCAACATTAAAGTTTTGATAGTAAATTAAATCTCAATCCCCCAGTGTTACAGACCAGAGCATTGGCCCAACATACACTCCTAAGAAAAGAAAGAGTGACGAGAAAGACTCCTCGTCGTGCTTCAAGCTCGCAGCGTCTGAGGTTCGTCGTCCTGTGTATCTGTACCACATAAGGGCACATGCTTCTGAAGGGGAGAAAAACACAAGAGAGGGAGGGGGGGTTGAATTGTGTTGGCTTTTTCTTTCTCAAAAACAACTTAGAGTTAGTTCAGCTTCTGAACTTTTATCAGAGTCTGAAGCTAAATTCAGAGTTAGGATGCAGCGGATTGAAAGTAATTGAGAGAGAGAGAGAGAGAGAGAGAGAGAGAGAAAGACACAAGCAATTATCCTGGTTCCTTCCACAACCTGGAAGTAGTCCAGTCCCCTTGTTACTTACAAGAGATTTTTCACTATAATCCAAATGATTACAAAAATGCTCAAGCACACAAGCAAGAGACATCCAAATGCTCAAACACATAGTAAGAGACTTCTAATTGCTCAAGCACACAAGCAAGAGACTTCTGATTGCTCAAGCACAAAAGTAAGAGACTTTTAAACAAACAAAGTTACAAAGAAATATGTTTGAGTTGAACACTTGATATACTACCAGTGGTGTTCACAAAATACAACACAGTTTTCAGACTCTAGACTTAAGAAATTCTAAGATAATAAAGTTTGTAAGAATTTCTAAGTAATTGATGCGTATATAATTTTGGCAGAGTATTGGCACTTTTGAGAGTCTTGTAATTTTTTTATTTCTTCAAGTCTTCAGTCCTTTATATAGAGGAGTAGAGAGACGTTGAGAAGGTGCCAGATCATCAATAGAGTCATTTGAATGGGAGCTTGATCCAACGTTGATTTGTTCCTTGATTTGGACTGCGTATCATGAAGAATAACGTTTGAATCCTTTCCTTAAAATGGATTGGATGTTTTGTCCAAGGAGACAAAGTTGCAGAGAACACTTTTGATTCTGAGAAGTTACAGAGGTCGTGGTTGTACTATGTCCTTGATGACAGTGACACCAGTTGACTTCTGATACTTCAGAGTCTGAGTCTTCAGCTTCTGATCCATCAGCTTCTGATCCATCAACTTCAGACTTCAACTTCAGACTTGCAACACAAGCTTCCAATAAAATATTAGTCTATGGTCCTGCACACATGAGACAAGCATTAGCATATCCAATTTTCTTTTTAATACCTTGTTATCATCAAAACTCGAAAGAGGCATTGTTTACACATTTTGTTCCACACAATCTCCCCCTTTTTGATGAT
Source organism: Medicago ruthenica (assembly GCA_018208015.1). Lineage (NCBI taxonomy): Eukaryota > Viridiplantae > Streptophyta > Magnoliopsida > Fabales > Fabaceae > Medicago > Medicago ruthenica. The sequence continues at coordinate 52,543,244 of CM031376.1, forward strand.
GACAAACACAAGTATAATTAGAAAATTGTTGTTAATTTAATTAACAAGTTGACTATAGGGTCTGAGGTTTGTAAGCTCCCCCTGAGTCTGATAGTTCACAAGGTGAGGTTTGTAAGCTCCCCCTGAGTCTTATCTAGGTTAATTAAATTCAGTTTTTAATCAATAAAGAGTAACACTAGAATTATCTCACAGTTATTGGTTCAGAGACTAAAAGATGAGAAGAGGTTCTCCTAAGTTAATTAATTTTCATAATAAAAAAAATTAACTTATTGGCTCAGAGCCTGAAATTACTGTACTTTACTCCCCCTTTTGTCATCAACAAAAAGTTAAATAAGAAAACATTGAAGAGAGAGAGAAAAAAAATAATTGAGATAAGAGTGAGAAAAAAATTTTCATTCAATCAATAGCAATCATGTATCAAAGATAAGTATCAGAGCAAAAATATCAGAGCTTACATAAATATTGCATTCAGAAGCAAGAGATATCAGACAGAAGATGATGTTCAAAAGCAAAACAATATAACACTATTCAGAAGCAAATTTAAAATTAAAGACTAGGGTGTGCATTCTAAGGTTGAGGAGGTTTCTTCAGAAGCTCCAAAATGGCACTGATCCCAGACTTCATTTCTTCTTGACTTGACAAAATCTAATTTGCTGTTCTGCCATGACATCCTGTTTGGTACTCAGATATTGAATCTTGCTCTGTAAAGCATCTTTCCTTGCCATTTGTGCAACCAATTCAACTTTCATCTGTTCTACCATGTGCTTTATCATAGGCTCTCCCAGTTCTAGTTTCATACCTTCAAAATCCTGAGGCTTCTGAGCAGCCTTTCCGAGGAATGAGTTCTGAAGTCCATATTTCAGAATTTCAGGAACTTTAGGAGTTATTTCCATTACTGATGAGGAGCTACTGGACTCAATCTGATTCTCAGGCAGATTATCTGCTTTTCTATTAGGCTTGCGGGTGATGAGACCAGAGGGGTCGCTTACTGCCAAACCCTCAGCAGCCTTTTTTGCCTTCATTTCTTCGAGATATTTCTTCCTCTCGGCCGCAGTCATGGGCGCCATGGACTCTACAAAAATGAAAACAAATAGAGGTTACAAGAATAAGGAGATAGGCGAGCAAAATATACACATGAATAAATAAAGTCAACTCACGCAAGTAAGCGTCTAAGCTATTCACGTCCCCCTCCCTATTCAACAGCTCCCAGATGTTCATAGGCAGCATTTTATCCAAAAAGCAGACGACGCCTTGGTCGTACACGTCCAGCTTCTCATAGTCAAACCCCATGATAGACGCCGGAGTGCTTGTCCAGCATATGGGGAACCTCAGCTTGCCATTGACCCGCACAGCAGCTGCTTCACAATCCTTTCCTCCCCGCGTCTTGAGAAATGTCTGCCTCCAGTTCTTATAATGAGAGGCATAGGGCGGGAATAACCTTTTGCCAGGATGTGCGCTGACGGACACCCAAGACAGCTTGCCCACCCCCTTAGTACCATAGAAAGTAAAAAAACACCCAGCCGAAGGTTGGAAGCCCAACCCCTCACATAGAATTTCAAATGCTCGGATGAACGCCCAACTGTTGGGCTAAAGCTGGGACGGCGCCACATTCAGCCAGTTAAGCACGTCTGCCTCAAAGGGCGTGAAGTGATACTTCACTCCCAGATCTTCAAAGACGACCGTGTACATATGAAACATCTCATTCTTTACCCCCCTTGTCCTTCGTAGGCATACCTTCTCGCCTGTGCGTCAATGCTCCAAGACCACGTCCTCTTGTTTACCCTGGTTTTTGGTCAACAACCGCTGGTTATAGGTTTATTACTTGTGAGATCAACCAGTAATCTCAGGCCATTGTGTTCAAGTTGGTTCAAATATCTTTGTATTTCTATGAATATTCTTGTATGTTTCGAATAAGAATAAGAAACAGGAAATCTCCAAGTTCGGTTGCTTGAACTCTTCGACAAGGAATTGCAGTATAAAAGTAAATTGCAGAAAATTAACTTAAAGGAAAGTAAATTGCATTGATTGTAAATAAAGGTTGTTCACAAGGATCATACATGATTCGTAACTCTTTTCTCACTGTAACTTGGATACTTCGAGTGCATAGAATGTTATGTATAATGATTTTGTGACCCCGTTTTCCTCATGGAAAACTCTTAACTATACTAAGGAAAATAACTGTACAATCCTATCCATACTTCTAACCGTTAATAATGCTAATTAACAGAGAAAAACAACCTATTTGAATTTCAAATCTTGTGCCTTCAACAGTTGTGATCTTCAATTCGATAAAAAAGACAATCTGAAGCATAACTAACTTTTCGTTTCATCGATGTGCGTCTCGACCAGCTCTGGATGTCTCGATTCTGTCGAGCGAACAAGTACAACCTCCGAAGTCCTTTTAGACTAAAAATCCCATCTTCTTCCACGTGTCCAATCAAACCTCAGTAACTGCGTCAAATTCCTCTTGTTGAAAAACACTGGTAACAAATTACCCCTAAAAAATGTTAGGTTCGACGGAAGATAATGTAGAAGAAAACTGACATTTTTGAAAAATGGTGACCTTCAACGAAAACCTTACGTCTTCTTAAATAATGACGTCATTTGCCTCGAACGGTTCCCAAACCAGTTATCATTGCAGCACTATTTTCGGAGATCTTTGGCTCCTAGAAAAAGTAACCGACGGCTTGGTTCAGAGATTGCTCAGACTTCTTTTCCCCACGTGGCTGAATTTTTTTCAACTTTTCAAATCAGTGGTCTTTTCAATTCCCTCTTAGTAATGAGTATAAAAATCCACTTTTCACTTCTCTCATTGTCGTTTCCTTTCCAGAAAACTTTTCTAAAAATCCAACTTCCTTTTTTCTTTCCACCATGGATAAACTCTCAGAAGACTTTCTAATCACCATTACTCAAAAAATAACAGCAACTGGTACTCAGAACTTGTTCAACTTTAGGGTAACTTCCATTACTCATCGTCGACTGGCGAATAAGAAGACAGTTTTCAGGGCTTTACCTCGTAACTGTGTATGGTATTTCTATGACCATTTTCCTTCTGCCCAAAAACTTGCTTTCATGCAATGAATGATTCAGAGTGGTCATGAATCATTCAGCCTAGTGGAAACAACAAGACTTCTTTATGATGAACCCAATAACTTGAATGGCATTCACCGTATCTTGTGCAAAGCAGCTTCCCATGGCGTGGAAGGGGCAAAATACTTGCTGATGATACTGAAAATCCTTTCAAAAGATGGATTTTCAATAGAGGAAGTCTTTCCCACTTTCAAAGATTTCTTCGATCGTCGAATACTAGCGGAATGTAGGAGGTCTACTTGCGGAGGACCACATTTCCCCTACTTTTTGCCCTACAGACCTCATTGTGGTATTAGGCCTCTACCTTCAGGCTTGGTTATTCGATTCACCTGCACTGCTTCAGGGACATGCAAAGGACATGGGAGAAGATCTGGGATTTTCTGGCCCTTACCTGGTTCAGACGATGAATACTCCAGGACTGAACTTTGCTTCTACTGTCGTCTCGACTTAGAAGTTAAGTGGTTTCTGCATGAATTTCGCTTCATGGAGAATGAAGGTTTCTAGGTTTTTAGGCTTTTAGCATATAGCCCCCGTTTTTTTTAGGGCCTCGAAGCCATTTTGGTGTACTTTGAAGGTGAGAAAAACACACAAGAAGGGGGGGGGGGGGTTGAATTGTGTGGACTCAAAAACTTAGGTTTCTTTTCTTCTCAAAAATGGTTAAGTTCAGAATCTGATATAGATCAGTTCTGAACCTTTATCAAAGTTAATTATGCAGTGGATTCAAATGTAAAGAGAGAAGGGAAGAGGGACACACAATGTTTTTATACTAGTTCCTTCCACAAGTTGGAAGTAGTCTTGTAACACCCATACTAACTTTAACTAGTATATTAGCATGTGCGTTAAACTGATACTGGATACAATTAAAAATTTCAATAATAATAATACATCATAAATGAATGAATACAAGTTTACTCGTTTGTACATATAATCCAATACTATTACAATACTTATACAACATCCAATAAGCTCCTGAGCTGATGCACAACGAGCAACTGTACTCCATCCAGTATCTCTGTGAAGATCTCCATCACGAACCTCTGACTTACCTGAAACCTGCACCAGAAGGAATGGGATGAGACATAATGTCTCAGTGAGCTCCAGCCCAACCAACTGTTGGCAACCACAGGGAACCTAGGGTCGCCATGCCTACCTTGGCAATCTCGGGGATTTCCTATGATCGCCAAGTCTTTTATCTGTCTATGACTATAAGTCCATATGTAACTATGACTTTGAACTTCCTGTAACCTTTGCTGTAACTGCCTGTAACTATACATGTATTCTGCCTATATCTTTAACTTAGTGATCGAGGGGAAACCTAGGATCACTTTCTGATAACCGTCCATAACTATAACTGTGAGTTTCCTATGACTATAACTGTAACTGTCTATAACTTTAACTATAATCTGCCTTTAACTGTAACTATGACTATAACTGTGAAACATAAAACAAATAAAGATGTTTTAGGTGTTTTATGTTAGCTGTTAGCGTTGAACAAACAATTAATCTGAGTTCATTTTACGGAGTGCATCCGGGTGGAGTAACCCCGAAGTACAACATCCCTATAAACCGGTGAAATTCCTATCATATCAGGCTAACACCGGACTCCCTATAAAACGTGTGGACAACCCTCTCGGAGAAGTCCCATCCGGCGAATCCCGGAGTCTGCTAAACACGCCCTGTAACTGTAACTGTAAAACGTGCAAGCACGCCATAATCTTTGATCTTTAATTCTTTAACTTTGATACATATAAATATACATAACTGTTACTTTAAACATATAATAGCAATCCTGTAACTCTTAACCTATAACTTAAGAATTCTTAGCTTATCGTTCTCATAAGGCACCTATAATTGTTGGAGAACCAACACTATAATCTTATCTGTAACTTCAAATGCCGAAGCATTCCTATTATTCTGGTATTCTAATCCGAATACAACTATAACCTTGTTTTCCTATAATAGGTTCTTAACTTTCAAAGTCGTATGCTTTTCCTTAAAAGTTAATAACTCACAAGTAATGGAAGTAATCCATTAAATTCCTATTCTCATACTCTGAAATCCTGTTATCCTATCAAGGGTTCGACATATCATTGTCATATGCCGCTATTAGGGTTTACACATTCCTATAACCTTAGTTCTTACATTTCCCAAGCCTTGCCTAATCCTTGCTCCTACACTTTCACAACCTTTGGAAGCCTTGAGAGTGAGTTAAAATGGTGGTTAAAGTTTCTAAAAAGTATTAGGAGAAAACATTTGCAATAAGCCATGCCCGCGCACCAGAACCCCCAGAACAGCTCAACTAGGTTGTGCTGTCCTGGCTTGGTCGCTACAAGCGCCAGTCTGGTCGCTACAAGCGCAGGTAGGCAGGGAAAAATCCTGCCTGGTCGCTACTAGCGACAGCTCGTCGCTACAGCGACCATGACAGCACAGTCATGTGTAAAAATGCATTTTTCCACCATTTTTGCCCAATCAAAGGTACCCAAGCATCCAAAACATGCTAGGGATGATTTTCTATTACAAATTGATAGTTTAAACATGTATGAGCAAGGAATTAGCAAGTATAGGAAATTAGGGTAAAACCATAAAACTTGACATATGAAGAAAACCACTATAAATCTCTCAAAGAGGGGTTCCAAAACCCCAAGGGAGCTCACCTCAATCTTGCTTTGGTGCTGGTATGCTCAAGCTTCAAAACCCTAGCTCAACTCTTTGATCTTTCTTGCTTTTCTTTAATTGCTTCATGTTCCAACTTTTCCCACCACCAAGCTTGCTTGAAATACATGATTAAAGGAAGAAGTTTGATGATTGTTGAAGGTTTGGAGGGAGGGTGCAAGAGTGGGAGAAGAGAGAAGGGAGAGAAGTTGCATCTAGAGAGAGAGAAGGAAATGATAAATATGACAATTTTCATATTTATCTCCTTTTATAACCTCTTCCTCTCATAATTACTATAATGCCATTGTGTTCGTATAATTTCTGTGATACTGTTAAAAGTCATATTTAAGCGGGATATTACACTCTACCCCCCTTAAAAGAAATTTCGTCCTCGAAATTTAGAAAATCCTTCCGAGATCCTGAAAGGTAAATCCTTTATACCTCTTTCTCTACTATGAAAATTTCCAATTCTTTTAGCTTATTGGAATTTCATGGCAACTCCAGGGTCAGACATGTAGATTAATCACGCACCTCGATTAAACCATACTGGTTAAAACTTATTCTTTAGCCATGATTTCCATCTCTGTAAGTCAAAACATATGACAATCTCTTTCCAGCCGAAAGATTTGATACATGTTACATAACTATCACCTGTGAGGACGTATGGTTATCTGAACCAACACATCCATCTTATCTGACTATGATCTTTGTTCGATACCTTTCTTGTAAATCCAAATTTAAAATTATTAAGTCTTGGATTTCCTTTACTGAATTCTATCCGTTCTTCTTTTATTGACCGTTCAATCTTAACCTGAAGACGTCGGGTCAATATGTTTTTCCTCAATTATTCCAACTTTCTGAGGAATCTATTACATTACTTTCAGTTCCAAAGAACTCTTATCTTTAACTTTCACCTCGTATGACGACCTTTTACCGTTACCTTCGTAACATTCTTACACCGAAAGACATCTGATATTGAGTAATCTCAAACGAAAATAAAGTCTATTACAATTATCTTTACGATTCAAACACAAGGTGGTGGCTGGACTTATGGTACAAGTTCCTTTCTTTCTGACATTCTGGTGTAACTATTATCTCAACCATGTACATCGTTCACATTCCCACTGCGGGAAACCTTAAGGTTCAAGAAATCATATGAGCCACTCGTGCTCCGATTTAATTAATCAACAATAACGCGTAGCTAAAGGTCTTAGGAGCTTTATTCCTTCTAGGACTCTGACATTCTTGCATCATTCATGATAAATCCTTACTCATGGGATTAATACTTTCTTTACCAATGATTTCAAACTTATGAAAGTTTAGTACAAGTGACGTGTGGCATAAGCCGTCTCACCTATCATCGTATAATACAGTCCATAGCACATAGTTTCCATACATGATCGAGTACGTGTACACTACTATCGGTACACAGTACGTCGCATCATCATTGTCCAACTAATGGGACATCATACTTAGTCACTCTTCTTGCTCTTAACTCATGCTTGTATTCTTTGGGTATCTACGATCCCATACGTAACTATAATTACGTCCCATTGACGTTATAACTTATTTCATTCAAAAGCATTAACCGTTTTCAAAAAGAAAACTCTATTCTGTTTGCTATTAAAATAGCACTTTAAAACTCTTAATCCTTTAATTCATAACTTAAATTCACGTAGCCTTTTACTATAAACTATGAGTAATCTTCTGATCTGTATAAAACACTTCCTTCCTTTAACTGTTAACATTAAGTTCGAGAATTTCTGAACTCCTCAACTGAGATTTATTCAATAATAACAAACCTGTTCTGCTTAAGACTTTCCTGTTAAAACATTACCGACTGCGTACCACGGTTACTGATACATGTCACACGACTATAAAAATATGTTACACTACTATCTAAGTAGCATAAACTCTGCCTGATCAGTATACATAATACTAATCATAATCCTGTTACATGCCTGTTACATGCGACATGCTAGCATAACGTGGGTACGATGCAGAATAACGATATGCCACGGCATAATTCCTCTTTGGTTAAACTTACTATTCAAATTAACTTTAAGTTACTGAGCTAAACAGCTAGATCACCGTATGAAATGTGGCCTCCTTCGCTATGTACTTATTTTGCTTTAAACACATCCTTTAAAGTTATCAAACTGCTTCGATTCTCTTATCTCATGAGTTTTGAGATCTGAAACATCCCTCGACTTATCTATTAAAATTTCCTGTTAGAACTGATGATAAGTTCAAGTCATCACTACTTACACATATTCTGTAACTTGAGAATTAATCTCTGAATGCCTTTCCTGTAATTCCTCTGACAAGGACTTCACAAATGTCCTTTTTCTCTAAATTTCAGCTTTGAATTTGTTCATTAGCTCATCCTTTGACTACTTCTCCGCTGCGCAACTCTGATTTAAACAATTCACCTTGGGATAGAAGTAATACACCACTATTACCATATAAAATCTCTTTGGCCAATCTTTTGACTTTATAACTTCGTAGTTACCACCCATGACCATCTTATCTTATAATTTCTCTTGTGGTTTAATTCACCTGTTAAACTTACTGATTGCTCGACGCTTGACTTTGTATTTCCCTTCGGACATACACAATGTTCTTACTTTCACGAAATAAGCCGAAACCTATAAACAGTCTTTAACAATACATACGAGCCCAACGATGCTCCTGTTAAAACAACTTAAGTTCATACATTATTTACTTGTGGTAACTTCTAGAAACATTCTATGACTTCCGGAAATTCTCGTCTTCCGTATACTTGATCGATTAATGAATCGAGTCTCATCCTATAATTATCTGTAAGGATTTCACATCCACAACCTTTTTCCCAGACACTTAGGTCCACATAACTCTAACATAACTCTTGGTTACTTCTCGGATTGCTCCGGGAATAATCCGTCTGGATAAAACTCAACTTTTACCGGCTCTCCTGTAAATTTAAACACGTGATACACCTCTTCGGGTATCCAATTAATAAATCTATAAACTTCAATACTTAACATTTTCCATTGGATCCTTAACTATAACTTATTATTGTATTCTCAATTCCATTCTAATCTTGTTATCTGAATAATAGTCCATATATCTTCTCGACCGTTGCCCTCTTCATGGTTTCGAACAATCCCAAGGTATGTATTTTCTACCATCTTAACACATACCAACATAATGTGTTCTTTGTCGGCTTACCCGAAAAAGTGTGTAAAGAGCCTATCGAAAGAGAATATAGAACTCCTTAACTTCAACTATAACTTTAACTATAACTCGTACGTTAGTGACGATCTTCCTGCTTAAATCTCGAAACCGGTCTACTATAATCCGACAACATAAGGTTCAATCTTTACTTCATGCTCTTACTAAGGGTTTCCTCGCTTATTGCTAAGCTTACGTTCCTCATACAAAGCATCTTGATGACCCATAATAAAGGAAGGTAATCTGTTTCATCTGTCCAATATTTGGCTTAATCCATAAATAAATCTCTTACCTGTCGGATATTAAAATCTCATCCTGTCCAAGTGCGCAAAGTTTGGTACCGTAATTCTTTACCTCTGTACCCAGAATAAAACTCTATTCCACTTTAACTTTTCAAATTGCGGTTCCCGTTGAGATTCCAAAACATTCCTTAGAGTATTTCCATAGTTCTTTACTGTTCATGTCTCCTCGGAGAAGGCATCGTTCAATGATGCGTCCAACTAGTTAAGGTACCTGACCTTACTCTTTAATACCTCTCATATTCCTGAACTTTGCCATTAAAAGGCTCAATTACTTCACTGTTAAAAACCATCCTTTGGCATTAAATACCTCGCTAATTTCCGTCTTAGAATCTGACGTCTAAACCTTCACCCTTTGTACACTTCTTTCCTCCTTGGTCACATTCAGCTCTCGGACATTTATCCTAACTGTCATATACTAGACTGAGTTGATCAGGCTCAACTAGATATGACATTTAGAACAACATCCGGAACCCAATGATTCCACTACTTTTATTGAATCTTAAATGACCCATGGCACGGTCTGAATCGACCTGCTCTGATACCAATTGTAACACCCATACTAACTTTAACTAGTATATTAGCATGTGCGTTAAACTGATACTGGATACATTTAAAAATTTCAATAATAATAATACATCATAAATGAATGAATACAAGTTTACTCGTTTGTACATATAATCCAATACTATTACAATACTTATACAACATCCAATAAGCTCCTGAGCTGATGCACAATGAGCAACTGTACTCCATCCAGTATCTCTGTGAAGATCTCCATCACGAACCTCTGACTTACCTGAAACCTGCACCAGAAGGAATGGGATGAGACATAATGTCTCAGCGAGCTCCAGCCCAACCAACTGTTGGCAACCACAGGGAACCTAGGGTCGCCATGCCTACCTTGGCAATCTCGGGGATTTCCTATGATCGCCAAGTCTTTTATCTGTCTATGACTATAAGTCCTCATGTAACTATGACTTTGAACTTCCTGTAACCTTTGCTGTAACTGCCTGTAACTATACCTGTATTCTGCCTATATCTTTAACTTAGTGATCGAGGGGAAACCTAGGATCACTTTCTGATAACCGTCCATAACTATAACTGTGAGTTTCCTATGACTATAACTGCAACTGTCTATAACTTTAACTATAATCTGCCTTTAACTTTAACTATGACTATAACTGTGAAACATAAAACAAATAAAGATGTTTTAGGTGTTTTATGTTAGCTGTTAGCGTTGAACAAACAATTAATCTGAGTTCATTTTACGGAGTGCATCCGGGTGGAGTAACCCCGAAGTACAACATCCCTATAAACCGGTGAAATTCCTATCATATCAGGCTAACACCGGACTCCCTATAAAACGTGTGGACAACCCTCTCGGAGAAGTCCCATCCGGCGAATCCCGGAGTCTGCTAAACACGCCCTGTAACTGTAACTGTAAAACGTGCAAGCACGCCATAATCTTTGATCTTTAATTCTTTAACTTTGATACATATAAATATACATAACTGTTACTTTAAACATATAATAGCAATCCTGTAACTCTTAACCTATAACTTAAGAATTCTTAGCTTATCGTTCTCATAAGCCACCTATAATTGTTGGAGAACCAACACTATAATCTTATCTGTAACTTCAAATGCCGAAGCATTCCTATTATTCTGGTATTCTAATCCGAATACAACTATAACCTTGTTTTCCTATAATAGGTTCTTAACTTTCAAAGTCGTATGCTTTTCCTTAAGAGTTAATAACTCACAAGTAATGGAAGTAATCCATTAAATTCCTATTCTCATACTCTGAAATCCTGCTATCCTATCAAGGGTTCGACATATCGTTGTCATATGCCGCTATTAGGGTTTACACATTCCTATAACCTTAGTTCTTACATTTCCCAAGCCTTGCCTAATCCTTGCTCCTACACTTTCACAACCTTTGGAAGCCTTGAGAGTGAGTTAAAATGGTGGTTAAAGTTTCTAAAAAGTATTAGGAGAAAACATTTGCAATAAGCCATGCCCGCGCGCACCAGAACCCCCAGAACAGCTCAACTAGGTTGTGCTGTCCTGGCTTGGTCGCTACAAGCGCCACTGGTCGCTACAAGCGCCAGTCTGGTCGCTACAAGCGCAGGTAGGCAGGGAAAAATCCTGCCTGGTCGCTACAAGCGACAGCTCGTCGCTACAGCGACCATGACAGCACAGTCATGTGTAAATTGCATTTTTCCACCATTTTTGCCCAATCAAAGGTACCCAAGCATCCAAAACATGCTAGGGATGATTTTCTATTACAAATTGATAGTTTAAACATGTATGAGCAAGGAATTAGCAAGTATAGGAAATTAGGGTAAAACCATAAAACTTGACATATGAAGAAAACCACTATAAATCTCTCAAAGAGGGGTTCCAAAACCCCAAGGGAGCTCACCTCAATCTTGCTTTGGTGCTGGTATGCTCAAGCTTCAAAACCCTAGCTCAACTCTTTGATCTTTCTTGCTTTTCTTTAATTTCTTCATGTTCCAACTTTTCCCACCACCAAGCTTGCTTGAAATACATGATTAAAGGAAGAAGTTTGATGATTGTTGAAGGTTTGGAGGGAGGGCGCAAGAGTGGGAGAAGAGAGAAGGGAGAGAAGTTGCATCTAGAGAGAGAGAAGGAAATGATAAATATGACAATTTTCATATTTATCTCCTTTTATAACCTCTTCCTCTCATAATTACTATAATGCCATTGCGTTCGTATAATTTCTGTGATACTGTTAAAAGTCATATTTAAGCGGGATATTACAGGTCTAGTCCCCTTGTTACTAACAAGAGATTTGAACTATAATCAAACTGATTATAATTGCTCAGACCACAAAGGAATGAGACTTCAATGCTCAAACACCTAGTAAGAGACTTCTAATGCTCAGAACACTAAGTAATGAGACTTCCTGCTCAGAACACCAAGTAATGAGACTTCCCTGCTCAAACCACAAAGGAATGAGACTCTAATTGCTCAGAACACTAAGTAATGAGACTTATAATGCTCAGTACGCAGACTGAGACTTGAACCAAACTGAATTACAAAGAAAGTAAGTTTGGGTTGAACACTTGATCAAATATCAGAGGTGTTCACTTAATACAATTCTGGTATAAGACTCTAACCTTAAGAAATTCTAAGATACAAAAGATTGAAAGAATTTCTAAGAGTTTAGTGAACTACGAATTCTGGACAGAAAAATAGAGCACAAGTTCAGTTGTTTTGTTTCAAGAGTCTTAGCAAATTTCTTCTTCAATTCTTCATCCTTATATAGAGGGAATTAGAGCTGTTGAAGATTGCAGGATTTAAGCAAAGAGCCATTGCAAGTAGAGAACTAGGCCAGGCTGAAATTGCGAGCTAAACTCAGCAGAAAACCAGAGCAGCAACCATTTTTGAATTTGCTTTCCTTAAAAGCTGGGGAATGTTTGAGTCAGGGAGACAACTGTTCCATTGGAGTTGTTCTGACACTGCAGACATTAAATGCTGAAGGAAACTTTCCACGTCAGACTTTAGAAGCTTCTCAGGAACTGTTCATCAGAAGCTGGTTCTTCAGACTCAGACTTCAGAAGCACTGTTCATCAGACGCTCCCTTCAGACGTTGACTTTTGTTGACCTTCAGACGCACTGTTCATCAGACGCACTGTTCATCAGACGCTCCCTTCAGACGTTGACTTTCGTTGACCCTCAGACTCAGCCTTCATACGCTGCCTTCAGACGCAGGCTTCAGACTCAGCCTTTAAAAGCACCTTTAGACTCAGTCTTCAGACTCAACCTTCAGACCCAATTTTCCTTCAACTTTGCAACATAGCTTCTAAGCTTTCCTTCTTGCTCTTAGCTTGTTCTTCCATAACCAATATTGATTAACCAACATTAAGAACATGGTTCTGCACAACTTGAACAAAGCATTAGCAATAACCAATTTTCTTTTTTTAACACTTTGTTATCATCAAAACCTTAAACAGAGATGTTTATACATATTGTTCCAACAATCTCCCCCTTTATCCAAAAGAGAGTTGTTCATACATTTTGTTCCAACAATCTCCTCCTTTTTGATGATGACAAACATAAGTATTAATCAGAAAATTGTTGTTAATTTAATTAACAAGTTGACTGCAGGGTATGAGGTTTGTAAGCTCCCCCTGAGTCTGATCCAGGTTAATTAAATTCAATTTAAATCACAAATGTGAAAATTTCAGAATTGTTGTTAAGTTTAATTAACAGGCTGACTTCAGGAGAGGTTTGCAAGCTCCCCCTAGGTCTGATAATCCTCAAGGTTAGGTTTGCAAGCTCCCCTTGATTCTTATCCAAGTTAATTAAACTCAACTTAAAACAATAAAGAGAAATTAACACTCAGAATTATAAATAACAAGCTGACTTCAGGTTCTGAGGTTTGTAAGCTCTCCCCCTAAGTCTGATAATCCACAGGATGAGTTTTGTAAGCTCCCTGAGTCTTATCCTTGTTATTTTAAATTCATTTTAACTCACTAAGAGTAATGTATATCTCACAAAATTAAATTCAGAGGCTAAGAGTTAAAAACAGTTCTCATAAGTTAATTTCAGTCAGAACTTAACTTATGTTCAGAGCCTCAGGCCTTAATACCTTTTACTCCCCTTTCATAAGTTAATTACTGACATAATTTTAACTTATGTTTTGAGCTCAGGAGCCTTAATACTTGTTTCCTTTTTCTCCCCCTTTTGTCATTAACAAAAAGAAAGTTTTAGAAGGAAAAAATTTTCAGAAAAAAAATTTCTCCCCCTTTTAAGAGAGTTTGAAAAACATGTGAGATAATCATGCAATCATATAGGTAATCAAGCAGCAAGGATGAACATCAGAGCAGACTTGATTTTACATGAGTATATGACATTGCATTTAAAAATAGAATGATGTTCAGAAGCATAAAAAGATAGTTCAGAGCTTCTGATCAGAGCATTCTTTGATCAGACACAGCTGTTCAGTATATTTTGTTCATTATCACTGAACTATTTTAAATAAAATTGTTCAGATCATATACCTACTCAAAGGTTTTAGCACTACTGAACTCTTTTCAGAAACTGAAAAAATATTGCTGCTAATACCAAGATATAGCATTGGTTCAGTGCTGCTGAAATCTTTCAGACAAAAACTGATACCAATTTTAAATAGGTTCTGAAAGACTGAACTTGTCTTATACAATTTGAGCATTTTGAAAAAATTGTGTCTGTGTTTGTTAAACAATTTGAGCATTTGATACCAAAAACAGAAACACATATTTTCATATTGATGACTTTGGGAGGGACAAAGTATAACTTTCAAAGCTTTAAATCATCATTGCCCAGGGTTATACTTATCAGATTCTGACCAAAAGTTTAGAAACTATCAGATTCAGAAGTCAGAAAATCCAGATTCTGAACCTTCAGACTCTGAAGTTTTTCAGGGCTTAACTTTCTTCAGACTCTAAAAAATGAGTGTCTGATAAGTCTTAACTTCTGATGAACTCAAATTCTTAGATTTCATTCAGATTCAAGCATATTTTTCAAGAGATAAAGTGCATGTTCAGATTCTTTTTGATAAAATTAAATCTGTCTTCTGTTAGGGGTTTTGTGAATATGTCATCCCATTGATGATCAGTATCAATGAACTGGATATCCAAAACACCCTTCTGAACATAGTCTCTTATAAAATGATGTTTTATTTCTATATGCTTGGCTCTAGAATGCAGAATTGGATTTTTAGACAGACATATTGCAGCAGTATTATCACAATAAATAGGAATGTTATCTGCATGAATCTGATAATCCTCTAATTGATGTTTCATCCAGAGCAGTTGTGTGCTACAACTTGCAGCTAAGATGTATTCTGCTTCAGCTGTTGACAAAGCAATGGTTGCTTGTCTTTTGCTGGCCCAGGATATCAGATTTTCACCTAGAAACTGACAGTTTCCACTGGTGGACTTTCTTTCAATCCTGTCCCCAGCATAGTCAGCATCACAAAATCCAACTAGCTTATAATTCAAGAATTTCTTATACAGAAGTCCCAAATTAGTTGTTCCTTTCAGATACCTAAAGATTCTCTTGACAACAGTCATATGAGATTCTCTAGGATCTGACTGGAATCTAGCACACAGACAGACACTAAACAAAATATCTGGCCTAGAAACAGTTAAGTATAACAGAGAACCTATCATACCTCTATACAGCTTCTGATGAACATAGACACCATCTTTGCATTGGTTGATTTGAATTCCCAAAAATAATTTCAACTCTCCCATCATGCTCATTTCAAATTCATCCTGCATTAACTTAGAAAACTCTTTGCAAAGAGAGGCATTAGTAGAACCAAATATGATATCATCAACATATATTTGCACAATTAAGATATCTTTCTTAACAGTTTTTCTAAAGAGTGTATTGTCAACTTGACCTCTTACAAAATCATTTTTAAGTAAGAAATTGCTTAGTCTTTCATACCAAGCTCTAGGAGCTTGTTTCAGACCATACAAGGATTTCTTGAGTTTAAAAACAAAATCTGGATTTTTAACATCTTCAAAACTAGGAGGCTGTTTAACATAAACTTCTTCAGAAATAACACCATTTAAGAAAGCACTCTTAACATCCATTTGGTACAAGATGATATCATGATTAATAACATAAGAAAGAAGTAACCTGATTGCTTCCAGTCTTGCAACTGGAGCAAAAGTTTCAGTGTAGTCTATTCCTTCCTGCTGGCGGTAGCCTTGAGCTACCAGTCTTGCCTTGTTTATGATCACTTCTCCTTGTTCATTAAGCTTGTTTCTGAACACCCATTTTGTTCCAATGATGTTCTTATGATCAGGTCTTGCAACTAGATCCTAGACATCATTCCTTTGAAACTGGTTCAATTCTTCTTGCATAGCTACAATCCAACCCTCAACTGCAAGTGCTTCATCTGCTGTTGTGGGCTCAATCATGGATAGCAGACCAAGCATAGACTCATTCTGACTGAATGTTGATCTTGTTTTCCTTGGACTGTTCTTGTTCGCAATAATCAGCTCCTCAGGATGTGAAGATTTGTATTTAAATGAGGTTCTGGGTGGATTAGCTTCTGAAGAACCATCAGGGATTTGTTCAGACCCATGTTGGTCTTGATTTACTTCAGGAGTAGTGTCATTATCAGAGAGTTTCTCAGGTTCTTCATCATTTCCAGCTTCTGAACTTTCTTCAGACTCTGAACTCAGTTCAGGTTCTGAAGGTTCTTCTGAGAGTCTGAACTCTGCAAAACTCTCAACCAGCTCTGGTATTTCATTACCAGGCTTCTTATCATCAAATCTAATAGGTATAGCTTCTTCAACAACATGTGTTTTAGAATTATACACCCTGTATGCTTTAGATCTCTCTGAGTATCCTAAAAAGGTACCCTTTTGAGCCTTAGCATCAAATTTCTTTAGGTAGATCTTATTGTTCAGTATGTAATTAGTACAACCAAACTGATGAAAATAAGAAATGCTTGGTTTTCTTCCTTTAAAAAGTTCATATGCTGTTTTATTCAGAATAGGTCTGATATAGATCATGTTCTAAATATAACATGCCGTGTTAACAGCTTCTGCCCAAAAGTACTTTGCAATTTTGGATTCATGGATCATGGTTCTGGCCATTTCTTGCAAAGATCTGTTCTTTCTCTCTACAACTCCATTTTTTTGTGGAGTTCTAGGAGATGAGAACTCATGGAGAATTCCATGATCTTCACAAAAAATTTCAAAAGGTTGATTTTCAAATTCCCCACCATGATCACTTCTGACTTTTAAAATTTTCAAGTCAGTTTCATTTTGTACTTGTTTGCAGAATTTGTGAAACACATCATATGTTTCATTTTTAGTTCTAAGGAATTTAACCCAAGTCCACCTACTATAATCATCAACAATTACAAGTCCATACTTCTTCCCATTGATTGAAGCTGTTCCAACAGGACCAAACAGATCAATGTGAAGCAGTTCTAAAGGTTTTGAGGTGGAAACAATGTTTTTAGACTTAAAATAAGTTTTAGAAAATTTTCCAATTTGGCATGCACTACACAGAGCATCTGAGTGATAATCAATTTTAGGCAGGCCTTTGACCAGTTGCAACTTGCTAAGCTTAGAGATGAGTCTCTAGTTAGCATGTCCCAACCTTTTGTGCCATACCCATTTCTCATCACTCACAGACAGAAGGCAAACTACCTTCTGCTGAACCAGTTCAGAAAAATTGATTTTATAAACATTGTTTTTCCTGTTTCCTTTGAACACAACAGATTTATCATTGTTATTGATTACAGTACATGTGTTCTTATTAAACAAGACTTCATAATTACTATCACATAATTGACTTATGCTAAGTAAATTATGTCTAAGTCCATCTACCAGCCAAACATCATCAATGTATAGGGAAGAATTACCTATCTTACCAGTACCAATGATCTTTCCTTTCTGACTTCCTCCAAACCCCACAGTTCCTCCCTCTTTCAGAGTCAGGGTTTGGAACATAGACTTGTCTCCTGTCATATGATGCGAGCATCCACTGTCCAGGTACCAGGACCTTTCCTTTTCTTTGGATGACAAGCATATCTGCAATAGAAATGATCTCAGACTTAGGTGCCCAGATTTTCATGGGTCCTTTATGGTTAGTCCTGAAAGGTTTTGGCTTTTTCATCTTGTGTCTGGAGTTATATAACTCAGACTTGTTCAGATACTTTGGATATGAATCCTTAAATCTTGAATAAGTCTGGATTTTAGAAACTGAGTTCTTCAGAACCTGAGTTCTCAAAGGTCTGGACTCAGATTTCTTCAGAACCTGAGACTTGAAAGTCTTTGGTTCTGATTTCTTCAGAACTCTAATTTTATTAGCTTCAGACACAAGGCAAGCTTCAATTTTATCTTTCTTAAAACAGTCAGAAACATGTGGCAGATTTGCTCTCTTCTGCTTGCTTTGCCTAACATTCTGAGATTGAAAATGTTTTGTATTGACTGGTTTAGAAGTTTTTGAAGTTTTCATAAACCCAGTCTTTGTAAAATTTGAATTTGAATTATTCAGACTCTGAGACTTACTAGTTTCAGGTTCTGAACTCTTCAGACTCTGAACATTTTCAGGTTTAGAGTCTGATTTTCTCATACTCTTTGTCTTGGGACCTTTTGGCTTAGATTTAGGCAAGGTTTTAACATCTGCCTTCATCTTACCCTTAGGTACAGAAGCTTTAGAGTCTGAGCAGTTCAGAACTTCAACTTCTGCAGTTTCATTTTCTGTTATTTTCAATTTCTCAGAACTATCAGAAGCATGCACAAAGCATATCTCATTGCCATTCAAAATATTTTCAGAACAAGGTGATGTTTTTAATTCATTTGAAGAATTGAATGAATCATTTTTAAAACCAATGCCTTCACCTTTGTTTCTGTAAATACTATAAATCATAGAAGCAACTTTACTTCTATTAATTCCAGTTAAAATAAAGTCCTGAAGAGCTATTTCATGTTCACTAGGAATTTCTTCAGGTTTCTTATGAGCCTCATCTCTGAGTTCTCTAACTTCTTCATCAAACTCAATTGATTCTGAAGTTTGAGATTTTCTTCAGACAGCAAGTTATTTTTATTTTTGAAAGATTTTATTTCTCCTAACTTGCTTTTGAGATGGCTCATAAGATCTTTAACTGTTTCAATTAATTCAGATCTAGTGAGTTCAGAATATACCTCATCTTCATCATCTGAGTCAAAACATGATTTTGCATCAGAAAATGCAGTTGCCATCAAAGCCAGGTTTGCTTCCTCTTCATCAGACTCAGACTCGTTGTCCAGATCATCCCATGTTGCCATGAGACTCTTTTTAAGTTTGTTTCTGAAGTTACTAGACTTTGAGCTGGTCTTCTTTGCTTTTACCTTTGACTTTTCCTTCTGAAGATCAGGACATTCAGCAATGAAGTGGCCAGGTTTCTTGCAGTTGTAGCATTCCTTCTGGTTTTCCCTCTTTGAACTAGATCCTTTAAAATTACTGCTTCTGTTAGAGAATTTCTTCTTTCTATTCATTAGATACTGAATTCTTTTGGAAAGCATTGCAAGCTCATCAGCATCCGAATCTTCTTCAGAATTTCCCTCAGGAAATTCTTCTTCAGATTCAATAGCTTTCAGAGCTTTAACAGGCTTTCTTTTGGATTTCAGTGCTATTGATTTAGGTTCTCTAACAGACTCATCTTCATTAAGTCCCAGTTCATGCACCTTGAGGGAGCTTATAAGATCTTCAATACTTAGAGTATTTAGATCCTTAGCTTCCTCAATAGCAGTCACCTTGGGTCTCCATTTAGATGGCAGACTTCTCAGGATTTTGTTCACATGATCAGCTGTGGTATAACTCTTCTTTAGAATCTGAAGTCCAGAAACCAGAGTCTGAAATCTTGAGAACATTGTCTCAATATTTTCATCCTCTTTCATTCTGAACAATTCATATTGCTGAACAAGGATATTAGCCTTAGCTTCTCTAACTTTTTTGTTACCTTCATAGTTAGAGCAGAGGGATGTGAAGATGGCCTTTGTTGTAGATTTGTCACTCAGCTTCTGATACTCAGTGTGAGGTAGGGAATCCACAATGATTCCTCTCACATTGTGATGCTTTCTATATATCTTTCTTTCTGCATCACTCAAACCTCTTCTGTTGACAGCAACACCTTCTTCATCAACTAGAATAGTGATTCCATCTTCTATAATATCCCATAGTGAATCATCAATACCAATTATATGGCTGTACATTTTGCTCTTCCACCATGAGAACTTTCCTGGGTCACCAGTAAACATTGGGGGTTTATTGTGTGACCTAGATTTTCTATCATCTATACCATAGTCATATGATACAGAAGTTCCAGTACCTCTTTGATTTCTGGGAGGGGGTGGATGTGAACCTTCTGATGACATGTTTTTCTCAGGATCTTACTGACACACTGTTAAGTGTTAATATCAGAACCTGAGGCTCTGATACCAACTGAAGGTGAGAAAAACACACAAGGAGGGGGGGGGGGGGGGGTTGAATTGTGTGGACTCAAAAACTTAGGTTTCTTTTCTTCTAAAAAATGGTTAAGTTCAGAATCTGATATAGATCAGTTCTGAACCTTTATCAAAGTTAATTATGCAGTGGATTCAAATGTAAAGAGAGAAGGGAAGAGGGACACACAATGTTTTTATACTAGTTCCTTCCACAAGTTGGAAGTAGTCTAGTCCCCTTGTTACTAACAAGAGATTTGAACTATAATCAAACTGATTATAATTGCTCAGACCACAAAGGAATGAGACTTCAATGCTCAAACACCTAGTAAGAGACTTCTAATGCTCAGAACACTAAGTAATGAGACTTCCTACTCAGAACACCAAGTAATGAGACTTCCCTGCTCAAACAACAAAGGAATGAGACTCTAATTGCTCAGAACACTAAGTAATGAGACTTATAATGCTCAATACGCAGACTGAGACTTGAACCAAACTGAATTACAAAGAAAGTAAGTTTGGGTTGAATACTTGATCAAATATCAGAGGTGTTCACTTAATACAATTCAGATATAAGACTCTAACCATAAGAAATTCTAAGATACAAAAGATTGAAAGAATTTCTAAGAGTTTAGTGAACTACGAATTCTGGACAGAAAAATAGAGCACAAGTTCAGTTGTTTTGTTTCAAGAGTCTTAGCAAATTTCTTCTTCAATTCTTCATCCTTATATAGAGGGAATTAGAGCTGTTGAAGATTGCAGGATTTAGGTGTAGTACCCCAATTTTGTCCTAAGCCTTTTTAAATCAAAAATCAAAAAAAAGAGGGAAAAAGTCAAAGTCAACAAAAGTCAACCAAAAAAAGTCAACATTTCAAAAATGGTGACTTCGCAGTGCGAAGTATGCGATTTTTCTGCAGATTTTTGGTTTCTTTGATTTAATTCCAGTTTTTGTTACACATCATTTTTATTATTATTTTCATCAGCATTCATGGCCAATTGGGCTCAGCAAAGCCAGAGTTGAAGGACTTGCCATTAATGCCAAGGAAAGAAGCTTTTTCTTCCAACCTAGCATGTGCCAAGCAAGTTGGCTTGCCCTTGGGTAGCTCTTGTCCCTCCCAAGTGACCTGCTACTGACCCTAGGGTTGCCAGCCACCAGCTTGTGGACTTTCTTCCTGCTTGCTCCCCCCAAACCAGTCAAACCCAGCTGGTTTTCACTTGCAAAAAACCATGATTGCTGCCCTGTTTTTCAGCAGCTTTTCTTCCCCCTCACACCAGCCCACATGTTGCCTTTTGTTTCCCCCAACCTCTGCACATCACAGTGCACGTTTTTATTGCTTAACCATCAAGATTGCAAGGATCAATCCCCAAGCACAACCAATTGCAAACCAGCCCTGTTTTCATCATCATTGCTATCCAAAAACCATTGAATTAGTGGCTGGATTTGGCTAAGTCTTGACCCTTGGCACAAGGCAAGGTTATCTCTTCACTTTTGCATTAAATGCAAAGTGATTTAGCCTGATCCTAGCCCACAAATCAGCTGGATTTTGGGGATTTCTAATGATGAAAATTGATTTGGTTTTGGCCTATAAATAGGAAGCAATGCCCAAGGTAACAAAAACTACTACTCATTCATTATTCCAGCTTACAAACACTTACAAACAACCAGAAAAAACTACTACTCATTCATTATTCCAGCTTACAAACACTTACAAACAACCAGAAAAAAACCAGCACAATACACTAGCAAAAACCAATTCCAACACAAAGCTTTACACAAGTTCATTGCTTTTGTTCAAACCTTGCAAAGAACCTTCAATCATCCAAGTTCATTTCACTCCCTTTGCAGCAGGAGCTTTGCTAAGGATTTCTGTAAGTGTTCTAAGTCATTATCTTGCATTTACATTTGTGCTTGCATATCAATTTTGGTTCAAAACCTTTTGCTCTAAAAAAACCCCTTTTGAATTTCAAAAGAAATCCCAAGGTTTGCAAAACACTCAAACTGGTTTGTCCAGCTCTTTTCATTGCAAAACTCAAAGCTTTTTGTTGAGTCTTTTGGTGTTGGCTGCATGTTTTGGCAAAACCAAGGTATTGAATAGAAGCATCTCCATATGTAGAACATTTCTTCAGTTACAAGTTTTCTCATTTGAAGCCATTCAGAAGCTCAAAATCACATCAGAAGCTGAATGCCTCATCAGAAGCACTGTAGCTGTTCAGAAGCTGAATTCAGGTTCTGTTGCCAGCGTTGACTTATGTTGATTTCATCAGAAGCTGGTTATTTTCATGTTATTTCTGTGCGAATCTTTGCAAGATTTAACAAGGAATTATCCACGCATATTGTTCTAGAATGCTGGATTGTTTTGGAGAAGATTTATTGAAGATTTGGTTTATTGTTATGGAAACACGTATTTTCCTGATACAATCTTTTAAAGATACAAAGTGGTTTTATTTGTTTCCTTATTGGACCAATCTTATTTCAGAAACAAATCATGTGCAGAAGATGAGTTTGTTATTTATGCTGCAAGACTGAAGGCTATATAAAGAGGAGGGCTGCTGCTATTCAAGACTTACTAGTTTTAGAGTTTAGAAATCAGAAATTGAGTCTGTGTTTTTTTTAAGCTGTTAGCTTTGTTTTGTGCACCACTCATATGTTTTGAGTTGGTTTAGTGTTTTCATTGAGTTGTAATTCATTCTAAGCCTTTAGGTACGAATGAAGTGTTGTCATTGAAATTGTGTTCAAAAACAGGGGATTGTTAAGGGTTGTTCAAGTAGCTGGGTTTAGTTGCTTGAATAGGAAGTTAGAGGATTCTAATACTCAGAGTTGGGTAGAAGTCTGACTAGGAGGAGTTTAATTACTAAGGCTGGGAACTGGGAGTCAGTGTCTTGAGTCTTTGGGTTAAATCCTATAGTGAATTTCCTTCCTGGATTGGTATCCCCCAGAGTAGGAGGTGTTTACTCCGAACTGGGTTAACAAACCTTGTGTGTTTTTAGCTTTCCTGCACTTTACTTTTCTGCTGTTTATCTGCTTTTATATTGTGCTAAGTTCTGTTCAGAACCTGTTGGTTCAGAACCTGCGTTTATCTCTTAAGTATTGCCTGGCCAGATTTTCAATTGGTATCAGAGCAGGCACCCTGCCTGTAACTTGGGTGAGATCCAGAGGAGTTTATTTCTGGCAAGCATGGATAGAGAAGGAGGCTATGTCAATAGACCACCCCTACTAGATGGCACAAACTATGAGTATTGGAAGTCAAGGATGTGTGCTTTTCTAAAGTCTATTGACAGCAGGACTTGGAAAGCTGCGATAAAAGGCTGGGAACATCCTGAGGTTTTGGACAAAGATGGTAACAAAACTGGAGTTTTGAAGCCTGAAGAGGAGTGGACCAGAGCTGAAGATGACTTGTCTCTGGGAAATTCAAAAGCTTTGAATGCAATCTTTAATGGTGTGGACCAGAACATGTTCAGACTTATCAAACAATGTACTGTGGCTAAGGATGCTTGGGAAATTCTGAAAACCACTCATGAAGGAACCTCTAAAGTCAAGTTGTCCAGATTGCAGCTGCTGACCACCAAATTTGAGAACTTGAAGATGAAGGAAGATGAATCCATTCAGGATTTTTACATGAATGTGCTGGATATGGCCAATTCCTTTGATTATCTTGGGGAGAAGATGTCTGATGAGAAGCTAGTGAGAAAAATCCTCAGGTCCCTGCCCAGAAGGTTTGATATGAAGGTGACAGCTATTGAGGAGGTGTAGTACCCTAATTTTGTCCTACGCATTTTAAAAAAACAAAAATCAAAAAAATCAAAGAGGGGAAAAAGTCAAAAGTCAACAAAAGTCAACAGAAAAGTCAACATTTTAAAAATAATGACTTCGCACTGCGAAGTCTGCGATTTTTCTGCAGATTTTTGGTTTCTTTGATTTAATTCCAGAATCTGTTGCATATCATTTCCATATTTATTTTAAGTAGCATTCATGGCTAATTGGGCCAAGCAAAGCCAGAGTTGAAGGACTTGCCATTAATGCCAAGGTTGGAAGCTTTTTCTTCCAACCTAGCATGTGACAAGCAAGTGGGCTTGCCCTTGGGCAGCTCTAGCCTCTCCCATGTGAGCTGCTAACCACCACAAGGTTGCCAGCCACCTGCTTGAGGACTTTCCTCCTGCTTGCTCCTCCCAAAACCAGTCAAACCAGCTGGATTTTTTCACTTGAAAAGCCATGAGTGCCTACTCTGTTTTTGCAGCAGCTTTTCACCCTCTCACACCAGCCAATTATAGCCTTTTTCATCCCTCAATCTCTGCACATCACAGTGCACGTTTTTATTGACCAACCATTGAGATTGCAAGGATTGATCCCCAAGCATTAGCCAATTGCAAATCAGCTTTGTTCTTCATCATTACCTTCTAGAATTGGTTGAATTTGTGGCTGAAATCAGGCTGGATCTTGCCCCTTGGTACAAGGCAAGGTTGCCTCTATCCATTAGCATTTAATGCAAAGGGATTCAGCTTGATCTTAGCCACAAATCAGCTGAATTTTGGGATTGTGTAATGATGAAAAAGATTTGGTTTTGGCCTATAAATAGAAGGCAATG
Organism: Medicago ruthenica; assembly: GCA_018208015.1. Classification (NCBI taxonomy): domain Eukaryota; kingdom Viridiplantae; phylum Streptophyta; class Magnoliopsida; order Fabales; family Fabaceae; genus Medicago; species Medicago ruthenica. The sequence continues at coordinate 52,568,050 of CM031376.1, forward strand.
CCCAAGGATTCAAACACAGTTAACACAGCATTTTCAAGAGCAGAAACTCTACTCATTTCAACTTACAAAACTCCACAAATAACCAGAAAAAAACCAATCCACACAAAGCTTTACAAAAGTTCAAAACCATCACCAATATTCAAAACCTTTGTGAAAGCCTTCAACCAAATCAAATCAAGTGCAGCTGGAGCTTTGCTAAGGAGTTCTGTAAGTTTCTAAGCACTTATCTTGCATTTACAATTGTGTTTGCATAGCTATTTTGGCTCAAAACCTCTTTGTCCTAAAAAACCCCTTTTGAATTCCAAAGAAATCCCAAGGTTTTCAAAACATCAAAACTGGTTTGTCCAGCCTTTTTCACCCCAAAAACTCAAAGCTTTTCACCCACCTATAAGGTCCTGAGTGTGTTCAGAAGTTGTTTCTGAACAAAAGTTCAGAAACAGCTTCTGAACCCAAAATTTCGCATGCTTCGCAGTGCGAAGTCATGGTCGCAGTGCGACCATGACAGAACTCAGAACCTGAGTTTTTGTGTCAAAACAACCAATTTTTGAGGTTCTAGCCCCAGAGCTCAGAACCTAAGAGTTTTTAAATCCATGTTCTTCAAACCATAACAAGGTTTTTGCATATTTTTGGCAAAATCACAAGTTCGTATGACCATTTTGTGGATAACTTGCAAAGCAAGTTATGTTCCCAAACTTTCAAAACCACATGAACAAACAAGCTATGTTCATCTTTTCAATCTAAACTTGAACAATAAATATTGTTCATGATGTTCAAAACTCAAAGATGAACATACACCGTTTACGTTCGCATTTTCGCAAAGTGAGACGAACTTGCGCGTTTTTTAGCAAATTTGCTAAACTTTCCCATTTTGGGTTTTCAAACCATATGTTTTGTAACACCTTGGGATTTCTAAAGGATTCAACCCAAAAACATGAATGAAAAAGGGATGGTGTGACGTATGTCTCTCCATTGCCCCGATTGTACGAATGCGTGACGTATGTCTCGTCGCTCGGACAATCGTCATTCCCTTTTTTCAATATGTACAACCCTAACTAAACCAAATCTTGGCCCCTTGTGGTCAATCCAAGCCTTTTTGGTCCCCCGTTGGCCATTAGACTCAACCCCTCGACTCGTTAGAGTCCACTCGGTCAATGTTCGACTCGTCCGAGTCCATTGTACCCGTTCTTGATCTCAGTGGGTCAATCGAACAATCGCCCGACTCTTCGGAGTCCACTCGGTCAATGATTGACTTGTATGAGTCCATTGCACCTCTTTTGGTCCCATAGCAACCAATCAACCCTTTACCCTAACGGACGTACCTTTTAACAATTCTAATGCGATTCACGAACAAACGCTTAATAAGTCTCCAAGAGCGAGCATACAAGCTACGTTTTAATCGCAAGAATTCGGTTAAAACATCGTCCAATTAAAATCAACCAACACATTTACGTTTTTCTACCAAAGAACTACGTATGCTTTGAATTCTCCGACTACCGGGAGATACGTAGGAGCAAGATCGACATCTTGTCAAGCGCAATAATAAAAAAAACTTTTTTTCTTCGTTTGTTTTTATCTCTTTTCCCCCTTTTATCATATTTTTAACATAAATAAACATGCGCGCAAAGTATTAAAAAACAATTCAAGCTTTGACCAAATAGAAGGTTCCCGTTGAGTACAACGGACGTGAGGGGTGCTAATACCTTCCCCTTGCGTAACCGACTCCCGAACCCGACAATGGTTGCGATGACCAAATCCTTATCCTCATCGTCAAAGGGTTTTATTATCGTTTCCCTTTACAACAAAAAAAAAACTTAAGGGTTTATCAACGTTCCCTTTACACAAAAACTTTGGTGGCGGCTTCACAAAGGCCCTCCGAGCGTTCGAGGACGACCTCGGAGGATTTGCGCGTCTTTTTCCCGAGGAAAAAAACGAGGTGCGCACAGCTGGCGACTTCACTGGGGACCCTGTTCCCACTAGCGAGTCAAGCCTAACCTACTTGGTTTAAAGCCAATTGTTTTATTTTTTCTTTGCGTGCCATGTTTATTTATTTCATACATGTTTTATTTATGCTTTATGTTTATATCTGCTTTATTTGCTTTATATTCATATTATATATATCAAATGCGGGGGTTACTTGAGTGATGTTACTCCACATTGTTCGGGTTAATGCCGGACGTGTGAGGCTCTCTACCCGAGCTTGAGAAAAAAACTAAGTTAGAAGGAGGTTGTGTGCGGAAGCCCGCGTTGACGTATGTCCGTGAGGTAGGATGTCCAACCCCGCTTAGATGAGATTTTCACGTGGAATTAATTGAAGTCATGTCGACGTATGTCCATAGACAACCCTAATTCCATGTGAGGTCTATGACTCTAAGGACCTCTTCTTAGGATATTTCACCATTTAGAGCCTACATGTGAGGATGGGGGGAAGTTCCGAACCTTCATAAACCATACCCTTGCATAACATTTGCATTCATGAAAGTAATTTTCGCATCATTTTGCTTTATAGGAGTTTAAAAAGAACGAACAAATATTAGCAAAAAGAAATATGGATTCCGGGAACAAGAATACGCTCGCCTTCAAAATTAAAGCTCCTAGGGTGGAAAGTTTATTAGCTCTAAGCAAGAGGCTCTCTTCGGTCCACAAGAACATCTTCGAGGCAAGCTATGGGCTAATCCTTGATCTTTTACCCGTGAGAATAGATTCAACCGCCTTAACCACTTTGGCGCAATTCTTCGACCCACCTCTACGGTGCTTCACATTTCAAGACTTCCAACTAGCGCCAACTTTGGAAGAGTTTGAGAAGATTTTGGGTTGTAGCATGAAAGGTCATGAACTCTATCTCGGTCCGGGAAGGGATCCTACATTTGAAGCTATCGCCGAATCCTTATACCTCGACACCCAAGAAGTGGCATCTAACTTGGAAGTTAGAGGGAACCTTAAGGGATTTTCAAGAAAGTTTTTGGAAGCCAAAGCTCGGGATTTACTAGGCAACAAAGAGGTAATGGCATTCAACGCCATCTTAGCCCTCTTAGTCTACGGGATTGTCTTATTCCCCAACATGGATGATTTCGTAGACTTTCCGGCTCTAGAGGTGTTTATGACTAAAAATCCAGTTCCTACAATCTTAGCGGATTTTTATCATACCTTCTACTCAAGGCATGAACAAGCAAGGGGACGCAAAATTACTTGTTGCACTCCCGTGGTGCAAATTTGGATGATGTCCCACATGCCAAGAAACCGAGACTTTGTGGAAAACCGGGCCAAGCTCAAATGGTCGCAACGGATGACAACCCTCGCCGAGAAGGACATCCATTGGTTTTCACCAAACTTAGAGGACCCGGAAATTATCCTCAGCTGCGGGGACTTCCCCAACGTACCCCTCATTGGTACTAAGGGATGTATTAATTACAATCCGGTCCTCTCTCTCCGACAACTAGGTTTTTCAATGGAGGATAAACCTAATGACCTTTTGTTGGAAGCTTTCTACTTAAGGGAAGGCGATCAAGACCCGGCATTGCTAGAGAGAATCCGGGGAGCATGGAGCCAAGTACGCAAGGGAAGGGTCGGCAAGAGAAACTGTGTCGCCAAACCCCTTTATACTCAATGGGTGAAGGAGAGGGTCAAAGCAATCAAGTTACCCTTCGTGGTCATAAACCCTCCAAAACCTCCTACACTTAAACCTATTGCAATCATTCCCAACAAAGAAGTGGAGGACCTCAAGGCTAAAATTCAAGAACTCCAAAACAAAAACGGGGTCTTAGAATTGAAGCACCTCCAAGCTTTAGGAGAAATTACTAGGACGAAGAGAGATCGTGATGAAGTATCACATTCTCTCCTAGTATGCCAAAAACGGCTAAGGATCTCCGAAGGGAAAAGGGATTGGATAGGAGGCGGCTTGGTTAGTGCGGATGCCAACCTTGTGGCCAAGGACGAAGAGTTGGAAAGAATCTTACATTCCAACCAAGAGCTCAAGAAGTTTGGCAAACTAGCCATCGAAGCTCAACGGAAATGGAGGTTGAAATTTCAAGAGAAAAATCAACAGCTCCAAGAAGTAGTGAAAGACTACAAAGAGCAGCTTCAAGCCGAGCGCGTCCAGCGGCAAAGACATGAGAGCCTTTCTCATCAAGAGAGGCTAAAGTGCAATCATCTCGAAGAAGACATCAAGAAATTCGAAGAGTACTTCGACAAGATTGCAAGAGCTCATGGGGACCACATTGCACAACTACACGATGAGATTAGAAGTGCAAGAGTCAAGCTAGACCAGCGCAAGGAAGTAATTGAGTATGTATGGCAAGACGCCACCCGATTAAGTGAGGATTTCACTAAATTGGTCGCATTCTCAAATTTGGTGATCACCCAACTTCCAAAGAAGCTAGCGGAGGCCGAGATGGTCATGCCCTACTTTGTCATCCCTATGGAGATCCAGAAGTTTATGAAGTTCTGCAAGGACACCATAGATTTCTATAGGGAGGAGATGAGTAAAGCCGAGAAACGAGCGGCTATTTGATTTGTAATAGCATTAGTTACACTTTGTAAACAAATGTTATTTAATCAAATATATTTTGAAGTATAATCAATTGCCCGGTCTTTAATATTTCGAATTTGCTAATATTAATCGTGCACCATTAAACTCCATAAAGCAAAATAAAAAAAACGCATATTTTGCATACTCATAGCATACATGCATCCACATGCATCTTCATGCATTTTTTTCAAAAAAAAAAACTCATTCATTTCCCTAAAAACAGTTCAAAGCAATCATAGCCCGAAAACCCCGAAAGCCCTCGGTCCAAGAACCAGATATTCAACACTCGTACGGAACACGAGCTAACAAACAAAGGATCATGGACAATTTGGAACAAACTCAAGCGGCTTTGAGAGAAGAGGTTGATGGAATGAAAGGAAAGATGGATCAGATGCTAGAATTAATGCAAGCTCTATCGACACGAGAAAGCCACCCTCGCCCAACAACGGATGCATCCAATGTGCAATGGCCTCCTTATGGTTTACCTGTGAACTATACCCCACCCTTCGAAAATGAGGGTCAAGGACCACCTCCACCACCGCTCACGATCCCCGTAAGGAATGAAGAGCGTCGTCCTCAAGGAACCTCCACTACTCAGCATGAAGTAATTCCCCACGATGTGGAAAATAGCCAGCTAAGGCAATCTGCTCCCGACACCACCCACCAAGACAATGATACCACCCAAATGTATCGAGTTTTGGAAGAAAGGTTGAAAGCTGTCGAAGGGTTCAGCTCATATGGTGCCCACAATGCCTTGGATATGTGCCTAGTGCCCGACGTGGTAATTCCTCCGAAGTTCAAAGCACCGGACTTCGAGAAATACAAAGGAATTCAATGCCCTCGGAACCATCTAAGGATGTTCTGTAGGAAGATGGCAGCCTACGCAATGAACGAGAAACTCATGGTGCATGTGTTTCAAGATAGTTTAAGCGGAGCGTCCTTGGATTGGTACATGCAGCTCGAGCGTACCCATGTCCAAACTTGGAAGGATCTAGCCGATGCCTTCCTAAAGCAATACAAATATAATTTGGACATGGCTCCAAATAGGATGCAACTACAAAACCTCCTACAAAGAAGCAATGAGTCATTTAAGGAGTACGCTCAGCGGTGGAGAGAACTAGCTTCTCGTGTGCAACCACCACTATTGGAAAGAGAACTTGTCGACACCTTTATGGGCACACTTCAAGGCCCATATTACGACAAGATGATTGGAAGCACGTCTGCCGGTTTCTCCGATCTAGTCATGGTTGGTGAAAGAATAGAAGACGGAGTGAAGAGAGGAAAAATCCAAGGCTCTCTAGAAGCTCAAAGTGGAGCTAGAAAGCCCCCCAGCAACTTTCACAAAAAGAAAGAGGGGGAGACAAATGCCGTTCTAATGGGACCATCCTACCCACCACCGAATCAATTGCCTCACTACCACTATCCTTATGTGGCAGCAGCAACGGCTCAAGGGCGTTACTCACCTCAAGTAATTCCCGCGACTCCACCTCGACAACCAGTAGTGTTGCCGCAGCAAAATCAACAGCAACAGCAACAAGGCGGGTACCCACCAAGGAATCAAGCGAGCTCAAGGAACAGTTATTTTAATAGGCAGTTTGATCCTGTACTTATGTCTTATGGTCAAATCCTGCCATACCTAATCCAAAAGGGTATGGTCGAGACAAGACTATTACCACCAATGTCGCCACCATATCCACAGTGGTACGACGCAAATGCCAAATGCGATTTCCACGCAGGATCCGTGGGGCACAATGTCGAAAACTGTAGAGTTTTCAAACACAAGGTGCAGGATCTTATTGACAAGAAGCTGTTATCCTTCAAAGAGGAAAGCCCCAATGTGAAGAACAACCCATTGCCGGGGCATGCGGGTCCCTCTGTAAATGCGGTGGAGGAACAGGAGGACTTTGGTCCAGTCAAAAGGGTATCCAATGTTAAGACTCCCCTGTCAACTATAAGGGAGCGTTTAACCGGCTTTGGACTATTCGAGGAAATGCACGCCAACTGTGAAGCCTGCAAGGTCAACCCGAATGAGTGCGAAGAGTTGAAGAGCTGTCTTCAAGAGTTAATGAACCAAGGTTGGATCCAAATTGGTTATATAAAGGAGGGCACGGACGTTGCTACCTTAGAGTCTAACGGCCCAGAACCTCTCGAGATCCCATACCAAAGGAGAGAGGTACCAATGCCAATACAACCCATAACATTCCACGTACCTGCACCCTTCTCTTTTGAGAGCACAAAGAGGGTACCATGGAATTACCAACCTGTGGCCTATGTGGAAGGAAAACCACTAGCCAAAATCGAGCCCAGCATCACTAATATTACCGGTGTTGGAGGAATGACTAGAAGTGGTAGAGTCTTCGCTCCGAAAGAACTCGGGAAGACGCCAGCTGTACTACCAAGAGAACCGCTCAAAGAAAAGAGCGTGGAGGAAAAAGAGAACCAAGCGGGGCCTTCTCAAAAGACAATCCCGCAAAAAGAGGCCGAAGAGTTCCTAAGGATAATCCAAAAGAGCGAGTACAAGATCATTGACCAGCTAGGTCAAACTCCCTCCAAGATCTCCATGCTATCCTTACTACTCAGCTCGGAAGCACACCGAGAAGCACTACTGCGGATCCTCAGTGAGGCACATGTCACCAAGGACATTCCGGTGGACCAATTCGACGGGATAGTCGGAAATATTACCTCAAGTAGGTACTTGGGTTTCAATGGCAATGAGCTACCCGACGATGGGCACATTCATAATCGCGCCTTACATATCTCCGTGAAATGCATGGACCACATCCTCTCAAGAGTGCTAGTGGACACGGGGTCATCATTGAATGTCATGCCCAAAACTACCCTCCTCAAACTATCATGTGAAGGGACCGTAATGAAGCCCAGCGCCTTGGTCGTAAAAGCTTTCGATGGGTCAAGAAGAGCCGTTATGGGGGAGATTGACTTGCCAGTCCAAATCGGACCTAAGGTTTTCACCATAACCTTCCAAGTCATGGACATTAATCCAACATACAGTTGTCTTCTCGGACGACCATGGATCCATGCGGCCGGAGCCATTACCTCTACCCTGCACCAGAAACTGAAGTTCATCATTGATAACCAAATGATTGTAGTTTCCGGGCAAGAGGACATGATGGTAAGCCATCTCTCATCTTTCCGTTATATAGAAACGGATGAAGAAGTTGTGGATGTTCCCTTCCAGTCTTTGGAAGTGGCGAATGTCGTGACTTTGAGCTCAAAGCCCAAGAAAGAGGCTAGGACAGCCATGTCATCATGGAGGGCGATAAGAGAGGCCCTAGAAGAAAGCCGACCCACCGGATGGGGCAAGTTAGTGGACATACCGGAGAAGAAAAATCGCTTCGGGTTGGGGTATCATCCATCAGCCGAAACTTTCTCAAAGCCGCCAAAGCAAGGGATCCTCCCCATTTCGGAAACATTCATCAGTGCGGGGTTTATCCATGAAGATCAAGTGGCTCTACTCGAAGATGTAGATGAAGACGTGCCCGATTTGGTGTACCGTTGCGCTTCGGATGAAGCTTTGAACAATTGGAGGGCTATCGCAATTCCCGAGATCATTACCAGGATCAAGTAATAAACCATGTTTGTTTGTTTTTTACTTTTAATAAAAAAAATCATTTAGCTCTGCCCAAGGCAAATGATTAGTCGTGTGGGGCCCCCATGTTTTAAAAGTTGTTTACAATCATGAATAAAAGCAATCTTTTATGTTCATTTGAGTCTTTTTCTTTTTTGCATTTGTTTTAAAAAAAAATTTTCTACAAAAAGCCTAAAAAAAAATCATACTCATGCAGATCTACAAATCCACCCTCCAAAAACAACACTACCTTAAACCCTTATGACTTCGATTGCCCGATTAATCAAACGGAAGATGATGAAGAGGACGATTATGAACCGCCTGAAGAATTGTCCAGACTTGCAAATCAAGGGGATAGGGTAATACAACCTCACCAAGAATCAGTTGAAAAGGTCAACTTGGGGACCGAAGAGGATAAGAAAGAGGTCAAGATAGGAGCCTCCCTGCACGAGGGTGTGAAAGGAAAGTTGATCAAGCTTCTGCAAGAGTACGTGGATGTATTCGCTTGGTCGTATCAAGACATGCCGGGTTTAGACCCTAACATCGTTGTACACAAGCTGCCACTCAAGCCGGAATGCCCGCCAGTGAAGCAGAAATTGAGAAGAACTCGACCCGATATGGCTCTCAAGATCAGAGAGGAGGTCAAAAAGCAATTCGACGCCGGCTTCTTAGCCGTAACCAAGTATCCAACATGGGTTGCAAACATTGTGCCAGTTCCGAAGAAGGATGGCAAGGTGAGGATGTGTGTGGATTATCGGGACTTGAATAGAGCAAGCCCAAAGGATGACTTCCCGCTACCACACATCGACATATTGGTGGACAACACAGCCCAATTCTCAGTCTTTTCCTTTATGGATGGCTTCTCGGGATATAACCAAATCAAGATGGCTCCAGAGGACATGGAGAAAACTACATTCATCACCCCATGGGGGACATTCTGCTATAAGGTAATGCCTTTCGGATTAACAAATGCCGGGGCAACATACCAAAGAGCAATGGTGACTCTTTTCCACGACATGATCCATAAGGAAATTGAGGTCTACGTCGACGATATGATTGCCAAATCCCAAACGGAGGAGGATCATCTAGTCCACCTACAAAAGCTTTTCGAATGCCTAAGGAAGTTCAAGCTGCGCTTAAATCCTAACAAGTGCACATTTGGCGTTAGATCCGGGAAGCTATTGGGCTTCATTGTCAGCCAAAGAGGTATTGAAGTGGATCCCGATAAGGTGAAGGCCATCCAAGAAATGCCAGCGCCAAATACCGAGAAAGAAGTCCGGGGTTTCTTAGGAAGGTTGAACTACATCGCCAGGTTCATCTCACACATGACAGCTACCTGCGAACCAATCTTCAAGCTGCTAAGGAAAAACCAAGCCGTTCATTGGAACGAGGATTGCCAAGAGGCGTTTGACAAGATCAAACAATACCTGCAAGAACCACCGATTTTAATACCTCCTGTGCCGGGTAAACCCCTCATCTTATACCTAACCGTACTTGAAGGATCAATGGGTTGTGTGTTAGGACAACAAGATGAAACGGGAAGAAAAGAGCACGCAATCTACTACCTAAGCAAGAAGTTTACTGACTGTGAAACAAGGTATACTTCACTTGAAAAGACTTGCTGCGCTTTAGCATGGGCTGCTCGACGTCTAAGGCAATACATGTTGACCCATACAACTTGGTTGATATCAAAGATGGATCCCATCAAGTACATCTTCGAAAAGCCTGCCCTCACAGGGAAGATAGCCCGTTGGCAAATGCTGCTGTCTGAGTACGACATCCAATATGTTGCTCAAAAAGCCATCAAAGGGAGTGTTTTATCCGAGCACCTTGCTCACCAACCATTGGAGGATTATCAACCCATACAATTCGACTTCCCAGACGAAGATGTCGTAGCTTTGAATGACGAAGAAGTCACAAGCGATGATGAAGGACCAGAACCAGGAGCTCAATGGAAGCTCGCTTTCGACGGCGCCTCAAATGCCATGGGGCACGGTATCGGAGCAGTTTTAATCTCCCCAAGAAATGGATACCAGCCCTTCACAGCAAGGTTGTGCTTTGACTGCACCAATAACATGGCAGAATGTGAAGCATGTATCCTAGGCCTCGAAGCAGCAATTGATCTAAGGATCAAAAACCTTGAAGTATACGGTGACTCAGCTTTAGTCATCTATCAAGTCAAAGGAGAATGGGAAACGAGACATCCCAATTTAATTCCCTACCAAGCCTGGGTTGTAGAATTGATCAAGCATTTTGATGAAATCAACTTCCACCACATACCTCGAGAAGAAAATCAGGTGGCAGATGCTTTGGCTACATTATCATCAATGTACCAAGTAAATTCCTACAACGAAGCACCAATCATAAGGATGGATCGTAGAGACAAACCAGTTGTATGTGCATCAGTCGAAGAAGGACTTGACAACAAACTTTGGTTCTACGACATCAAGCGATACCTCGAAGAGCAAGAGTATCCAGAAAGTATCTCGCACACCGACAAGAGGACCCTCAGAAGATTGGCATCCCAGTTCTTCCTCAGTGGGAATACCCTCTACAAGAGAAACTATGACATGGTCCTGCTCAGATGTGTGGATAAACACGAAGCGGACATGCTCATCAAAGAAATCCACGAGGGATCTTTTGGAACCCATGCTAATGGGCATGCAATGGCAAAGAAAATCCTAAGGGCGGGCTACTATTGGTTAACCATGGAAGCCGACTGTTTCCACTATGCCAAGACTTGTCACAAGTGCCAGATTTACGCCGACAAAGTGCATGTGCCACCAACTCCACTGAACGTCATGACTTCACCTTGGCCTTTCTCTATGTGGGGCATAGACATGATTGGAATGATCGAGCCCAAAGCGTCAAATGGACATCGCTTCATCCTCGTTGCCATCGACTACTTCAGCAAATGGGTAGAAGCAGCTTCGTATGCAAACGTAACCAAACAAGTGGTAGCCCGATTCATCAAGAAGGAAATCATTTGCCGTTATGGTACTCCCCACAAAATCATCACCGATAATGGGGCAAACCTAAACAACAAGACAATGAAGGAGTTGTGCAAATATTTCAAGATTGAGCACCACAATTCCTCCCCTTACCGACCAAAGATGAACGGTGCGGTAGAAGCAGCCAATAAGAACATAAAGAAGATCATCCAGAAGATGGTGACAACATATAAGGATTGGCATGAGATGCTTCCCTTTGCGCTACATGGTTACAGAACAGCCATTCGCACTTCAACTGGGGCAACCCCCTTCTCCTTAGTATACGGTATGGAAGCTGTTCTCCCCGTAGAGGTGGAAATTCCTTCGCTAAGGGTCTTGATGGAAACCAAGCTAGAGGAAGCTGAATGGGTCCAAACAAGGTTCGACCAACTGAATCTCATAGAGGAAAAGCGTCTGACGGCAATATGTCACGGACAACTTTATCAAAGGAGGCTCAAGAGAGCATTCGACAAGAAGGTCCGTCCTCGAGAATTCAAAGAAGGAGACCTAGTGCTCAAGAAGATATTACCTATCCACAAAGATCCCCGAGGGAAGTGGACTCCCAGCTATGATGGGCCGTACGTGGTAAAGAAAGCTTTCTCAGGCGGAGCCCTGATCATCACCACTATGGACGGAGAAGAGTTCCCACTCTCAATAAACTCCGATGCAGTCAAGAGGTATTATGCCTAAAAGAAAAAAGAAAAGAGCTCGCTAAATCGAAAACCTGAAAGGGCGGTTTAGGCAATAGAGAGCGTCCTGCTAGATTGAAAACCTGAAAAGGCGATCTAGGCAAAAATTAAGGACATCAAAAAAGGAAATACACCCCGGTGGATTGAAAACTCGAAAGAGCGGTCCAGGCAAAAGTTAGGGGTTAACAAAAAAAGAGGCAATGACTGCAGCATCCAAGCTCCGGACAAGATTCAAGAGGAGAGGAATCGGTCTCATCAGCATCTTCCAACAAACAAAAATCTCGAAGTCATAAGGAAATAGCATGTGTTGTGCCAAAACCAACCATTTTCTTTTTTGCTTTTTTCTTGTCTTTCTCTATCTCACTTCTCACTTTGTGTATTTTTACCCATTCAAGAGGTCAAATTTGCATTGAATAAATTTCCTTTTTATTTTATGTTCTCAGTAGCGCATAAAATTTTGTTTTATTCATGATGAAAATGTTTTAAAACATGGGAAATAAACAAAAGAATTTTCTTCAGAAAAGAAAAGACAAACAAACATTGCTTTATTTTGAATCTTCGTGAATTCTGAAAGAATTGCGGTAATTCCTACCAAAATATTGCACCAAAGGACTTATGCTCCTTAGCAAAGGCAAGTGTGTAGCTCGCGGCACGCGGAGCGCAATCAAACCCCCAAGGGTCAAGCGGAACAAAATTCCCCAATAAACACCCTAAAACATCCAAACACCAACCAAGGCTGGATATCGATCATGCTTCCAAAATGATCCTTATATCCCCATAAGCCAAACCTCATTGATACTCCCCAGGGAGCCTCAACTGCAAAGAGAAAGTCCAATCATCATTGGCAAACAAACACAAATTTTCGGGCTTAGGCCCGAACTACACCGGTTTTGATCCCATTTGGGTATGTATGCAAAGGACCTTGTCCTTCCAAACCGACCAACCAAAAAAAAAAAACCAACGAAAGAGAAAGTCCAATCATCATTGGCAGACAAACACAAATTTTCGGGCTTAGGCCCGAACTACACCGGTTTTGATCCCATTTGGGTATGTAGGCAAAGGACCTTGTCCTTCCAAACCGACCAACCAAAAAAAAAAAACCAACGAAAAAGAAAGCCCATTTGTCATTGGCACAACCACAACCAAGACCGACTTTGCTCGGCACCCCACCAACATCCCACACATCATTCATGCATCATGTCATTCATGCATGCATATACAAATTATTCATACACATGCATTTCATTTCATAAATCATGCATCCTCAACAAGGGTTCTCCAGTGAGTATCACATATTCACCAGCATCCACCAACATTCAACCAGGGGCACCTATTTAGGGTAAGACCGCAACTCGTTAGGAATTGACATCTAGAAGCAGTACCTAGAGTAGATCACCTCCATCTTAGGTATCGACCTCTAGAAGCAGTACCTAGAGTAGATCACCTCCCCCCAGTGTATTGACCTTCAGTGTTAGCGGCTGAATAAGATCACAACTCGTTAGGAATCGACATTCAGAAGCAGTGCCTGAATAAGATCACCTAGCTTAGGTATCGACCTCTAGAAGCAGTACCTAGAGTAGATCACCTACATCCATGTTCCCTCTCTAGAAGCAGTACCTAGAGTAAAACACCTACCTCAATGTTCCACCTCTAGAAGCAGTACCTAGAGTAAACTTCCGTCTTAGGTATCGACCTCTAGAAGCAATACCTAGAGTAGATCTCCTCCATCAATGTTCCACCTCTAGTGACAGTGCCTAGAGTAAATCACCATCCTCAGGAATCGACCTCTAGAAGCAGTGCCTAGATAAGATTACCTTCATCCCCCAGTGGATCTACCTCCAGTGTTAGCGGCTGGATACGATCAACCTTTTCCAACCATTGCATTTGCATTTCGCGAAGGACAAAATTCGGGTCCTTCTTTTTACTTAATTGATCTCCGCAAAGAGTTCATGAGATGCCCTCGGCACTCACGCACTCTATGCGAAGACACAATTAAGTAGGGGCAGCTGTAGTACCCTAATTTTGTCCTACGCATTTTAAAAAAACAAAAATCAAAAAAATCAAAGAGGGGAAAAAGTCAAAAGTCAACAAAAGTCAACAGAAAAGTCAACATTTTAAAAATAATGACTTCGCACTGCGAAGGTCACTTCGCACTGCGAAGTCTGCGATTTTTCTGCAGATTTTTGGTTTCTTTGATTTAATTCCAGAATCTGTTGCATATCATTTCCATATTTATTTTAAGTAGCATTCATGGCTAATTGGGCCAAGCAAAGCCAGAGTTGAAGGACTTGCCATTAATGCCAAGGTTGGAAGCTTTTTCTTCCAACCTAGCATGTGACAAGCAAGTGGGCTTGCCCTTGGGTAGCTCTAGCCTCTCCCATGTGACCTGCTAACCACCACAAGGTTGCCAGCCACCTGCTTGAGGACTTTCCTCCTGCTTGCTCCTCCCAAAACCAGTCAAACCAGCTGGATTTTTTCACTTGAAAAGCCATGAGTGCCTACTCTGTTTTTGCAGCAGCTTTTCACCCTCTCACACCAGCCAATTATAGCCTTTTTCATCCCTCAATCTCTGCACATCACAGTGCACGTTTTTATTGACCAACCATTGAGATTGCAAGGATTGATCCCCAAGCATTAGCCAATTGCAAATCAGCTTTGTTCTTCATCATTACCTTCTAGAATTGGTTGAATTTGTGGCTGAAATCAGGCTGGATCTTGCCCCTTGGTACAAGGCAAGGTTGCCTCTATCCATTAGCATTTAATGCAAAGGGATTCAGCTTGATCTTAGCCACAAATCAGCTGAATTTTGGATTGTGTAATGATGAAAAAGATTTGGTTTTGGCCTATAAATAGAAGGCAATGCCCAAGGATTCAAACACAGTTAACACAGCATTTTCAAGAGCAGAAACTCTACTCATTTCAACTTACAAAACTCCACAAATAACCAGAAAAAAACCAATCCACACAAAGCTTTACAAAAGTTCAAAACCATCACCAATATTCAAAACCTTTGTGAAAGCCTTCAACCAAATCAAATCAAGTGCAGCTGGAGCTTTGCTAAGGAGTTCTGTAAGTTTCTAAGCACTTATCTTGCATTTACAATTGTGTTTGCATAGCTATTTTGGCTCAAAACCTCTTTGTCCTAAAAAACCCCTTTTGAATTCCAAAGAAATCCCAAGGTTTTCAAAACATCAAAACTGGTTTGTCCAGCCTTTTTCACCCCAAAAACTCAAAGCTTTTCACCCACCTATAAGGTCCTGAGTGTGTTCAGAAGTTGTTTCTGAACAAAAGTTCAGAAACAGCTTCTGAACCCAAAATTTCGCATGCTTCGCAGTGCGAAGTCATGGTCGCAGTGCGACCATGACAGAACTCAGAACCTGAGTTTTTGTGTCAAAACAACCAATTTTTGAGGTTCTAGCCCCAGAGCTCAGAACCTAAGAGTTTTTAAATCCATGTTCTTCAAACCATAACAAGGTTTTTGCATATTTTTGGCAAAATCACAAGTTCGTATGACCATTTTGTGGATAACTTGCAAAGCAAGTTATGTTCCCAAACTTTCAAAACCACATGAACAAACAAGCTATGTTCATCTTTTCAATCTAAACTTGAACAATAAATATTGTTCATGATGTTCAAAACTCAAAGATGAACATACACCGTTTACGTTCGCATTTTCGCAAAGTGAGACGAACTTGCGCGTTTTTTAGCAAATTTGCTAAACTTTCCCATTTTGGGTTTTCAAACCATATGTTTTGTAACACCTTGGGATTTCTAAAGGATTCAACCCAAAAACATGAATGAAAAAGGGATGGTGTGACGTATGTCTCTCCATTGCCCCGATTGTACGAATGCGTGACGTATGTCTCGTCGCTCGGACAATCGTCATTCCCTTTTTTCAATATGTACAACCCTAACCAAACCAAATCTTGGCCCCTTGTGGTCAATCCAAGCCTTTTTGGTCCCCCGTTGGCCATTAGACTCAACCCCTCGACTCGTTAGAGTCCACTCGGTCAATGTTCGACTCGTCCGAGTCCATTGTACCCGTTCTTGATCTCAGTGGGTCAATCGAACAATCGCCCGACTCTTCGGAGTCCACTCGGTCAATGATTGACTTGTATGAGTCCATTGCACCTCTTTTGGTCCCATAGCGACCAATCAACCCTTTACCCTAACGGACGTACCTTTTAACAATTCTAATGCGATTCACGAACAAACGCTTAATAAGTCTCCAAGAGCGAGCATACAAGCTACGTTTTAATCGCAAGAATTCGGTTAAAACATCGTCCAATTAAAATCAACCAACACATGTACGTTTTTCTACCAAAGAACTACGTATGCTTTGAATTCTCCGACTACCGGGAGATACGTAGGAGCAAGATCGACATCTTGTCAAGCGCAATAATAAAAAAAACTTTTTTTTCTTCGTTTGTTTTTATCTCTTTTCCCCCCTTTATTATATTTTTAACATAAATAAACATGCACGCAAAGTATTAAAAAACAATTCAAGCTTTGACCAAATAGAAGGTTCCCGTTGAGTACAACGGACGTGAGGGGTGCTAATACCTACCCCTTGCGTAACCGACTCCCGAACCCGACAATGGTTGCGATGACCAAATCCTTATCCTCATCGTCAAAGGGTTTTATTATCGTTTCCCTTTACAACAAAAAAAAAACTTAAGGGTTTATCAACGTTCCCTTTACACAAAAACTTTGGTGGCGGCTTCACAAAGGCCCTCCGAGCGTTCGAGGACGACCTCGGAGGATTTGCGCGTCTTTTTCCCGAGGAAAAAAACGAGGTGCGCACAGGAGGCTCATGATATTTCTGCTATGAAGGTTGAAGAGCTCATTGGTTCTTTGTTAAATTTTGAGACTGCATTCTGCAAACAGCCTGATAAGAAAGGGAAAGGTATAGCTTTTACTGTGAATACTGAAGCTGATGATCAACAAGATTCTGAGGAGGATGACTTATCAGAAGCTCTAGTGTTGCTGGGAAAACAATTCAACAAGATTCTGAAGAATGTTAACAGAAAAGCCAAAGCCAAAGGTCAGAATTTCAGATTCAATAACAAAAAGCAACAAACTGATGATAAGAAGACCAAGTCTGAGGAGAAAAGTAACCAGGCTAAAGGTGTGCAGTGCTATGAGTGTGAGGGTTATGGACACATCAAATCTGAATGTCCTACTTTCCTTAAGAAACAGAAGAAGAGCCTAGCTGTTGCATGGTCTGATGATGGTTCTGAAGATGATGATGTTAGTGAATCTGATATGTGTGATACTGGTCTGGTTGTGAGGTCAGGAGCTATCTTGAAGAAGGAAGCTGTTTTAGAGTCTGAGACTTTTTCAGAGTCTGACTCAGAGTCTGAAGCCTCATCTGTGTCTGAAGCTGCTAAAACCTCATATGATGAACTAGCTGATAACTACAAGAAACTGTATACCAGAAGTGCTGAGGTTTGCAAACAAGTTTTGGATCAGAAGGAGACTATTCTACAACTGGAGGCTGAAAAAGGTGAACTGTTAGTGCAGAATTCAGATTTAAAAGAAGAAGTGAATCAACTGAACTCCCAACTTGATCAAATGAAGAAGCAAGTGAAGATGTTGAACTCTGCTACTGATAAGTTGGAGGACATTTTGGGGAATCAGCAACAAGGAAAAACTGGTTTAGGTTTTGTTGATCAGACTCAGATTCCTAAACAGATGAGTTTTGTTCCTGCTACTCAAACTCATGATTCTATGGCTGGAACATCAAAGAAGAGACCTTAGAAGCAAGCCCAGATGCAAGGTCAGAAGCATGTTCAGATGCTACCTCAGAAGCAACCCCTGAACTTTTTCAGAAACAGAAGGAGGAGGAATCAAACATGGATCTGTCATCATTGTGGAAAGAAAGGGCACATCAAACCATTTTGCTTCAAACTGTATGGGTATCCTGAACATTTTCAGTATAGAAGAGTTGAACCAGCTACTATCAGTCACAATGTTCAGAAGGTGTGGAAGCCCAAAGTTCAGAATGTAGGCCTGATTGCTCATACCTCATTGAGAGCTACTTCAAAAGAAGACTGGTATTTTGATAGTGGGTGTTCAAGGCACATGACTGGTGTGAAGAAGCTGCTGAGCAATATCAGATCATACTCCAGAAGTTATGTGACATTTGGAGATGGTGTAAAAGGTCAGATTCTGGGTATTGGAGATTTGATCAGAGAAGGTTTGCCCAGACTTAATGATGTGCTACTGGTGGAAGGATTAACCTCTAATTTGATCAGTATTAGCCAGCTATGTGATCAGGATTTAAAAGTGAATTTCAACAAGCAGGAGTGTATTGTTACTGATCAGGATGGTAAAATTCAGATGAGGGGCTGCAGATCCAAAGACAACTGTTATTTGTGGGTTTCTGAAGAAGAAAGAAGTCTGACTTCTTGTCTTATGAGCTCAGAAGAGGAAGTCAAACTCTGGCACCAGAAATTGGGACATCTGAATCTGAAAGGCATGAAGAAAATCCTAAGTACTGAAGCTATCAGAGGTGTGCCTAATCTGAAGATCAATGAGGACAGTGTTTGTGGTGATTGTCAGATTGGTAAACAAACAAGAAAGTCTCATCCCAGATTAGTTCACCAGGTAACTACCAAAGTACTAGAACTTGTTCATATGGATTTAATGGGGCCTATGCAAGTTGAGAGTATTGGAGGAAAGAGATATGCTTTTGTAATGGTAGATGACTACTCTAGATATACATGGGTCAGCTTTGTTAGAGAAAAGTCTGACACTTTTGAAGTTTTCAAAGAGATGTGCATTCAACTACAAAGAGAAAAGGACTGTGGCATAGTCAGAATCAGAAGTGATCATGGCAAAGAATTTGAAAACAAGAGTTTTTCAGAATTCTGTGCTTCTGAAGGTATAAAGCATGATTTTTCTGCACCTATCACACCTCAGCAAAATGGTGTAGTTGAGAGGAAGAATAGAACTTTGGCAGAATGTGCAAGGGTTATGTTGCATGCTAAGAAGCTGCCATATATGTTTTGGGCTGAAGCAATGAACACAACATGTTACATACACAATAGAGTCACTTTGAAAAAGGGAACAACATCTACTCTGTATGAATTTTGGAAAGGGAGGAAGCCAACTGTGAAATATTTCCATGTCTTTGGGAGCAGATGCTATATCTTGGCTGACAGAGAGAATAGAAGAAAACTGGATCCTAAGTCTGATGAGGGCATATTCCTGGGTTATTCAGTGAACAGCAGAGCTTACAGGGTGTTTAATTCCAGAACCAAGGTTGTGATGGAGTCCATAAATGTGGTTATTGATGATTTGTCTGCTGAGAATGAAAAGAATGAGCCTGAAGTTGTTCCAGAGTCTGAAGCCTCAGAAGAACAAACTTCAGAAGCAGAAAAGCATTCAGAGTCTGAAGAAGCAGAAGATCAACCAGATCAAGTTCCAAATGGTAAAGGGCCATCAATTAGAGTTCAGAAAGATCATCCTAAAGACTTAATCATTGGAAGCTTAGATCAAGGTGTCAGAACCAGGAGATCAGATGCTGCTGCTACTGATTCATGTTTTGTGTCAAAGGTTGAGCCTAAAAATGTGAAAGAAGCCCTAACTGATGAATTTTGGATTGAAGCAATGCAAGATGAGTTGAATCAATTCAAAAGGAGTGAAGTGTGGGATCTAGTTCCAAGACCTGAAGGGCTGAATGTGATTGGGACTAAGTGGATATTCAAGAATAAAACAGATGAAAATGGTACGGTAGTCAGAAACAAGGCAAGGTTGGTTGCTCAGGGTTATACTCAAGTTGAGGGACTTGACTTTGATGAGACCTTTGCACCTGTGGCCAGACTAGAGTCCATAAGACTACTGTTGGGTGTATCCTGCATTCTCAAGTTCAAATTATTCCAGATGGATGTGAAGAGTGCATTTCTGAATGGATATTTGCAAGAAGAGGTATATGTTGAACAGCCTAAGGGTTTTGTGGATCCTAAGTTTCCAGAACATGTGTACAAGTTAAAGAAGGCTTTATTTGGATTGAAGCAAGCACCAAGGGCTTGGTATGACAGGCTGACTCAGTTTCTTGTGGCTCAAGGTTACAGAAAAGGAGGTTCTGATAAGACCTTGTTTGTGAAAGATGAAAATGGAAGTCTGATGATTGCTCAGATTTATGTGGATGATATAGTGTTTGGAGGGATGTCTCAGAAGATGGTCAATCTGTTTGTTCAGCAAATGCAATCAGAGTTTGAAATGAGTTTAGTTGGTGAGCTGACGTATTTTCTTGGATTACAAGTCAAGCAAATGGAAGATACAATCTTCATCTCTCAGAGTAAATATGCCAAGAACATAGTAAAGAAGTTTGGAATGGAATCAGCTGCTCATAAGAAGACACCAGCTGCTAGTCATCTGAAGCTAACCAAAGATGAACAAGGAGTATCAGTCGATCAAAGTCAGTACAGAAGCATGATAGGAAGTTTATTGTATTTAACTGCAAGCAGACCTGATATCACTTATGCTGTTGGAGTATGTGCTAGATATCAAGCTGATCCTAAGATGAGTCATCTAACACAAGTGAAGAGGATTCTGAAGTATGTGAACAGCACAAGTGACTATGGAATCATGTATTCTCATAGTTCAAGTTCTGAACTGATGGGATATTGTGATGCTGACTGGGCTGGAAGTGCTGGTGACAGGAAAAGCACCTCAGGAGGTTGTTTCTTTTTGGGAAATAACTTAATTTCTTGGTTCAGCAAGAAACAAAATTGTGTTTCATTGTCAACTGCTGAAGCTGAGTATATTGCTGCTGGGAGTAGTTGCTCACAATTGGTGTGGATGAAGCAGATGCTGGAGGAGTACAACATTGAACAAGGAACTATGACATTGTTTTGTGACAATTTGAGTGCCATCAACATCTCTAAGAATCCAATTCAGCACAGTAGAACCAAACACATAGACATCAGACACCATTTTATCAGAAACCTTGTGGAGGACAAGATTGTTCAGCTGGAACATGCAGCTACTGAAGAACAAGTTGCTGACATTTTCACAAAAGCCTTGGATGCTAAACAGTTTGAGAATCTGAGAAGCAAGTTAGGTGTATGTTTATATGAAGAATTCTAGCAATCAAAGCAAACTGGATGTGAGGAAGATAGAGTACCTGCCAGCTTTGTTAGTGCTAAATGTGATGTTGTTTTTGATACTAAGTCTGAAGTTCAAACTGGGACAGTAGTTGAAGATGTTTGTGCAGTTTTCCTTCCCTATTTGAAGTCTGAGATTTGTCAGAATTTTGTGGCTAAAAAGGGGGAGAAAATCCTATGCAATGTGTTGGCTCTGATACCAAAAATTAGAAGATGTATTGCTGCATTTCAGATGTTCAGCTGTCAGTGTTATTCAGAAAGTGTGTCTTTGATTCAGAAGGTGACTAATTTTGCTCTGATACCAAGCATTATATGTCCAGATATGATCAAGGGGGAATATGTGTCTCAGGGGGAGTACAAGCTTGTTATATACCTGAGTGATGATGTGGTCCTGAAGTGTAGAAGTGTAGTGGTCCTGAAGAACATTAGTGTTCGGCTCCTGAAGTGTGGTTCTGAAGAACAATTGCACTTTGGTTTATGCTCTGATACTTTTGTTTCTCTGTAGTTCAGTAGTGAGGGGGAGTTTATGTGAGAAGCTGAGTTGCAGGGGGAGCGTTGTGAAGCTTAGTAGTTGTTTATGTATTTGTGAAGCTTCAGGGGGAGATTGTGTGATGATCAGGAGTTGATCAGTAGCTCTGATACCATGGTTGTGGTGATCAGAAGCTGAAGCTGTTGTTTAACATAGCTCAGAAAAGTGTTTAGTCCGCTGCTTATGTTTATGCTATGATGTATTATTGTGGAGTTCTTCATTGCTGAGTTAATTATAAGGGAGTTTGAAGAACTTGGATGGTTTTAGCCAAAAATTTGCCAAAGGGGGAGATTGTTGAGTCTTTTGGTGTTGGCTGCATGTTTTGGCAAAACCAAGGTATTGAATAGAAGCATCTCCATATGTAGAACATTTATTCAGTTACAAGTTTTCTCATTTGAAGCCATTCAGAAGCTCAAAATCACATCAGAAGCTGAATGCCTCATCAGAAGCACTATAGCTGTTCAGAAGCTGAATTCAGGTTCTGTTGCCAGCGTTGACTTATGTTGACTTCATCAGAAGCTGGTTATTTTCATGTTATTTCTGTGCGAATCTTTGCAAGATTTAACAAGGAATTATCCACGCATATTGTTCTAGAATGCTGGATTGTTTTGAAGAAGATTTATTGAAGATTTGGTTTATTGTTATGGAAACACGTATTTTCCTGATACAATCTTTTAAAGATACAAAGTGGTTTTATTTGTTTCCTTATTGGACCAATCTTATTTCAGAAACATATCATGTGCAGAAGATGAGTTTGTTATTTATGCTGCAAGACTGAAGGCTATATAAAGAGGAGGGCTGCTGCTATTCAAGACTTACGAGTTTTAGAGTTTAGAAATCAGAAATTGAGTCTGTGTTTTTTTTTAAGCTGTTAGCTTTGTTTTGTGCACCACTCATATGTTTTGAGTTGGTTTAGTGTTTTCATTGAGTTGTAATTCATTCTAAGCCTTTAGGTACGAATGAAGTGTTGTCATTGAAATTGTGTTAAAAAACAGGGGATTGTTAAGGGTTGTTCAAGTAGCTGGGTTTAGTTGCTTGAATAGGAAGTTAGAGGATTCTAATACTCAGAGTTGGGTAGAAGTCTGACTAGGAGGAGTTTAATTGCTAAGGATGGGAACTGGGAGTCAGTGTCTTGAGTCTTTGGGTTAAATCCTATAGTGGATTTCCTTCCTGGATTGGTATCCCCCAGAGTAGGAGGTGTTTACTCCGAACTGGGTTAACAAACCTTGTGTGTTTTTAGCTTTCCTGCACTTTACTTTTCTGCTGTTTATCTGCTTTTATATTGTGCTAAGTTCTGTTCAGAACCTGTTGGTTCAGAACCTGCGTTTATCTCTTAAGTATTGCCTGGCCAGATTTTCACTTTTCACTCCCCTAAAAGGTTCTGAGTGTGTTCAGAAGTTGTTTCTGAACAACAGTTCAGAAACAGCTTCTGAACTCAAAAATTCGCATTGTTCGCAGTGCGAAGTCATGGTCGCAGTGCGACCATGACAGAACTCAGAATCTGAGTTTAGGCTCCCAAATGGCCAATTTTTGAGGTTCTAGCCCAAGAGCTCAGAACCTAGGAGGTCTGGAACTCATTTTATCCAAACCATGTCAAGGATTTTGCATAATATTGGAAAATTCGCAAGTTCGGGTAACACTTTGTGTGGGTAGCTTGTAAAACAAGTTACAATCACAAACTTTCAAATAAACTTGAGCAATTAAGCTATGTTCACCATTTTCAAAACCAAACTTGAACAAAAACCTTGTTCATGATTTTCAAACCAAACGTGAACTTAAGCCGAATTTGTTCGCTTTTCAAAATCGTTTGCAAAACGAGCCGAACTTGTGTGTTTTTCACAAAAAAAATTGTTAAAACCTCTTCATTTTGAGTTCCAAACCAAATGTTTTGATAAACTTTGGGATTTCTAAGAAATTCAACCAAAAACTTGAATGAAAAATGGATGGTTTGACGTATGTCTCTCCATTGCCCCGATTGAACGAATGCGTGACGTATGTCTCGTCGTTCGGACAATCGTCATTCCATTTTCAACGCGTCCGACCATACCAAACAAATTCTTGGCCCCTTTTGGTCAATCCGAACCTTTTGGTCCCCCGTGGCCACTAGATTCAATCCCTCGACTCGTTTGAGTCACTCCGGGCAATGTTCGACTCAATTGAGTCCATTGTACCCGTTCTTGATCCCGTTGGATCAATCGAACCTTCCCTCGACTCGTTTGAGTCACTCCGGTCAATGATCGACTCGATTGAGTCCATTGCACCCCTTTTGGTCCCATAGCGACCAACTCGAACCCTTTTACCCAACGGACATGTTTTACCTATTCTAAGTGCGATTCGTAAACAAACGCTTAAGCCTCCCATGCACGAGCATACAAGCTATACGCTTAAGTCTCCCATCCGCGAGCATACAAGCTACGTTTAATCGTAAGAATACGGTTAAAACATCGTTCATTTAAAAATAACCAACAAATTTACGTTTTTCTACCAAAGAACTACGTACGCTTTGAATTCTCCGACTACCGGGAGATACGTAGGAGCAAGATCGACATCTTGTCAAGCGCAATAATAATAAAACTTTCTTTTTCCTTTCGTTTGTTTTTATCTCTTTTTTCCCCCCTTTATCATATTTTCTTTTGACATAGATAAGCATGCACGCAAAACATTTAAAAATATTTTAAGCTTTAGCTAAATAGGAGGTTCCCGTTGAGTACAATGGACGTGAGGGGTGCTAATACCTTCCCCTTGCGTAATCGACTCCCGAACCCGACAATGGTTGCGATGACCAATCCTTCTCCTCATCGCCAAGGGTTTTATTATCGTTTCCCTTTCAAAACAAAAAAACTTAAGGGTTTATCAACGTTCCCTTTAAACAAAAACTTTGGTGGCGACTTCACACAACTTTTAGAGCGTTCGCATACGCTCAGAAGTTTGCGCGTTTTTAACGAGAGCGCACATTAAGCAAAGAGCCGTTGCAAGTAGAGAACTAGGTCAGGCTGAAATTGCGAGCTAAACTCAGCAGATAACCAGAGCAGCAGCCATTTTTGAATTTGCTTTCCTTAAAAGCTGGGGAATGTTTGAGTCAGGGAGACAACTGTTCCACTGGAGTTGTTCTGACACTGCAGGAATTAAATACTGAAGGAAACTTTCCACGTCAGACTTCAGAAGCTTCTCAGGAACTGTTCATCAGAAGCTGGTTCTTCAGACTCAGACTTCAGAAGCACTGTTCATCAGACACTCCCTTCAGACGTTGACTTTTGTTGACCTTCAGACACACTGTTCATCAGACGCACTGTTCATCAGACGCTCCGTTCAGACGTTGACTTTCGTTGACCCTCAGACTCAGCCTTCAGACGCAGGCTTCAGACTCAGCCTTCAGAAGCACCCTTCAGACTCAGTCTTCAGACTCAACCTTCAGACCCAGTTTTCCTTCAACTTTGCAACATAGCTTCTAAGCTTTCCTTCTTGCTCTTAGCTTGTTCTTCCATAACCAATATTGATTAACCAACATTAAGAACATGGTTCTGCACAACTTGAACAAAGCATTAGCAATAACCAATTTTCTTTTTTTAACACTTTGTTATCATCAAAACCTTAAAGAGAGATGTTCATACATATTGTTCCAACAATCTCCCCCTTTATCCAAAAGAGAGTTGTTCATACATTTTGTTCCAACATACTTTGGATGTCGAACAATATCTTCGATGTCAATATGCTTCGACATCTTTGGTGTAATATGAAAATTCTGGCAGGACCTGATGTTGTTTGTAAAACAGAGTAGAACAGAGTACAACACGCAAAACAGTAGTTCAGAAGCAAAACAATATCAAACAGAAATAACAGACTGAAAGTAAAGGTGCACAAGATATTCGTTAACCCAGTTCGGTGACAAACACACCTACGTCTGGAGGCTACCAAGCCAGGAAGGAAATCCACTATGATAGTCCTAGTTCAAGTTCTCAGCAAACTCCCAGTTTACAACTTATCACCTAGCAACTACTCGTATTGATTTCAACCTAGGAACTCCTAGACCTGAGATCCCATCTCACTTCCCTCAGTCAATCACTGCCCCAGTGATATCAGACTCTAAAAACAATCAACGTAGGAGACACACTCCAAATACATAAACAGTCACTCTTGCTTAAAAGCTTCAAGTGAACTACAATTACAACTCAATCTAAACACAAACCAACTCTGTTCTTTTGATAAACAAAGTCTGCACACAGAGAGGTATACAAAATAGAGCACACAGCTCACATATAACAGAAAATATCTCACGCAAAAATTCTTCCTTCTAGAAACTCACGCAACAAGGAGAATTCTTCAGACAAATCTTCAAACGATTAGGTGAGAAAATATACACTCTAGGCGCGAAAACAGGAACACAAAAAAAAACCAGCTTCTGAAGGTACTTATGAAGAAGTGCTTCTGAAGGTTTGCGTCTGAAGGTTCAACGTCTGAACAGTGCGTCTGAAGTTCAGCGTCTGAACAGCGCTTGAAGTTTAGCGTCTGAACAGTGCTTCTGAAGTTCATCTTCTGAACAGTGCTTCTGAAGTTCAGCTTCTGAACACGTACTGCTTCTGCTTCTGCACATATTGAGATTTCAGCTTCTGAAGACGTACTACTTCTGAAGACACACATATTACTTGTATATTTGATTTTAGCAAACATGAAGCCATCAACAAAATATCCAACAATCTCCCCCTTTGGCAAATTTTTGGCTAAAATCAATTTGAGAACAGAGAGATAACATATAGCAAATTCTTCACTCATCAAGTACGCAACCATGAAGTACAGAAAACGTAGCAACCAAAAAAATCCACAGAGTCAGCAGCGGCACATACACTACATTTACATACATACGCAGGAACAAAACATACGCACTCCCCCTGAAACATATCAGTCAACAGCAGCTTCTGAAACATACACTACTCCCCCTGAAACATATCATTTAGCAGCAACTTCTGAAACAGAGACTCCCCCTGAAACAGATCAACTTCTGATAGGAAACACATATACTCCCCCTGAAACAAAGACTCCCCCTGAAACACACAGCTCCTGAAACAGAGACTCATACCATCATACCATCTCCCCCTTTTTAGCCAAACAATTTTGACAAAAATAACCATGCAATCACCAGGAGTAGAAAGACAGAAACAACAAAGGAACATCAAAGGAACACACCTAGAAATTTATCTAGAGGTTATAAACATCCTTCACAGAGCCCACATCAGAACCATCACATGATCAGAACAGTACAAAGTCTTCACAGAAGAACCAAAACAAGAGAACACAACTCCAGAGAACAGTACAAAAATTGCAGACCAGAAGCACAAAATGCAATCCAGGACATAGTCCAAAAAAAAATTGACAGTCTTCAGACTCAGCATCAAAAGCTGCTTAATCATCAGACACAACATCAGATGCTTCTTTGTCATCAGACTCTGCTATAACTCTTCAAAAAAGACAAATGCCCAGTTGACCCCTCAAATTTTCAAATTGCTTGGCATCTAAGGCTTTTGTAAATATATCAGTAACATCTTCATCACCCTCAGCACACTGAACATAGGGCATGATGTCTTGAACATCTTGCTCAACATTATCCTCAGACTCACTGGGATCCACTTCCTTTATTTTTAGTGTCTTCTTCTTTGTGACAGGGACCACCACCTTGCTCCATCCTTTAGATGGTCCAACAACAACACTCTTCTTAGTAACAGAAGCAGGCCTGCTGGCAGCAGCAACAACCTTTCCTTTCCTATTCTTCAGCCTCTTTCCAACACTTTGGTCAAGTCTTTTACCAATGGGTTCATCATCAGACTCCAGATCATCTATATTAACAACAATTGTAGATTGATCACTACAAGAAATAAGCCATTTAGAGACTGAATTTTCTGTCGCTACATCAACAAAATCGGTCTCTAACAGATTTAGTGACCGAAATAGTGACCAAAAAGAAGAGTTGCTAATTCGCTGGTTGCTGATCCTTTCTGACTGGTATAGCGACTGATTTTCAGAGACTGATTTTGAGACTGCGTTTAGAGACTGATTTTGCGACTGATTCTGTAATCGGTTATCAACCGCTTTTTGGTGACCGAATTTGCAACATATTTAACAACCGATTTAGTGACTGTTTTGAACACTTAGGTCACTAATTCGGTCACTAAATGCAGAGTTTTTTTTTTAAAAAAATCTTTATTAATGGTCCAAAACACTATAAACCCTTTTAAATCATATTTAATATCTCTCAAATATTTCATACACACCAAAAACATTTAAACATTGATTTTTTTTAAAGGCAAGGAAAAATTTATTAATAACCAAAGTAAGGTAACATATGTGCCATCAACACTTAGTACATAGTTGTTACAAATTAAAGCCAAGAAGAAACAAATAGCATGCTATAAAACACCTAATGTCATAGCACAAAATGGAACTGGCCTACATCTTGATAGAAAATATACTAAATTCCAAAATCATTTAAAATGGCATAAACACCAATGGAAGAGAAAAATGTTCTTGTATCAATGAAGATTCACCAACATCACACATCAAAGTCAAAAAGAGCTCCCTGCATCAAAAACGAATTCTGCAGTAGACTCCTGAAACATTCAAACCTGCACCAAAAGAAAGATCAATACATGAACAACAAAGAATATTATCACAAATGAGTGGTATTGTATCAGTAAAGGAAACTTTCCATCATGCTAAGACAATATAAACCATGCATCAATCTGGTAGATAATAACCTCCAAAGAAACACTACAAGAAAAAAGGCATTTTGCGACTTCTAAAATCATGGATTGCGACTGTTAGAAGGGTCGCAGATATCCCTTTGCGACTGTTCCCCAACAGACACAGAAATTGGGGTCGCAAAGGGTATTTTGCGACTATTCAACCAACAGTCGCACCAACAGTCGCAAAGGCTATTGCGACTGTTAGGAACAGTTGCAAAGGAAGAGCATTCACATGGTTTTGAAGGGACTTGCGACGGTTCCCAACAGTCGCAAAGGAAGGATTTTAACAGTAACAAATAATTAAGAATTTTACGGTTTTGATTGTATAATGGGATTTTGAATCGCATATACTTAACACATCCATGTATCACTATATATACCTAAAAACAAAATTACCACTGAAAGTTTACCTCAACAGAGTTAAGTTCATATATTTGGTTTTCAGTGACTTCTAGATCTAGTGCCTGTACGCAAGCTTCAGCAACCACAATTCTACTGGCTTCACCCACTAGTTTATCTCCTGAAAGCCGTCACAAAATTTCTAGCACTTTAAGCAAAAACACTTTTGGAAAAGGTATAAACTATCATATAAAATTATGTGATGAACATTATTGACATACCTTGACCTATAAGGACAGCTCGTCGTTGCCCAGCTGTTGCTTTGAGTAATGTATTGAGATCATAAGATGTGTATGGTCCATCTGTCAACCTTCCAGGTCTAAATATGAGGAGATTTCGGGAACATTCAACATTTTGGTTATCAACGTAATAATATCTGCAACATTTTCATCTTACCTAATTATAGTATATGGAAAGCCAGAACTCTGAAGAAATTCCTCCCCCATCTTCTTATACTTCAAGACACCAAATAGGTTCATAATGCTACATGAAAAATGAAGATTAACAAGTCTATGAGAGAAGTCCATTTATCAACATAGTTTACATAGTTTTTTTCACTTAACGAAACCGTATCTTAAATCAAGAAAGGCCAACAAGCAGCATGGTAGTAACCATACGTAATGAAACCGAATCTTAAATCAATAAATTCCAACAAAAACAAGTATCAGCTAATTCTTCCATTAGGGTCACACTAGATGCTGAAATAAAGAGTTTATAGCCGATATGGATAGGTTACACTAAAATTTAAATTGAGAACTAATTATTAGGTATGCTTACCTCCATGGCAATTCATTACACTTGGTCACACCTATTGATGATACAAGAATAACTCTTTTCACTGAGGAAGGCAACACAGATACTAGATTCTTCACTCCCACCCAATCTTCAAAAAATAAAAATAGTCGAAATCAAAATATTGAGACGTGCTTGAAAAGTTGACGACTAAGGAACTTTCCACACATGAATCTTCACCTAACTAACTTTATATTTGAATTTAGCTATGAAACTGAATGCTGCAATAGATATGCAGAATGTGATTCTTACCAACTCTTTCTGGTGTATTTTCATCATCCCACCGCCTTGAAGGAAAAGCTGTTGTTCCTGTGCAGCAAATCACATGAGTGACTCCCTACAAGGAAAACCAAAGAGAAAGAAACACAAATTATTACCAATTTACCATACATTTCTCTTGGTTGGAGGAAACGATAAATCGAAATAAAAACAATACTAATGAAACAAGTATCGATTATGTATTTGTAAGGTACATTGAAGAGTTTACCTCAAATATAGATGGATCCAAATCATCATGCTTCCTTGTGTCTCCTTTGAATACCTGCCATATTCAAGAGCTCTTTAACTAGAAAATATATTGAGAATGAATGACATAAAAATGAGCCACAAAGATTTTTCTTCCTTGGTGGTACCACAAAAGCAATTAAGGGCCTTTTTGTTAAAAAATATCAATATGTTATCTGATCTTACTTGGAATCACAAAATGCCATCTCATTTTTGTATTTATAGGTGGAAAGAAAAAACCGAAACAGAAACATAATTTTTTTCCTTAAACCGAACAACTCTGAGATTTTCACTTTGTCTACTAACTAAAGAGTAGATGTCATGATATACCTGTAGTTTCTCTTCATCTTGTTCACCAAACAGTGCCTTGGCTTTCTCAAGATCCCTAAGTATCAAGCGCAACTTAATATTCCGCTGAAGCAGTGATGCTACAACTAGCTGCCCTGAATATTAAGTCAAGTCAATTGATTCACAAACTCCCCGAATCAAAACTATTGGGATGGATTATGTATGCACTTCCACATTTTTACGGTTGTTTTCTGAATGCGTAAAATAACGTTACAGAGGAATTCCTTATTCCACAATGACAATATGACATATTACCAACAACAAGGTTGTTAACTACTATTGGTCAACAATATTAAGTTGACTCTATGTTACATTAGCTAGTATAACTCACATGTCCTTGGATCGTAACTAGACTCTGATACCATATATTCCTAAATGGCCCAAGGCAATAATAAAAGGATAAAAACTTTATAACTATCACAAGAGCATACCTAATGTCCATTGATTTCGTAAGCATCATATCCAACCTGATAGCTCTATGAATCTCCTTTAGATGACCATATTCTGGCTGCCTAATCAAACCTGCATTGTTTTATAACAGAATACAGAACTATTCAGTTAATAATTACTACTATAATTTGAGATACTATGCGGACAATTGAATCCCAACAAGCATAAGCATTTGAGAAATAATCTCTCTCTTTTATTTATTGCAGTAAAATTGTTAAAATTCAACAGTAATTTCTCACCATATTCATCTAGTGGATCATCATAGTCATAATTAGTAGATATAAAAGGGCATCCTGCGGTTCATCCAAAATTGGCTCCTCCATGATACTACAGGAAAATGCAAGACAAATTACGCTAATTACACTTATAATATTAGGTGTCAGTTTTTTTTAAGCTATTTAAACTAACTAACTAACCATGTAGTAGTTTACAAATGACCCTCTTGTTACAAATCGAGCAACTGCAAATGCTAAATCTTGTACAGGTCTTTTGTGAATTGGACCTCCAAATTTTGTAAGCCCTCATATTTAAACTTAAAATTATATAGGATATTCATTTCTTTATTTTCAAACTTTAGTGTAATGTGGTGATAATGAACAAGCTTACCTCAGAAAATTCACCTAAGAGAGAATAATGGGGCCACCCTGTGATTCAAAGAGTTGTTCACTCTTCATCAATCTCACAATCTTCTGAGCGAACCTTTGCATCTCCCTCTGCAACACAATTTGCAGGTCATAATCTAACCAAAAAAATTTTTTTTTTTGAAATTATTATATTTATGCATAAACAATAATTGTGTATGTGAAAAAGTAAAAACCTTGAAAGGTTCATTGTCTGTTCTAAAACTTATGCCTGGAACATACTTCAGCCAAACTGAAAATCAATTGTCTTTATGAATTTCTCTAGATCATACCTTCCTTCAAAACTGTACTAAATTTGATTGCATGCTACAACAAAAGAACATAAAAAGGGTATGAGCTTATTTTTGATTGCCTACAAAAAACAATGATTTATATTAGATTTTATTTATTTATATATGATCTTGTATTGATTGAAACATCAATTACAATGTCATGATCACCCAACAGTTATTCAAAATAATTGAACTTTTGGCCACACTATCTAAGAAGTAGAAGTTTACAAAAGCTTGCGTATATAGTTGCAGTAAATGTACAAACAAATTTGCAGATAGTGCAAAAGCATATATACAGAATACATCGACCAATACAACCACACCTGGGATAAACAAAACAATAGCTAACGAAGACAAAAAAATGGCCTACTGCTGACCATCCTGCCCCCCAACACATCCCCCGCCCCAAATACCAATACAAACACAACGTATCAGCTGCAGAACAACAGCTGTTAACACCCCAAACCAAAACTTTCAGCAGCAAAACAGAGAAAAATAAACCAAGTTAACGATATTACTTGTGAAAAGTCTATACTATACAAGTGAGGTTTCCTGAAAATTTTCCAAATGGAATGTTGTAACTTGTAACGTGAAAAAATAGAGTCCAGGAAAATTGTGTATCCACATTTATTCATTTAAGCTAATGACTCAAATGTGTCAATCATGTACAAGAAGTATTAAAATATTTCACCTCTAAAAGAGATTTTTTTATGGGATAGTGGTGGATAGTCTGATATAAGAACTTTTAATGGTGCTACTTCTTTAAAAGAAAGACCAAAACATCTTCACTAACTAAAACATAGAAATCTATAAAACAACCCAAATCTTGTTCAAACAACCTATAACAAAAAAAGGTGCATATCACCAACAAATTGGCAAAATCCTAGCAAGAAAAATCAAAACTTTAACAGATAGGCATTCAAATTGTGCATACCCAATTCAGTTAGCCTAATTTACAGCATAAAAACGAGAGGAGATAAAATAGTTTGAAACCTGTTTGTGGCAGCAAAGTGAGATGAGCTAAGTGAGCGATGGGCTGAGCGAAGTGAATGATGAGTGAAGGATTTGGGAACCTGTTCGCGGCAACAAAGTAATATGAGCGGACATAAAAAATTGAACTAATCGGACCAGAAAAGGAGGAAAGGAGGAGGATGACCATGAAATTAATACTCTCCAAAAACTAATCGGACCAGAAGATAGATCTCGTGATGGGGAGCTCGAATAACGTCTCTTTCTCATCGATCTCATCGCGCGGTTGCTGGATCTGGCTGAGAAAGCTGCTGAACAGTGGTGGGTGTGAGAGAGGGAGGGGTTAGGTTACGTTTGGAAAGTAACAAAGTGAGAGGAAAGTAACAAAATTTATTTCGGGTAACAATTATTTATTTTAATTTTAATTTTAAATTAAGTAGCGACTGCTATAAATCGGACTCTAAATCAGTCTCTAAAATAATTTTGTGACCGATTTAAAGACGAATTTGTCGTTGACCAATTGTTCTGAAAATCTAGTCTCTAAATCGGTCTCTGTTGTGACCAATTTTTTTGGGTCTCTAATTCGGTCACTAAATGACAATTTTCTAGTAGTGGATCCTTTATCATATCAGTACTAACTTCTTGAACTTCTTGATCAGATACAGGTTCAGACTCTTCTGCATCTTTGTCATTCTCACTATTTATTGACTTGTCCTCTGACACAACATCCTGGGAATGCTCATCAGTCTCCTTCTCTTGTGAACTGTCAGAAGGTGACACAACAACAGACTTACTGGCAGACTTTCCAGGAGACTTTTCTTGACTGGCTTTCTTCATTCCTCTTAGGTTTAAATGACCAAGCTTCTGGCGCCACAACTTAATCTCTTCTCCTTTTGATGATGCTTTTAGAGAGGTGTGAGCTATAAGACTAGTATCAACAACCTTGGGTTTCCATTCTTTTCTAACTTGAACACATGTATGGCTGGCCTTTGGTTGAACATTAGGTTGTGGATATCCATACAGTTTGAAACAAAACGGTTTAATATGCCCCTTTTTTCCACAGTAATGACATACCCAAGGATGAGATTTCCTCCTGCTCTTAGATCCCTGAGGTTTGTTATGATGTTCCATCTTAGGTTTGCCCATCATTGGATCAAATGTTTCAACAACTACACTGATTTTTTTAGTTGGATTTTGCCGTTTGTTCTAGGACATTAGTACCAGTGTTTAACATTTTGACATGCTTCTTTAAGTGTTCAAGTTGAGAGTTCAGTTGGGTTACCTCATCTTTGAGATCAGAAATTTGTGCTACATGGTCACTTCTTTCAGCATGCAGTTGACTGATAGTCTTCTTCTGATTTATATATATCTTGCAAATTTTTTCACTTCTGATTTATAGTTCTTTGAAGGAGACAAGAAGTTCTTCATAAGTTAATTCTCCTTCTGAGTCCATTATGCCAGAAAATAACTTCCCTAGAGCTCACCCTAAAATAGGCAGGGTGCCTGCTCTGATGCCAATTGAAAATTCTGGAAGGACCTGATGCTGTTCGTAAAACAGAGTAGAACAGAGTACAACACGCAAAATAGTAGTTCAGAACCAAAACAATATCAGACAGAAATAACAGACTGAAAGTAAAGGTGCACAAGATATTTGTTAACCCAGTTCGGTGACAAACACACCTACGTCTGGAGGCTACCAAGCCAGGAAGGAAATCCACTATGATAGTCCTAGTTCTAAGTTCTCAGCAAACTCCCAGTTTACAACTTATAACCTAGCAACTACCCGTATTGATTTCAACCTAGGAACTCCTAGACCTGAGATCCCATCTCACTTCCCTCAGTCAATCACTGCCCCAGTGATATCAGACTCTAAAAACAATCAACGTAGGAGACACACTCCAAATACATAAACAGTCACTCTTGCTTAAAAGCTTCAAGTGAACTACAATTACAACTCAATCTAAACACAAACCACCTCTGTGCTTTTGATAAACAAAGACTGCACGCAGAGAGGTATACAAAACAGAGCACACAACTCACAAACTAACAGACTCAAAACCTAATAAAACTCTATCAATACTTGCTTTGGTTTTGGTTGAATTTCTTCAATAGCAGCGTCCTCTATTTATAGTCTTCAGCAGCAACAAATAATTGAACCAAATATTCTTCTAAGATATATTTCCAAAATTCTTTAGAAACATATAGAAGCAAATATTCTTAAGAAATATATTTTCCAAAGATCTCTTTGAAAATATAATCACAAATAAAAGAAACCAATATTTAGAAAATATCTCACGCAAAAATTCTTCCTTCTAGAAACTCACGCTGCAAGGAGAATTCTTCAAACAAATCTTGAAACGATCAGGTGAGAGAATATACACTCCAGGCGCGAAAACAGGAACACAGAAAAAACCAGCTTCTGAAGGTACTTCTGAAGAAGTGCTTCTGAAGGTCTGCGTCTGAAGGTTCAACGTCTGAACAGTGCTTCTGAAGTTCAGCGTCTGAACATTGCTTCTGAAGTTCAGCTTCTGAACAGTGCTTCTGAAGTTCAGCTTCTGAACACGTACTGCTTCTGAAGACGCACATATTGAGATTTCAGCTTCTGAAGACGTACTGCTTCTGAAGACGCACATATTGCTTGTATATTTGATTTTTGAAATTCTCGCCAGGCAATAATAAGAGATTACCAGGTTCTGAACCAAACAGGTTCTGAACAATATGCAGGGCACAACAACTTGCTAAAACAGACACACACAAACACAATGCAAAGCAAGAAAATAAAGTGCAGGAAAGTAAAAAGGCACACAAGGTTTGTTAATACAGTTCGGAGTAAACACCTCCTACTCTGGGGGATACCAATCCAGGAAGGAAATCCACTATTGGATTTAATCCTCAAGACTCAGACACTGACTCCCAGTTCCTATCCCAAGCAATTAACCTCCACCTAGTCAGACTTCTACCCAACTCTGAGTATTAGAATCCTCTAACTTCCTATTCAAGCAACTAAACCCAGCTACTTGAACAACCCTTAACAATACCCTATTTTTCAACACAATTTCAATGACAGACCTTCATTCGTACCTACAGGCTTTGAATGAATTTACAACTCAATAAAACTCCTAAACCAACTCAAACAATGAGTGGTGCACAATAAAAACTAAGTAAAAAACACAGACTCAATCTCTGATTTATATCTCTAAATTCGTAAGTCTTGAATAGCAGCAAAGCTCCTCCTTTTATAATCTTCAGCAAGTCTCTTAATTATGCTCCAAATCTTCTAAATTAGATTTGTTTCTGAATTATAAGTAATCCAATAAGGAACCAAATAAACCAGAAAAATATCTTCATAAGATTATAACAGAAAAATACGAGCATTCATAAATCCATGCCAAATCTTCATGAAATCTTCTCCAAATTAATCAGCAATCTAGAAGCAATATGCGAGGATAATTCCTTGTTAAATCTCGCCAAGATTCGCACAAGAATAACTTGAAAATAACCAGCTTCTGATGAAGTCAACATAAGTCAACGCTGGCATCAGAACCTGAATTCAGCTTCTGAACAGCTACAGTGCTTCTGATGAGGCATTCAGCTTCTGATGTTATTTTGAGCTTCTGAACAGCTTCAAATGAGAAAACTTGTAACTGAAGAAATGTTCTAATCATGGAGATGCTTCTAAACAACACTTTGGTTTTGCCAAAACATGCAGCCAACACCAAAAGACTCAACAATCTCCCCCTTTGGCAAATATTTGGCTAAAACCATCCAAGTTCTTCAATCTCCCATAAAATCAACTCAGCAATGAAGAACTCCACAATGATCAATCATAACATAAACATAAGCAGCAGATTCAGCTATGATTATCATAAAAAAACACAAACCAGCTTCAGTCCTACATAACATATCAGCTACTGAAGCACACATGAGATACTGAACAACTCCTGATCATCACAAACATGGTATCAGAGCTACTGATCAACTCCTGATCAACACAACACTCCCCCTGAAACTCAGCTCCAGCTTCACAACACTCCCCCTGCAACTCAGTTTCTCATACAAACTCCTCCTTACTACTGAACTGCAGTGATAAAGGGTATCAGAGCACACTTCAGAGCACACTTGATCTTCAGGACTACTCTTCAGGAACACAACATCACTCAGGATAACAACTATCATGTACTCCCCCTGAGACACATATTCCCCTTGATCATATCTGGACATATCTTGTTGCTGCAAAGGTTCTTCAGGAGCATAATGCTTGGTATCAGAGTAAAACTAGTCACCTTCTGAATCAATGGCACACATTCTGAACAACTCTTGTCTGAACTTAAACACATATTTTTCTCCCGCTTTTTAGCCACAAAATTATGACAAACTTCAGACTTCAAATAGGGATTAAAATCAAAGCAAGTAACACAGACCCTTGAAAACATATCAGACTCAGACTCAGGTTCAGGATCACACTTAGCGTAGGCACAACTGGCAGGTACTCTATCTTCCTCACATCCAGTTTGCAGTAATTGCTATAATTCTTCATGTAAACACACACCTAACTTGCTCCTTAAGTTTTCAAACTGTTTAGCATCCAAGGCCTTTGTGAATATGTCAGCAACTTGATTCTCAGTGTCCACATGTTCCAGCTGAATGATCTTGTCCTCCACAAGGTTTCTGATAAAATGGTGTCTGATGTCTATGTGTTTAGTCCTGCTGTGCTGTATTGGGTTCTTAGAGATGTTGATAGCACTCAAATTGTCACAAAACAATGTCATAATACCTTGTTGAATATTATATTCTGCAAGCATCTGCTTCATCCAAACCAGTTGTGAGCAACTACTCCCAGCAGCAATGTACTCAGCTTCAGCAGTTGACAAAGAAACACAATTTTGTTTCTTGCTGAACCAAGAAATTAAGTTATTTCCTGAGGTGCTCTTCCTGTCATCAGCACTTCTAGCCCAGTCAGCATCACAAAATCCCATCAGTTCAGAACTTGAATTGTGTGAATACATGATTCCATAGTCACTTGTGCTATTCACATACTTCAAAATCCTTTTAACTTGTGATAGATGACTCATCTTAGGATCAGCTTGATATCTTGCACAAACTCCTACAGCAAATGTGATATCAGGCCTGCTTGCAGTCAAGTACAATAAGCTCCCAATCATGCTTCTGTATTGGCTTTGATCAACTGATACTCCTTGTTCATCTTTGGTTAGCTTCAGATGAGTAGCAGCTGGTCTTCTCTTATGAGCAGCAGATTCCATTCCAAACTTCTTCACTATGTTCTTGGCATATTTACTCTGAGAGATGAAGATTGTATCTTCCATTTGCTTGAGTTGTAATCCAAGAAAATAAGTAAGTTCACCAACTAAGCTCATTTCAAATTCTGACTGCATTTGCTGAACAAACAGTTTGACCATCTTCTGAGACATCCCTCCAAACACTATATCATCCACGTAAATCTGAGCAATCATCAGACTCCCATTTTCATCTTTCACAAACAAAGTCTTATCAGAACCACCTTTTCTCTATCCTTGAGCCACAAGAAACTGAGTCAATCTTTCATACCAAGCTCTTGGTGCTTGCTTGAGTCCTTATAAGGCTTTCTTCTACTTGTACACATGATCTGGAAACTGATGATCCACAAAACCCTTAGGTTGTTCAACATACACTTCTTCTTGCAGGTATCCATTCAGAAATGCACTCTTCACATCCATCTGAAATAGTTTGAACTTGAGAATACAAGATACACCCAACAGCAATCTTATTGACTCTAGTCTGGCCACATGTGCAAAGGTTTCATCAAAATCCAATCCCTCTACTTGAGTATAACCCTGAGAAACCAACCTTGCCTTGTTTCTAACTACAGTACCACTTTCATCTGTTTTATTCTTGTATATCCATTTAGTGCCAATCACATTCAACCCTTCAGGTCTTGGAACTAGATCCCACACTTCACTCCTTTTGAATTGATTCAACTCATCTTGCATTGCTTCAATCCAAAATTCATCAGTCAGGGCTTCTTTCACATTTTTGGGTTCAAACTTAGACACAAAACAAGAATCAGTAGCAGCTGGTTCTGATCTTCTTGTTCTGACTCCTTGATCCAAGCTCCCAATGATAAGCTCCTTAGGATGATCCTTCTGAACTCTAATTGATGGCCCTTTATTGGTAGGATCATGTTCTGGATGCACATTTGCTTCTTCAGACTCTGGATGAATTTCTGCTTCTGAAGTTTGTTCTTCTGATGCTTCAGACTCTGGAACAACTTCAGACTCATGTCTTTCTTTCTCAGCAGTCAGATCATCAATCACAACATTTATGGACTCCATCACAACCTTGGTTCTAGAATTAAACACCCTATAAGCTCTGCTGTTCACTGAATAACCCAGGAATATGCCTTCATCAGACTTAGGATCCAGTTTTCTTCTACTTTCCCTGTCAGCCAAAATGTAGCATCTGCTCCCAAAAACATGAAAGTATTTGACTGTAGGCTTCCTTCCTTTCCACAGTTCATACAATGTAGATGCTGTTCCCTTTTTCAATGTGACTCTATTGTGTATGTAGCATGCTGTGTTCATTGCTTCAGCCCAGAACATATATGGAAGTTTCTTAGCATGAAGCATCACTCTTGCACATTCTGCCAAAGTCCTATTCTTCCTCTCAACTACACCATTTTGCTGAGGTGTAATAGGTGCAGAGAACTCATGCTTTATACCTTCAGAAGCACAGAATTCTGAAAAACTCTTGTTTTCAAATTCTTTGCCATGATCACTTCTGATCCTGACTATGCCACAGTCTTTTTCTCTTTGTAATTGAATGCACAGGTCTTTAAATACTTCAAAAGTATCAGACTTTTCTCTAACAAAACTGATCCATGTGAATCTTGAGTAGTCATCTACCATTACACAAGCATACCTTTTTCCTCCAATACTTTCTACTTGCATAGGCCCCATTAAATCCATATGAACAAGTTCTAGTACTTTAGTAGTTACCTGGTGAACTAATCTGGGATGAGACTTTCTTGTTTGTTTCCCAATTTGACAATCACCACAAACATTGTCCTCATTGATCTTCAGATTAGGTACACCTCTGATAGCTTCAGTACTTAGGATTTTTTTCATGCCTTTCAGATGCAGATGTCCCAGTTTCTGGTGCCAGAGTTTGACTTCCTCTTCTGAGCTCATAAGACAAGAAGTCAGACTTCTTTCTTCTTCAGAAACCCATAAATAACAGTTGTCTTTGGATCTGCAGCCCCTCATCTGAATCTTATATTCCTGATCAGTAACAATACACTCTAGCTTGTTGAAATTAACCTTCAATTCTTGATCACAAAGTTGGCTAATACTGATCAGATTAGAGGTTAATCCTTCCACCAGTAGCACATCATTAAGTCTGGGCAACCCTTCACTGATCAAATCACCAATACCCAGAATCTGACCTTTTACACCATCTCCAAATGTCACACAGCTTCTGGAGTATGATCTGATATTGCTCAACAGCTTCTTCACACCAGTCATGTGCCTTAAACACCCACTATCAAAATACCAGTCTTCTTTTGAAGTGGCTCTCAAAGAAGTATGAGCTATAAGGCCTACATTCTGAACTTTGGGCTTCCACACCTTCTGAACATTGTGTCTGATAGCAGCTGGTTCAACTCTTCTATACTGAAAATGTTCAGGATAGCCATAAAGTTTGAAACAAAATGGTTTGATATGCCCTTTCTTCCCACAATGATGACAGATCCATGGATGATTTCTCCTCCTTCTGTTTCTGAAAAAACTCTGGGGTTGCTTCTGAGGTAGCATCTGAACATGCCTTTGACCTTGCATCTGAGGTTTCTTCTGAGCTTGCTTCTGAGCTGGCATCTGGGCTTGTTTCTGAGGTCTCCTCTTTGATGTTCCAACCATAGAACCATGAGTTTGAGTAGCAGGAACAAACTGACTAACAAGATTTTTCTCCTTGAGCTTCAGACTCTTATCAACATAACCTAGCCCAGTTTTTCCTTGCTTCTGGACATCTAGAATCTCCTCCAACTTATCAGTAGCAGAGTTCATCATCCTAACTTGCTTCTTCATCTGATCAAGTTGGGATTTAAGTTGGTTTACTTCTTCTTTTAATTCTGAATTCTTCACAAGAAGTTCTCCTTTTTCAGCCTCCAGTTGAAAAATAGTCTCCTTCTGATCCAGAACTTGTTTGCAAACCTCAGCACTTCTGGTATACAACTTCTTGTAATTGTCAGCTAGTTCATCATATGAGGTTTTAGCAGCTTCAGACACAGATGAAGCTTCAGACTCTGAGTCAGACTCTGAAAATGTTTCAGACTCTAAAACTGCTTCAGTCTTTGAATTAGCTCCTGACCTTACCATCAAACTAGTGTCACCCTTTGCAGATTCATTCTCAAAATCTTCTTCTGAATCTTCATCAGACCATGAAATAGCTAGGCTCTTTTTCTGCTTCTTGAGAAAAGTGGGACATTCAGACTTGATGTGTCCATACCCTTCACACTCATAGCACTGCACACCTTTAGCTTGATTACTTTTCTCCTCAGGCTTGGTCTTTTTCACATCAGTTTGTTGCTTCTTGTTGTTAAATCTGAAGTTCTGACCTTTGGCTTTGGCTTTTCTGTCAACATTCTTTAGAATCTTGTTGAATTGTTTTCCCAGCAACACTAGAGCTTCTGATAAGTCATCCTCATCAGACTCTTGTTGATCATCAGCTTCAGAATTCACACTAAAAGCTACACCTTTTCCTTTCTTATGAGGCTGTTTGCAGAATGCAGTTTCAAAATTAAGCAAAGACCCAATCAGCTCCTCAACCTTCATGGTGGTGATGTCATGAGCTTCTTCTATGGATGTAACCTTCATGTCAAACCTTCTGGGCAGTGACCTGAGGATTTTTCTCACTAACTTCTCATCTGTCATCTTCTCCCCAAGAGAATCAAAAGAGTTTGCCATATCAAGCACATTCATATAGAAATCCTGGATATTCTCATCCTCCTTCAACTTCAGGTTCTCAAACTTTGTTGTGAGAAGTTGAAGTCTGGATAGCTTAACCTTAGAGGTTCCTTCATGAGTGGTTTTCAGAATTTCCCAAGCATCCTTAGCCACAGTACATTGTTTGATGAGTCTGAACATGTTCTGATCCACAGCATTAAAGATTGCATTCAAAGCTTTTGAATTTCCCAGTGACAGATCATCTTCAGCTTTGGTCCATTCTTCTTCAGGCTTCAGAACCTCAGTCTTGTTCCCATCTTTGTCCAAAACTACTGGATGATCCCAGCCCTTAATCACAGCTTTCCAAGTCCTGCTGTCAATAGATTTTAGGAAGGCACACATCCTAGACTTCCAATACTCATAGTTTGTGCCATCTAGTAGGGGTGGTCTATTGACATATCCTCCTTCTCTACCCATGCTTGCCAGATATTAAGTCCTCTGGATCTCACCCAAAACACAGGCAGGGTGCCTGCTCTGATGCCAATTGAAATTCTGGCCAGGCAACAATAAGAGATTACCAGGTTCTGAACCAAACAGGTTCTGAACAATATGCAGGGCACAACAACTTGCTAAAACAGAGCACACACAAACACAATGCAAAGCAAGAAAATAAAGTGCAGGAAAGTAAAAAGGCACACAAGGTTTGTTAACCCAGTTCGG
This sequence comes from Medicago ruthenica, assembly GCA_018208015.1. Taxonomy (NCBI): domain Eukaryota; kingdom Viridiplantae; phylum Streptophyta; class Magnoliopsida; order Fabales; family Fabaceae; genus Medicago; species Medicago ruthenica. Next base: position 52,610,244 of record CM031376.1, read on the forward strand.
AGTAAACACCTCCTACTCTGGGGGATACCAATCCAGGAAGGAAATTCACTATTGGATTTAATCCTCAAGACTCAGACACTGACTCCCAGTTCCTATCCCAAGCAATTAACCTCCACCTAGTCAGACTTCTACCCAACTCTGAGTATTAGAATCCTCTAACTTCCTATTCAAGCAACTAAACTCAGCTACTTGAACAACCCTTAACAATACCCTGTTTTTGAACACAATTTCAATGACAGACCTTCATTCGTACCTACAGGCTTTGAATGAATTTACAACTCAATAAAACTCCTAAACCAACTCAAACAATGAGTGGTGCACAATAAAAACTCTAAGTAAAAAACACAGACTCAATCTCTGATTTATATCTCTAAATTCGTAAGTCTTGAATAGCAGCAAAGCTCCTCCTTTTATAATCTTCAGCAAGTCTCTTAATTATGCTCCAAATCTTCTAAATTAGATTTGTTTCTAAATTATAAGTAATCCAATAAGGAACGAAATAAACCAGAAAATATCTTCATAAGATTATAACAGAAAAATACGAGCATTCATAAATCCATGCCAAATCTTCATGAAATCTTCTCCAAATTAATCAACAATCTAGAAGCAATATGCGAGGATAATTCCTTGTTAAATCTCGCCAAGATTCGCACAAGAATAACTTGAAAATAACCAGCTTCTGATGAAGTCAACATAAGTCAACGCTGGCATCAGAACCTGAATTCAGCTTCTGAACAGCTACAGTGCTTCTGATGAGGCATTCAGCTTCTGATGTTATTTTGAGCTTCTGAACAGCTTCAAATGAGAAAACTTGTAACTGAAGAAATGTTCTAATCATGGAGATGCTTCTAAACAACACTTTGGTTTTGCCAAAACATGCAGCCAACACCAAAAGACTCAACAATTTTAGCAAACATGAAGCCAACAACCAAATATCCAACATAATATGCCTAACTCTTGGCTACGACTTTTAATGCAATCTAATGCCTTTTTTTTATCTCTTATTGCTGCTTTCCATCTTTGGATTCAATTTGAACAATGCAAATTCGACACCGTAAACTTACGTGTTGAATGAGAAATCACATGTTTCGACTCTAAAGAAACTGAAACAATGGTTTTCTCTTTATTTGAAACAAGTCTATGGCGCCACTTCCTCAAAAGCCAATGGGCCACGTTTTGGACTAGGTAACGCCCAAAAACCACCTTTTTAATTGCCAATTCAAGATGTTGCCATCTGTCAACTTATAAAGTGAGAAGAAGTATATAGCTATACCTTGGGGAGTACAAAAAGTATTCTCTTAACTCTTTTTACACATCCTTCCAAATTGATTGTTAAAACAAACAAGAAGTTATCCCTTTTCTCCTTATCTTTGAACAACAACCGTTTCTCCTTTTCCTTTGCAAACCACAACCGAAAAGCTTTGAAGAACAACAATGGCGTCCTCATCTAAAACTCAACCGTCTGATACTGCTGTTACGGCGGATTTCTCTGTTCAACTTCAACCAGGGAATTTCAAGTTCGTTCCTGGACCTGACCTGAAGGATGAGCAAGTCCAGATTTGGAAATCTCAGGTAATGATTCCTTGCCCTGATTCTCATGTATATTCAGGTCCCTTAGCATTTTTAGGTCAATTACCCAGAGATCGAGATGATAGTGAACAGATCAAAGAGATTTTTCCCACCTATTACCAATTTACCCCTAGGGTTTTCCTGAAGGGACCATACTTTATGAACTTCATGGACACACCAACTAGGGTATTCAGGTCTGCACCTCATGTTGGGAGCGACATTTACTTGAAATGGTTGAACAATGTTGAGTCGAAGAAGAGAGATTTCTGGAAATCATATGGTATCTTTGACCTCATCCAACTGTCCAGACTTGGGCCAAAATATCCACCTAACATGCTAATTGCAGCGCTGCTTTTTTGGGATCATTCGACAAATATTCTCCAACTCAAATGTGGCATGTCAACCCCCACACTCCTAGATGTAGCTGCAATTACCGGTTTAAAGCCTACTGGCCAAACTTTCAACCCCAGCGCTGTTTCGACAGATTTTAATTTCAACTTCCAACGGGCTGCTTTCTCGTCTTACATCGAAGAACATTATGACACCAGTAGCGATGAGGTTTCTGATATAGAACACGTCGCGCTTCTGACCCTTTGGCTATCTCTCTTCATTTTCTGCACCCCGTCGTTGCAAGTGGCAAAGATGTACATTAAACTCGCCATTCAAATACATGAAGGTAAGGATGTTATCTTGAGCCGACTCATCCTAGGTGCTCTTTATGACAGCCTTGGCAGTGGATCTTTCGACCTGAGGCATGCCAATGAAGAAAGAAAAACTTTGACCGTATCTGGACCCATTTGGCTTTTCCAACTGTGGCTATTGGCCACATTCGAAACAAGGTTCCAGCTCTTCATTCCAGAAGAACACCAGAGCACGGTAGAACAAAGAAGGATCGAAGGCACCCGCCTCGCCGCATTGAAGCTCAGAGAAGTAGGCCAATTCAATGAGGCCTTGTTTTCGACTACTTTCAATGTGTTCCTAAACTGTAACACCTTTGTTCCTTCGATGGCTCCGTTCGTAAAGAGAACTCATGGGCCAGAGTGGTTTATTAAAGGGTTTCCAGAGCCTTCAACCGACCGCACAGGAGAGCACTTCGAGATTTGGAAAGCTTATTTGACACCCAAATTGCTTTCATTTAGAATTTCAACTAGCAATGGGAAAGAACTTTTCGGAGTAAGTGGTTACCAACCGAACCTGGTAGCCAGACAATTTGGCCTCTGCCAACTTCGACCTAGATCCCTCTTCTCTAGCAAGAAATATCTACGACATCCCAAAACTGACAGAGAATGGAGAGAGCGTCTTGCCAAATTCGACCAAGCTGCCCCCAGCTTTAAGCCCATAGCTTTCAAAACATCTTTCATATGTACCCAAGAATTCTTCACTTGGTGGAGAGAATATTATAAAACACAAAGTGCTGCTATTAATGAAAACTTTTTACTCGAGCAGCTGATGTCCACTTTTCCTTCTGTGCAGAATAAAAAAGCGAAGAGCAAAGGTACACATATTCGAGAAATTCAAGCATTTCAAAAATATTTCGAAACTGTGTATGATCCGAAGAATCTTAGTCAGACCGTTGCTGAGGCAGCGAAAACTTTAAAAGAAAAGATAAGTGAAAAACTTTACATGGTGAAAGCGCCCCCTCATGTAAAAGATAAATACACTTATGCTTTGCATTTCAAAACACGATTTCCGGCTTTGCCAACTAGCAAACTTGCTTTGGCGTTTCGACCACCTCTTCCTCATTGGTTCTTTTGTGGTTCGAGATTAGCCTTCAAAAACCTTTTAGCTAAAAAACCTGATAAAGTAAGTAACTCCGACTAAGTATGACATACATAATTTTGGAGGTCACTTACACCTTGATATTCGACATGTTCGAATTACGTCAACAATTAAAACAGGTGATAACCTTCACACTCATGTAACGCATGGTTTTGACTGCTTTCAAACCTAATGAATTTATATGTTTTACAGCTGTGCCTCTTAGCAAGAAAAAGGAGGAAACCCGCTTCAGATGATGAGCCCGACAAGGAGGAAACCAAAGAAAAGGCAAGACCTTCTAGGTCGAAAGTTGTTGAGGTAACTTCTTATGATCTTCCAATGGCAATATGTATTGTTCTTTGACCATTTCTTTAACGAAATTGATTCTCCAGAAACGAAAACGTACCAGCAGTTCTTGCGCTACGACCCCTTCCAAGAAAATCCGTAAGTTCATCAGCGTATCTAGCGATGACTCAGAGGTAGGTATAAATTTCCACTTTTTTTTTTCAAACCATCCTCATCTTCACATATGCACATATATTTTCCAGGATGATGGTTCTTCCTCACATGTTGACGCTGCTGAAGGTCTGTCGACCCTGGCAGGGAGAAAATGAACCAAGCAACTAGAACCAGATTCGAATGTTGAGCCTCTCAAGAAGAAGCTTACTACAGCAAAAAGGATCCCGAGTTAAAGTTCTGGTGTCGGGAAAGCTAATACCGAGGTATACGTCGAAACCTTAACCTCTCCCCAGATGACTCATAGATTGATTTCCTCCAATCTCAAATGATAACTTGAGTAATGATGATAATTGACTTTTAGGTGCTTGAGGCTGGTAATGTCGAGGTTGGGGGATAAACGACGCCTACCTCGCCTCATAATTGTCATATCCCCAAGATAATTTGTTGAGTATTTTGGTGTTGGCTGCATATTTTGGCAAAACCAAAGTGTTGTTTAGAAGCATCTCCTTATTTAGAACATTTCTTCAGTTACAAGTTTTCTCATTTGAAGCTGTTCAGAAGCTGAATTTTACAATAGAAGCTGAATGCTCATCAGAAGAACTGTAGCACTTCAGAAGCTGATTCAGGTTCTGATGCCAGCGTTGACTTATGTTGACTTCATCAGAAGCTGATGTTTTTCAAGTTATTTCTACTAGAATCTTTGCAAGATATGCTAAGGTTTTATTATGGATTAATGCTTCTAGAATGCTGATTGTTTTGTGGAAGATCTAATGAAGATTTGGCTCGTATGTATGAAGTTCATATTTTCAGAAGAAATCTTTGAAGAGATATATTGCAGAATTATATGTTTCCTAATTGAGCCTTGCATAAATTTGAAACATATCAATTCAGAAGATTTGAATCAGTTTAATCCTGATTACTGAAGATTATAAAAGGAGAGCTTTGCTGCTATTCAAGACTTACGATTTTAAGAGTATTATTCAGAGAATAAAGTCTGTGTTTTTAACTTAGAGTTTATTTATGCACCACTCATATGCTTTGAGTTGGTTTAGGTTTAATTGAGTTGTAATTCATTCTAAGCCTTTAGGTACGGATGAAGTTTTGTTGTTGAAGTGTGTCTTCAAAAACAGGGTAGTTTTCAGAACTAGGTTTTAGTTCAAGGGTTGTTCAAGTAGCTGGGTTGCAGTTGCTTGAATAGGAAGTTAGAGGATTCTAATACTCAGAGTTGGGTAGAAGTCTGACTAGGTGGAGGTTAATTGCTTGGGATAGGAACTGGGAGTCAGTGTTTGAGTCTTGAGGATTAAATCCAATAGTGGATTTCCTTCCTGGATTGGTATCCCCCAGAGTAGGAGGTGTTTACTCCGAACTGGGTTAACAAACCTTGTGTGCCTTTTTACTTTCCTGCACTTTATTTTCTTGCTTTGCATTGTGTTTGTGTGTGCTCTGTTTTAGCAAGTTGTTGTGCCCTGCATATTGTTCAGAACCTATTTGGTTCAGAACCTGGTTACTCTGTCTCATTGCCTGGCCAGAATTTCAATTGGCATCAGAGCAGGCACCCTGCCTGTATTTTGGGTGAGATCCAGAGGTTTTTATGTCTGGCTTTATGGAGAGAGAAGGAAGCTATGTCAACAGACCACCCCTACTTGATGGCACCAATTATGAGTACTAGAAATCAAGGATGTGTGCATTCCTAAAATCCATTGACAGCAGAACTTGGAAGGCTGTAATCAAAGGTTGGGATCATCCTGTGGTTATAGACAAAGATGGAAATAAAACTGCAGTTTTGAAACCTGAAGAAGAATGGACCAAAGCTGAGGATGACCTGTCTCATGGGAACTCAAAGGCCCTTGTTGAGTCTTTTGTGTTGGCTGCATGTTTTGGCAAAACCAATGTATTGAATAAGAAGCATCTCCATATTTGAAACATTTCTTCAGTTGCAAGTTTTGTGTTTTGAAGCCATTCAGAAGCAGAAAATGTCATCAGAAGCTGAATGCACTGTAGCAGTTCAGAAGCTGATTTTAGGTTCTGAAGTCAGCGTTGACTTTTGTTGACCACATCAGAAGCTGGGTTTTCAGATTAGTTTTTGCGTGTATCTTGGGAGATTTAGCAAGGAATTATCTTTGTATAAGTGCTTCTAGAATGCTGAATTATTTGGAGAAGATTTTATTGAAGATTTGGTTCAAAGATATGAAATTCGTATTTTCTGTTTTAAATCTTTCAAAGATACAAAACAGTTTTATTTGTTACTTGATTGGACCAATCTTATTTCAGTAACAAATCAAATCAGAAAGATTAGTTTGTTATTTTATTCTGCAAGACTGAAGGCTATAAATAGAGGAGGGCTGCTGCTATTCAAGTCACGATTTTAGAGAGTTTTAGTTCAGAAAAAGAGTCTGTGTTAGTTTTAAGCTTGTTAGCTTTGTTTTGTGCACCACTCATATGTTTTGAGTTGGTTTAGAGTTTTATAGAGTTGTAATTCATTCTAAGCCTTTAGGTACGAATGAAGTCTTTGTGTTTTTGAAGTTTTCTGAAAAACAGAGTGTTTTTGATTAAGGGTTTCAGTAACTGGGTTTAGTTACTTGAATAGGAAGATAGTGGATTCTATTACTCAGAGTTGGGTAGAAGTCTTACTAGGTGGAGGTTAATTGCTTGGGATAAGAACTGGGAGTCAGTGTCTGAGTCTTAAGGATTAAATCCAATAGTGGATTTCCTTCCTGGATTGGTATCCCCCAGAGTAGGAGGTGTTTACTCCGAACTGGGTTAACAAACTTCTGTGCCTTTTTACTTTCCTGCACTTTAATTTGCTGCCTGTGTGTATTTTTGTTTGTGCTCTGGTTTAAGCAAACCATTGTGCCCTGCGTATAGTTCAGAACCTGCTGGTTCAGAACCTGGTTACTCTGTCTTACTGCCTGGCCAGAATTTCAATTGGTATCAGAGCAGGCACCCTGCCTGTAATTTGGGTGAGATCCAGAGGTACTTATGTCTGGCTTTATGGAGAGAGAAGGAGTCCCTGTCAACAGACCACCCCTACTTGATGGCACCAATTATGAGTACTGGAAATCCAGGATGTGTGCATTCCTGAAATCCATTGACAGCAGAACTTGGAAGGCTGTGATTAAAGGCTGGGATCATCCTGTGGTTATAGACAAAGATGGTAATAAAACTGAAGTTTTGAAGCCCGAGGAGGAATGGACCAAAGCTGAAGATGACTTGTCTCTGGGAAATTCAAAAGCTTTGAATGCTATCTTTAATGGTGTTGATCAGAATATGTTCAGACTTATCAAACAATGTACTGTGGCTAAGGATGCTTGGGAAATTCTGAAAACCACTCATGAAGGAACTTCTAAGGTGAAGATGTCCAGATTGCAGCTGCTGACTACTAAGTTTGAGAATCTGAAGATGAAGGAAGATGAGAATATCCAGGATTTCTATATGAATATACTTGACATGGCTAATTCCTTTGATTCTCTTGGGGAGAAGATGTCTGATGAGAAGCTAGTGAGAAAAATCCTCAGGTCCCTGCCCAGAAGATTTGATATGAAGGTGACAGCAATTGAAGAGGCTCATGATATTACCACTATGAAGCTTGAGGAGCTGATTGGGTCTTTGCTCAATTTTGAAACTGCCTTTTGTAAACAGACTGAGAAGAAAGGAAAAAGTGTAGCCTTCAGTGTGAACTCTGAAGCTGATGATCAACAAGAGTCTGAAGAGGATGACTTATCAGAAGCTCTTGTGTTGCTGGGAAAACAATTCAACAAGATTCTGAAGAATGTTAACAGAAAAGCCAAAGCCAAAGGTCAGAACTTCAGATTCAATAACAAAAAGCAACAAACTGATGAGAAGAAGACCAAGTCTGAGGAGAAAAGTAACCAAGCCAAAGGTGTGCAGTGCTATGAGTGTGAAGGCTATGGGCATATCAAATCTGAATGTCCTACTTTTCTTAAGAAGCAGAAGAAAAGCCTAGCTGTTGCATGGTCTGATGATGGTTCTGAAGAAGATGATGATAGTGAATCAGGTATGTGTGATACTGGTCTGGTAGTGAGGTCAGGAGCTATCTTGAAGAAGGAACCTGCTTTAGAGTCTGAGACTTTTTCAGAGTCTGACTCAGAGTCTGAAGGTTCATCTGTGTCTGAAGCTGTTAAAACTTCATATGATGAACTAGCTGACAACTACAGGAAGCTGTATACCAGAAGTGCTGAGGTTTGCAAACAAGTGTTGGATCAGAAGGAGACTATTTTTCAACTGGAGGCTGAAAAAGGAGAACTTCTTGTGCAGAATTCAGATTTGAAAGAAGAAGTGAACCAGTTAAATTCCCAACTTGAACATATGAAAAAGCAGGTTAGAATGATGAATACTGCTACTAATGTGTTGGATGAAATTTTGGGTGCTCAGCAACAAGGAAAAATTGGATTAGGCTTTGATGATCAGACTCAGAACTCCAAACAGAAGACTCTTGTTAAAGAGTTTGTTCCTGCCACTAAAACTGATAATCCTATGATTGGAACATCTCAGATGAAACCTCAGAAGGTAGCCCAGTTGCAAGGTCAGAAGCATACTCAGATGAGACCTCAGAAGCATATTCAGATGCAACCCCAGAAGTACAACAGAAGAAGGAGGAATCATACTTGGACCTGTCATTATTGTGGTAAGAAGGGACATATCAAACCTTTTTGCTTTAAACTGTATGGATATCCTGAACACTTTCAATATAGAAGAGTGCAACCAGCTGCACCCAGACACAGTGTTCAGAAGGTGTGGAAACCTAAGGTTCAGAATGTTGGCCTGATTGCTCATACCTCATTGAGAGCCACTTCAAAAGAAGACTGGTACTTTGACAGTGGTTGTTCAAGGCACATGACTGGTGTGAAGAAGCTACTGAGCAATATCAGATCATACTCCAGAAGTTATGTGACATTTGGAGATGGTGTAAAGGGTCAGATTCTGGGTATTGGAGATTTGATCAGAGAAGGTTTGCCCAAACTCAATGACGTGCTACTGGTGGAAGGATTAACCTCTAATCTGATCAGCATTAGCCAACTTTGTGATCAAGACTTAAAGGTTAATTTCAACAAGCAAGAGTGCATTGTTACTGATCAGAAAGATAAGATTCAGATGAGGGGCTGCAGATCCAAAGATAACTGCTATTTATGGGTTTCTGAAGAAGAAAGAAGTCTGACTTCTTGTCTTATGAGCTCAGAAGAAGAAGTCAAACTCTGGCACCAGAAACTGGGACATTTGCACTTGAAAGGCATGAAGAAAATCCTAAGTACTGAAGCTATCAGAGGTGTACCTAATCTGAAGATCAATGAGGACAATGTTTGTGGTGATTGTCAAATTGGAAAACAAACAAGAAAGTCTCATCCCAGATTAGTTCACCATGTAACTACTAAAGTACTAGAACTTGTTCATATGGATTTAATGGGGCCTATGCAAGTAGAAAGTATTGGAGGAAAGAGGTATGTTTTTGTAATGGTAGATGACTACTCAAGATTCACATGGATAAGTTTTGTTAGAGAAAAATCTGATACTTTTGAAGTTTTTAAAGACTTGTGCATTCAACTACAAAGAGAAAAAGACTGTGGCATAGTCAGAATCAGAAGTGACCATGGCAAAGAATTTGAAAACAAGAGTTTCTCAGAATTCTGTGCCTCTGAAGGTATAAAGCATGAGTTCTCTGCACCTATCACACCTCAGCAAAATGGTGTAGTTGAGAGGAAGAATAGGACATTAGCAGAATGTGCAAGAGTTATGCTGCATGCAAAGAAGCTGCCATATATGTTCTGGGCTGAAGCAATGAATACTGCCTGTTATATTCATAACAGAGTTACTTTGAAGAAGGGAACCACTTGTACTTTGTATGAATTATGGAAAGGAAGAAAGCCAACTGTGAAGTATTTCCATGTGTTTGGGAGCAGATGCTACATTTTGGCTGACAGGGAAAACAGAAGAAAACTGGATCCTAAGTCTGATGAGGGTATATTCCTGGGTTATTCAGTGAACAACAGAGCTTATAGGGTGTTTAATTCAAGAACTAAAGTTGTGATGGAGTCCATTAATGTGGTAATTGATGATCTGACTGCTGAGAAAGATAGAAGTGAGTCTGAAGTTGTTCCAGAGTCTGAACCATCAGAAGAACAAACTTCAGAAGCAGAAATTCATCCAGAGTCTGAAGAAGCAGATGTACATCCTAAGGATCATCCTAAGGAGCTTATCATTGGGAGTTTGGATCAAGGGGTCAGAACCAGGAGATCAGAACCAGCTGCTACTGATTCATGTTTTGTGTCTAAGTTTGAACCCAAAAATGTGAAAGAAGCCCTAACTGATGAATTTTGGATTGAGGCAATGCAAGATGAGTTGAATCAATTCAAAAGGAGTGAAGTGTGGGATCTAATTCCAAGACCTGAAGGGCTGAATGTGATTGGGACTAAGTGGATATTCAAGAATAAAACAGATGAAAATGGTACTGTAGTCAGAAACAAGGCAAAGTTAGTTGCTCAGGGTTATACTCAAGTTGAGGGACTTGATTTTGATGAGACCTTTGCACCTGTGGCCAGACTAGAGTCCATAAGACTACTGTTGGGTGTATCCTGCATTCTCAAGTTCAAATTATTCCAGATGGATGTGAAGAGTGCATTTCTGAATGGATATTTGCAAGAAGAGGTATATGTTGAACAGCCTAAGGGTTTTGTGGATCCTAAGTTTCCAGAACACGTGTACAAGTTAAAAAAGGCTTTATATGGATTAAAGCAAGCACCAAGGGCATGGTATGACAGGCTGACTCAATTTCTTGTGGCTCAAGGTTACAGAAAAGGAGGTTCTGATAAGACTTTGTTTGTGAAAGATGAAAATGGGAGTCTGATGATTGCTCAGATTTATGTGGATGATATAGTGTTTGGAGGGATGTCTCAGAAGATGGTCAAACTGTTTGTTCAGCAGATGCAGTCAGAATTTGAAATGAGCTTAGTTGGTGAACTGACTTATTTTCTTGGATTACAAGTCAAGCAAATGGAAGATACAATCCTCATTTCTCAAAGTAAGTATGCCAAGAACATAGTGAAGAAATTTGGATTGGAATCTGCTGCTCACAAGAGGACACCAGCTGCTACCCACCTGAAGTTAACTAAGGATGAACATGGAGTTTCAGTAGACCAAAGTCAGTACAGAAGCATGATTGGGAGCCTATTATACTTAACTGCAAGCAGGCCTGATATCACATTTGCTGTAGGAGTTTGTGCAAGATATCAAGCTGATCCTAAGATGAGTCATCTGACACAAGTTAAAAGGATCCTGAAGTATGTGAACAGCACAAGTGACTATGGAATCATGTACTCACATAGTTCAAGTTCTGAACTGATGGGATATTGTGATGCTGACTGGGCTGGAAGTGCTGATGACAGGAAGAGCACTTCAGGAGGTTGTTTCTTCTTAGGAAATAACTTGATTTCATGGTTCAGCAAGAAACAAAACTGTGTGTCATTGTCAACTGCTGAAGCTGAGTATATTGCTGCTGGGAGTAGTTGTTCACAACTGGTTTGGATGAAACAGATGCTGGAGGAGTACAACATGAAACAAGGAACCATGACCTTATTTTGTGACAATTTGAGTGCTATCAACATTTCTAAGAATCCAATACAACACAGCAGAACTAAACACATAGACATCAGACATCATTTTATCAGAAATCTCGTGGAGGATAAAGTCATTCAGCTGGAACATGTAGCTACTGAAGAACAAGTAGCTGACATATTCACAAAAGCCTTGGATGCTAAACAGTTTGAGAATCTGAGAAGCAAGTTAGGAGTGTGCTTACATGAAGACTTATAGCAATTACTGCAAACTGGATGTGAGGAAGTTAGAGTACCTGCCAGTTGTGCCTGTGCTAAGTGTGATGCTGTCTCTGATACTAAGTCTGAAGTTCAAACTGGGACAGTAGTTGAAGATGTTTGTGCAGTTTCCCTTCCCTATTTGAAGACTATGATTTGTCAGAATTTTATGGCTAAAAAGGGGGAGAAAATCTTATGCAATGTGCTGGCCTTGTTGGCTCTGATACCAAGAATTAGAAGATGTATTGCTCTGATATGTGTGTCATTAATTCAGAAGGTGACTAGTTTTGCTGCTCTGATACCAAGCAAGATATGTCCAGATATGATCAAGGAGGAATATGTGTCTCAGGGGGAGTACAAGTTTGTTATATTCCTGAAGTGTAGTGATCCTGAAGTGTAGTGGTCCTGAAGAACAATTGTGTGCAGCTCCTGAAGTGTTGACTCTGATATGCTCTGATACCATAAATTCAGAAGTAAGGGGGAGTTTGATGTATGCTAAGTGTATGCTGAGTTACAGGGGGAGTAGGTGTGATGATCAGGAGTTGATCAGTAGCTCTGATACCTTGGAGTAGCTCTGATACCATGTTTGTGATGATCAGAAGTTCAGAAGTTGAAGCTGCATGTTTAACATAGCTGAATCCGCTGCCTAAACTAATTGCTATGATGTATTATTGTGGAGTTCTTCTTTGTTGAGCTGATTATAATGAAGTTTGAAGGACTTGGATGGTTTTAGCCAAAAATTTGCCAAAGGGGGAGATTGTTGAGTCTTTTGTGTTGGCTGCATGTTTTGGCAAAACCAATGTATTGAATAAGAAGCATCTCCATATTTGAAACATTTCTTCAGTTGCAAGTTTTGTGTTTTGAAGCCATTCAGAAGCAGAAAATGTCATCAGAAGCTGAATGCACTGTAGCAGTTCAGAAGCTGATTTTAGGTTCTGAAGTCAGCGTTGACTTTTGTTGACCACATCAGAAGCTGGGTTTTCAGATTAGTTTTTGCGTGTATCTTGGGAGATTTAGCAAGGAATTATCTTTGTATAAGTGCTTCTAGAATGCTGAATTATTTGGAGAAGATTTTATTGAAGATTTGGTTCAAAGATATGAAATTCGTATTTTCTGTTTTAAATCTTTCAAAGATACAAAACAGTTTTATTTGTTACTTGATTGGACCAATCTTATTTCAGTAACAAATCAAATCAGAAAGATTAGTTTGTTATTTTATTCTGCAAGACTGAAGGCTATAAATAGAGGAGGGCTGCTGCTATTCAAGTCACGATTTTAGAGAGTTTTAGTTCAGAAAAAGAGTCTGTGTTAGTTTTAAGCTTGTTAGCTTTGTTTTGTGCACCACTCATATGTTTTGAGTTGGTTTAGAGTTTTATAGAGTTGTAATTCATTCTAAGCCTTTAGGTACGAATGAAGTCTTTGTGTTTTTGAAGTTTTCTGAAAAACAGAGTGTTTTTGATTAAGGGTTTCAGTAACTGGGTTTAGTTACTTGAATAGGAAGATAGTGGATTCTATTACTCAGAGTTGGGTAGAAGTCTTACTAGGTGGAGGTTAATTGCTTGGGATAAGAACTGGGAGTCAGTGTCTGAGTCTTAAGGATTAAATCCAATAGTGGATTTCCTTCCTGGATTGGTATCCCCCAGAGTAGGAGGTGTTTACTCCGAACTGGGTTAACAAACTTCTGTGCCTTTTTACTTTCCTGCACTTTAATTTGCTGCCTGTGTGTATTTTTGTTTGTGCTCTGGTTTAAGCAAACCATTGTGCCCTGCGTATAGTTCAGAACCTGCTGGTTCAGAACCTGGTTACTCTGTCTTACTGCCTGGCCAGAATTTCAGCCCTGAATGCAATTTTCAATGGTGTGGATCAGAACATGTTCAGACTCATCAAGCAGTGTACTGTGGCAAAAGATGCTTGGGAAATTCTGAAAACCACTCATGAAGGAACCCCTAAGGTTAAGTTATCCAGACTTCAACTTCTCACAACAAAGTTTGAGAACCTGAAGATGATGGAAGATGAATCTATTCAAGATTTCTACATGAATGTGCTGGACATGGACAATTCCTTTGATTCTCTTGGGGAAAAGATGACAGATGAGAAATTAGCCAGAAAAATCCTCAGGTCCCTGCCCAGAAGGTTTAATATGAAGGTTACAACAATAGAAGAAGCCCATGATATTACCACTATGAAGGTTGAGGAGCTGATTGGATTCCTTTTGAATTTTGAAAGTGCTTTTTGCAAACAGCCTGAGAAGAAAGGGAAAGGAATAGCTCTTGCTGTAAACTCTAAAGCTGATGATCAACAAGAACCAGATGAGGATGATAATGATTTATCAGAAGCACTTGGGGTGCTGGGGAAACAGTTTGATAAGATTCTGAAGCTTGTTGATAGAAAGTCAAAATCCAAGGGTCAGAACATCAGGTTTTACAATAGCAAGCCTCATAATGATTTAAAAAGGGCCAAGACTGAAGAAAATAGTAAACAATCACAAGGTGTTCAGTGCTTTGAGTGTGAGGGCTTTGGACATATCAAGACAGAATGTCCTACTTTTCTTAAGAAGCAGAAGAAGAAGAGCCTAGCTGCTTCATGGTCTGATGATGATTCTGAAGAAGATGCTGAGAGTGAATCTGCTAAGGTTAATACAGGCCTGATGGTAAGGTTAAAACAGAAACTGGTTCAAAGTCTGATGCATTTTTAGAGTCTGAGACATTTTCTGAGTCTGACTCAGAGTCTGTAGCCTCATCTGTGTCTGAAGTTGCAAAACTCTCATATGATGAACTGGCTGAAAATTACAAGAATCTATACATCAGAAGTTTAGAAGTTTGCAATCAAGTAGTGGATCAGAAGAAGAACATTTGTCAACTGGAGGCTGAGAAAGGTGAACTTTTGGTACAAAACTCTGATTTAAAGGATGAAGTGAGCCAACTGAATTCCCAACTTGATCAGATGAAGAAGCAAGTTAGGATGATGAACTCTGCTACTGATAAGTTGGAGGAAATTCTGGATGTCCAGAAGCAAGGAAAAACTGGGTTAGGTTATGTTGATCAGAGTCTGAAGCTCAAGGAGAAAAATCCTGTTAGTCAGTTTATTCCTGCTACTCAAACTCATGATTCTATGGTTAAAACACCGAAGAGGAGACCTCAGAAACAAGCACAGATGCAAGGTCAGAAGCCAGCTCAAATGATACCTCATAAGCAAGTTCAGATGCTGCCTCAAAAGCATGCTCAGATGCATTCCCAGAAGTTTAACAGAAACAAAAGAAAGAATCAACCTTGGGTCTGTCATCATTGTGGTAAAAAGGGTCACATTAAACCTTTTTGTTACAAATTGCATGGTTATCCCAAACATTTGCAACACAGAAAAGTTGAACCAGCTGTGAACAAGAGCAAAATCAAGAAAGTTTAGAGACCTAAGAGTGAAGGTGTTCCTCAGAATCTGAACAAAGGAAAAGGAAAGGCTGTTGCTGATGACAGCAAGCCAATTCCTGTAGCACAGAAGAATTCTGGTGCTGGACCATCCAAAATCTGGAGCAAAGTTCCTGTTCCTGATCAGAAGGTACTATTTTCTTGTGAATCTGAAGAGGCTAGGACTTATGTTCAGAAAAGAGTTGCTGGGAGGAATGTTTTTGGTTGTGGTTCTTCAAATGTTTGTCAGCATAAGAATTTATAGCAATTATTGCAAATTGGATGTGAGGAAGATAGAGTAACTGCCAGTTTTGCTAATGCTGAATGTATGTCTGATCCTGGATCTGAAGTTAATGCTGGGACTGATTCAGATGATGTATGTGCAATTTTTAAACCCTATGTTAAACCTATGGGTTGTCATAATTTTGTGGCTAAAAAGGGGGAGAAAAACCTATGTTTAAGATCAGACATGAGCTGTGTAGAGTGTGAGCTGTCAGTTTGTAGTTTGTGCAGTTTTGAGAATTCAGAACCAATGCAGTGCACATGTGTTTAAAGGAGAATATGTGTCTCAGGGGGAGTACATGTGTGTTAACATTCTGAGTGAAGAGTTGTCCTTGATCCTGAAGTGTGGTCCTGAAGAACAATTGTGCTCAGCTCCTGTAGTATGCTGTAGTATGCTCTGATACCATTTATCACTGCAGTTCAGTAGTAAGAGGGAGTTTGTATGAGAAGCTGAGTTGCAGGGGGAGTGTTGTGAAGCTGGAGTGTTTGTTTATGTTTGTGAAGCTTCAGGGGGAGAGTTTTATGTGGGTTCAGTTGTCCTGAAGTGATGCTGAATGTGCTCAGAAGCTGTTAAGTGTGTATCAGTGTTCAGAAGTTGAAGCTGATTGTTTAACATAGTTGAATCCGTTGCCTAAACTGATTGCTATGATATATTACTGTAGAGTTCTTCTTTGCTGAGTAGAGTTGATTGAAGATTGAAGAGCTTGTGTGTGTGAACATTGGTTTTAGCCAAAAATTTGCCAAAGGGTGAGATTGTTGAGTATTTTGGTGTTGGCTGCATATTTTGGCAAAACCAAAGTGTTGTTTAGAAGCATCTCCTTATTTAGAACATTTCTTCAGTTACAAGTTTTCTCATTTGAAGCTGTTCAGAAGCTGAATTTTACATCATAAGCTGAATGCTCATCAGAAGCACTGTAGCACTTCAGAAGCTGATTCAGGTTCTGATGCCAGCGTTGACTTATGTTGACTTCATCAGAAGCTGATGTTTTTCAAGTTATTTCTACGAGAATCTTTGCAAGATATGCTAAGGTTTTATTATGGATTAATGCTTCTAGAATGCTGATTGTTTTGTGGAAGATCTAATGAAGATTTGACTCGTATGTATGAAGTTCATATTTTCAGAAGAAATCTTTGAAGAGATATATTGCAGAATTATATGTTTCCTAATTGAGCCTTGCATAAATTAGAAACATATCAATTCAGAAGATTTGAATCAGTTTAATTCTGATTACTAAAGATTATAAAAGGAGAGCTTTGCTGCTATTCAAGACTTACGATTTTAAGAGTATTATTCAGAGAATAGAGTCTGTGTTTTTAACTTAGAGTTTATTTGTGCACCACTCATATGCTTTGAGTTGGTTTAGGTTTAATTGAGTTGTAATTCATTCTAAGCCTTTAGGTACGGATGAAGTTTTGTTGTTGAAGTGTGTCTTCAAAAACAGGGTAGTTTTCAGAACTAGGTTTTAGTTCAAGGGTGGTTCAAGTAGCTGGGTTGCAGTTGCTTGAATAGGAAGTTAGAGGTTTCTAATACTCAGAGTTGGGTAGAAGTCTGACTAGGTGGAGGTTAATTGCTTGGGATAGGAACTGGGAGTCAGTGTCTGAGTCTTGAGGATTAAATCCAATAGTGGATTTCCTTCCTGGATTGGTATCCCCCAGAGTAGGAGGTGTTTACTCCGAACTGGGTTAACAAACCTTGTGTGCCTTTTTACTTTCCTGCACTTTATTTTCTTGCTTTGCATTGTGTTTGTGTGTGCTCTGTTTTAGCAAGTTGTTGTGCCCTGCATATTGTTCAGAACCTGTTTGGTTCAGAACCTGGTTACTCTGTCTCATTGCCTGGCCAGAATTTCATAATTGAAGAGACGAACGAGGACGGAACGACGGATCAGAATAGTGGCGGGAAAGCGCATAACGACTGGTTTGAAGATGTGTTTGTCACTACTCCTCCCGAACCCAAACAAAAAGAAGCTGGGACCGAACAACATGAAAGTCTACCGAAAGGACAGCTTCTCACTCCCACTTCAGGTGTTCAGACTACCTCTCGCGTCGGCGGTCAAACCATTATCACTAAGCCACTTCCGAATCCAAATCCTGTCGAAAGAGCTGAAACAGATGAGGATGACACTCCTGGTGACAATGTGAGCAGTGAGGGTCTTGAGGACGAGGAAACTAAAAGTGGTGAAGATAAACCGCAAAGCCCTGAGAGTATGGACGAGTCTCCACCAAAGAAAATGGCTGCCCCTAGTTCTGCTCCGAGCCAAGATGACCTAGCAAGCCTTGAGGAAAGTGATCCCCTTGAAGCTTTCAAACTTATGTTAAGCAGTGAAAACTCTCAGAATACCTCGACTTCATCTGTCAGAGTAAGTTCAGAAGCGTCTGTGGAGGATTTGACTCAAGAGCTGCGGGCGAAAGTCATAGGGGTAGACCTTTTCCAAGCCATCAGACTGAATTCAAACCTTACTTTTGAACTTAAAAGCTTGACGAACAAGTTGCTCAAAATGACTCGTAACCAGTCTTTGCTAGCCTTCCTGGTTGACTTCGAACCTCTTCTGGATCGAATAGCCACAGAACTCCGGCCTGAGGCCGAAAATAATGCTTTGTTAACAACACAACATCGTCAGCATTCAGAGGATTTGAAGTTAGTCGAAGCATCTAAATCTAAAATTTCTTCTTTGGAGCTTGAGAATGTCAATGCTTTGGCAGAGGCAAAAGCTTGCAAGTCAAACATTGCCACTTACAAAGAACAAATGACGGTCTTGGCGTCAAAGATTAAAGAGGAGGAAGAGAGGTTAGCCGGAATCCAGAAGGTATCGGTTCCTTCAGAAGCCGAACTTCTCCATGAGGCTAAACTGGCTATCGAACATTTTAGAAGGGCCAAGTCGAGCAACAACGAGATAAACAAACTGATCAAGAATGGCTCTCGGAACCAAGCTCTATTGGACCTCGCCAGAACAGCTCTAGAGAGACTGACTACTAGTCTTACCTTTTAAGATTTTTAATATGTGTATTAATATTACCTCTTTCTTCTTCAAAACTACATTTTCATTGTACTGACAATGTATGCCATGATTACGCGCTTGCAGTTGTTTTTATTCGCACGTAATTTTCACTTCTTGCAGCGCTGGCCTGTATTTTTTTTAAATATTTGCCATTCAGCACCGACCTCCTCTATTTCGTACGCACCATTCAAGTATTTTCCTAGAACTATGTCTTTCTTATCCATAGGTAGAATCGCTTTCCATACTAAATCTCCTGAAACGAAAGATTTAGACTTTACTTTCTTGTTGTAGGCCTTGGCCACTCTTTCTTTCTGCCTCATGAGGACATCTAATGCATGTATCCTTTCTTCGTCTAAATCAACCAGTTCATCCAACATCATGTCCTAATAATGGTTTGTTGGGAGGTCGCACTGCCTTTGAACTCTAGTCGATTATAAACAAACTTCGGCGGGTAGGACTGCGTCATGGCCAAATGTAAGTCTAAAAGGGGTATTATTAGTTGATTCTTTTGGCGAGTTTCGACTAGCCCATAAAGCTTGATTCAAAGTGTTATGCCAATTTCTTGGTTTACTACCCACATGTTTCTTTATCAAATTAATGATTACTTTATTGGCGGCTTCGACTTGACCATTTGCCTGCGCATAATAAGGCGTCGAAGTTAACAATTTAAATCCGACTTCGGAAGCAAATTCTGCCATTTTTTCGTTCCGTGAAGACCGACCCTTGGTCTGTGGTGATAGTCTCTAGGATCCCAAACCTGTATAGAATGTGGTCCTAAGTAAACTTGATAACTGCTTCCTGATCCACATTCGGTAAAGGGATGGCTTCTACCCATTTGGTGAAGTTATCTATCCCGACTATAATATACCGGTGGCCTTTCAACGAAGTAGGTTTTACTTCTCCGATCAAATCCAAAGCCCATCCTCTAAATGGCCATGGTTTTACTATCTGTGAAGTTCACTTGCTGGCACATGTTGTATTTCTGTATGCTTTTGGCATTCTTGACAACCTTTAGTGAACTCTATACAATCTTTTAACATCGTGGGCCAATAGACCCCTTGTCGAAACAAAAACCATTTCATTTTGTGGCCTGCTTGGTGAGAACCACAGGCCCCACTATGGGAGTTGGAAATTGCCAAGTATGCCTCGTTTTCTCCAAGGTATTTCAATAAAACTTGCTCAGGAGTTTTCTTGAACAACTCATTTCCTACCACTACATAGCTTAAGGCTATGTATTTAATCTTCCGACTGGTATTCCCAGTAGGGTTTTTTAAATATTCGACAATTTGTTTCCACCAATCATTGATTGCCATACTGTCAATGGCAAAAACTTCGAAAGTTTTGGCCGAAAGATTGTTTATCTCCTCTGCCCCCTCAGTTTTTGTAATTGACAATTCTTTTTGGGTAGGGGAAATCAGATTAGATTTATCCCTTATTTCTATCAATTCCCCTAACTTTGCTTGAGGGACTTTATAACCCGAATCGATCTGCGCCAACTCATTTTCCTCTTGGTTGTTAATTCGAGGCACATGTTGAATATCCACATGCTGAAAACATTTTAACAACGTGTTGGCTAGAACAAATTACGTAATTAGATTTTCTTTAATACATCTGTATTCTTTTGTCAACTATTTTATAACCAGTTCAGAGTCGCCCCTTATCTCGACCTCCTCTGCCCCCACTTCCAACAAGATTTCAAGTCCTACTATTAAGGCTTCGTATTCATCCTCATTGTTTGAACATCGTTCAGTTACACTAAACTTAAAACTTGTTGGAATGTTAGTAGGCGACATGATTAAAATACCAATCCCAGTGCCATCCTTGTGACTGGTGAAGCGGCGGAAAAAAAATGCGCTGGCGAAAAACGCTCGCTAGGCAGTAAAGTCGCCACCGAAGTTTTATTTTTGAAAAGGGGAACGTCGATAAACCCCTTTGAGAATGAGAACAAGGTCATCGCAACCAAATTCGGGTTCGGGAATCGGTTATGCGAGGGGAAGGTATTAGCATCCCTTACATCCGTTGTACTCAACGGGAACCATTAATTAGTTAGCTTTCAATATGTGTTAGTTTCATACTTATCCATGAGAAATGTTTGTAAAGAATAAAAAGAGGGAGAAAAATGATTTGAAGACAAAAGGTGAATTTTTATTAGTGTGCTTGACAAGAGTTTGATCTTGCTTCTACGTATCTCCTGGTGCGATGGAGAATTCAAAGCCACATAGTTCTTTGTAGAAAATGTTTGTGTGTTGATTGACTTTATTTGTGAAAATGGTTTGGTCGTGCTTGGGCGAAAAAAGTTTGCTTAAAAAGAATACGGACTCGCACTTGGGCTATGATGTTCAATTGAGAAAAATAAATAAACGCACATGGGCGTGAATAAAATAAAGTTTGGTGGGTTGAGATTGATTTTAAACGGAGGACGAATATCCGACTGAAAGCGAGGTGTCTACCTCGTTTCCGCATATTCGGGGAAGCATCGGGTGTCTACCCAAGTTTTTCTTTTTCACTCACACGAAAGAAAAATGTTTCATTATTTTTGTTTTATTAAAAGTTTAATCGAAAGACGAATACTTTGAACGTGATCGAGACAGGGATCTCGCGTTCCGCATACGGGGAAGCGTCGGGTGTCTACCCAAGTTTTCCTTTTTCGGTCGATTGAACCCTTAATATTTATCTTCATGTGTTTTTGAAATGGAATGAGTTATAGCCCTTCAGACTCAGAACCCTTTGGATTCAGAAGCTGTTGAGTTCAGAAACTGAGTTTAGAGGCTACGCTCAGAAGCTGCCTTCAGACTCTGAACTCGCTGAGCGACCAAGAGTTCGCTCTGCGAAGCATTCATGAGCACTGTTCAGACTCTGAACTTCAGACTCTGATTTCAGACTCTGAGCTCGCTGAGCGACCAAGACTTCGCTCTGCGAAGCCTTCAGGAGCACTGTTCAGACTCTGAGCTCGCAGAGAGACCAAGACTTCGCTCTGCGAAGCCTTCAGGAGCACTGTTCAGACTCTGAACTTCAGACTCTGATTTCAGACTCTGAGCTCGCAGAGCGACTTGGACTTCGCTCAGCGAAGCTCAGAAGCTGAATCTCAGATTCTGAACCTCCAGGTTCTGAACCTCCAGAGGTAAAACATTGCAAACAGTAGGAAGAAAAGGCATTTCTGTATGTTGTGCTCTTGATTTTTTTTTGGTTTTGGAATAACTTTCTTATGCAAAAAATGAATTGAGAAGAAAAGTGAAATTGCAGAAAATATACAGAAACAGAACACAGGTTTTTGTGGTTTTTTCTCAACTTCACAGTTTGATTGCTCACTCAAAACTGAACCAGATGCAAAAATAAAAATACCACTGCAAAGCTTGCCATGAGGACTACATCTTAGTGGTTTTAGATTTACCAAAAGCAAATCTAAATCCGACTATATGTTGGCCTCATGTCAGGCTTATGAACTTATGGTGAAAAAATGTAATGTTTATGCAGAAAATCACAGACACTTAACAGAATGCAAAAATGAAAATGAAAAGGATCTAGGATACTTACAAACTCCAAGCCAAGATGCAGTTGCACGAAAATGAAAGGCTTTTTAGTGGTTATGTTTTTCTTTGGTGTTGTTTTGTGATGTTTTGAAGATAAGTGGTTTGGAATTTGATGATTCTGATTTTTTGCTTTAAAGATCGGGGGACGGGGGCCTTTTCCTCTGATTTTCGTCCTCTTTATATAGGCCTCAGTGGGTGTTCCTTGTGGTCCTGAGATTGCTGGATTTTTTCTGTTCTTTTGGACAAAATCTTGGTTAATTTCCTTGAAAAAGGGCTGAAGTGACCTTGCTTGGTCTTTGGGGTTGAAAACAGGCTGTGAACAGGGGACTGCAGGGTCTGAAAACAAGAGGAACAGTGGACTGCAAGGCATGGGGCGCTCAATCATGGCTGGGTGAACAGTGAACAATGTTCTAATTTTTTGAACAAAAGATGGTGAAGGAAAGCAAGGGCACTGGCGATGAATGAATGCAGGAACAGTGTTCTGCTTGGCTTGGCTTTTGTTGTTTATGTTTTGTTTGTTTTTTTTATTTATGATATAAAAAGTGTGCAATTGGACTAACATTGTGTAAATGGCTACACCATTGGACTCACTTAATGTGTTTGATGAATGCAAAATTTACATTTTTATGATTATGATGCAAATTAACAAGGATGGAAAACAAGAAAATAAAAACTAAATTTATCACTTATTTTGGTATTATTATTATTTTTTTAAAAAAAAACTTTTAATTTGTCTGGACAAAATTAGGGTACTACAGCTGCCCCTATTTAATTATATTTTACTTAGAAAATATAAATAACCACAGTTTTCATATTATCATTGTAGAAGATAAGTAAATATAAGGACCCAAATTTTGTCCTTCAAAATATCAAGTGATAATGGGAAAGTGTGTGATGCAGTGATGCAAAGACAGTAAATTGATGATGTGAAATGCAAATGGTTAACTCCAATCTGACACTGGTACTTAGATTGATATGATTGAAAAAGATCGTCGCCATTCTGACACTGGTGAAACGATACGGACAACATGCCTCTGCCGGGGAAAGGTTGATCATGTCCAGCCGCCTGTGCTGGAGGTAGATCTCCAAGGACAAAGGTGATCTTATTCAGCCACCTACGCTGAAGGTCGATTCACTGGAAAGGTGATCTTATCCAGCTGCCTACGCTGAAGGTAGATCCCTAAGGATAAAAGTGATCTTATTCAGCCGCCTGCACTGAAGGTCGATTCACGGAAAAGGCGATCTTATCTAGCTGCTTATGCTAGAGGTAGATCCCTAAGGAAAGAGGTGATCTTATTCAGCCGCCTGCACTGAAGGTCGATCCAGGAAAGGTGATCTTATTCAATCGCTTGCACTGAAGGTCGATCCCTAAGGAAAGAGGTGATCTTATTCAGCCGCCTGCACTGAAGGTCGATCCAGGAAAGGTGATCTTATTCAGCCGCTTACACTGAAGGTCGATCCATAAGGAAAAAAGTGATCTTATTCAGCCGCCTACGCTGAAGGTCAATCCCTAAGGAAAAGTGATATTGGACCGATTACCGCCAAGTGGGTCTTGGTGGAATGATAAAGGGTGACATGATTGTTGCCAGTCTAACGCTGGTGAAATGATAATGCTATGATATGATTGCCGCTAGCTTGACGCTGGTGAAATGATAATGATATGAATGATTGCCGACTTGCTGGGGGAGTTTTAACTGGGGAACTTTAGTGGCTGTGAGTAGGTCTACTCGGGGACGGGATAGTTTGGGAAGAGATCCGCTGGGGGATTTTTAAGAACAACTTACTAGGGAAGTTCCTGAATGAGGTTCACTGGGGAATACTAGGATTACTGGCTGGGGAGTGTGAGTATATGAGGTATTCACTGGGGAGCATGAGAAATTGTGAGAAGGAGTATGATATGAATATGAGATGCATGCTAATGAATGAGTTTGATATGATGCATGTAGTATGCTGACTCTTGGGGTAAGTCAAAGACAGGTTGAGCTTTGGTTATGATCAGGTGCCAATGACGATTGGGCTTTGGTTGTGATCGGGTGCCAATGACGATTGGGCTTTTGGTTGTGATTAGGTGCCAATGAATGATTGGGCTTTGGTTGTGATCGGGTGCCAATGACGATTGGGCTTTTGGTTGTGATCGGGTGCCAATGACGATTGGGCTTTTGGTTGTGATTAGGTGCCAATGAATGATTGGGCTTTTATTTTGAAATTGTGTTTGGGAGTGCCAATGAAAATTGGGCTTGGGATTGAAATTGTGAGGGAGTGCCAATGAACATTGGGCAATGAAAATTGGGCTTGGAGATTATATGGGGTGAAATGGTTAAGGTACAATATTTGAGGGTTATCGATCCTTCGGCATTCGCAACACCCATCGCTCTTGAAGTTTCAAATTAATGGCCGCTGACGGAGCTTTCAACATCTCGTGCTTGCATGGGCAGTTCATATGTTATGTAGCTGCTGATTCTGCTATAAAAGGGAATCACTTGTGGTTGCTCTGAGAATTCTGAGAGGTACGACACCCGGCCGGAAATCGTTAATTTCCTTTAGATATTTTCAAATCAAAGTAATCATGATTTCAACAGATTTTATGTTATTATTTTTTTTACTTCAAAATTGTATCATCAAAATAGCATTTATCGATGGAGAGTGACAAAAGGTAAATAAAAAGGATGCACTTTATTGATGATCAAACAAGATTTAGTACATAGAATGGTAACACACTAAAGGTGTAACTCCACGAGATAAATAGGAGAAATGAAGATGGGAATAGGGAAAACATTGGAAGTTCCCATTGAGTCATGTCGACTGCTACTTTCTTAATAACCCTAAACCCACAACACCATGCTTCTAAGTATGGCGAAAGGATTGGTTCTTCAGTCGATGTTAGGAGTAGACTGGCCTAATGTAGTTACATGCCTTTTCTTTTCCCAACTTTTGCCTAAGTCGCCTTTTCAGGTTTTCGACTTAACGGGTTTTCTTTTGTTTTTTATATCCCTAACTTTTGCCTGGACCGCTCTTTCGAGTTTTTAGTCCACCGGGATGCCCCTTTTTGCCTAAGTTGCCCTTTCAGGTTTTCAACTTAGCAGGCGTTCTTTTGTTATTAGGCATAGTATTTCTTGACTACATCGGAATTCACAGGACGCGGGAAGTCCTCGCCGTCCATTGTTGTGAGAATCAAGGCTCCTCCAGAGAAAGCTTTCTTCACTATATAAGGGCCTTCGTAGTTCGGAGTCCACTTTCCACGCGAATCCTTTTGTATAGGTAGGATCCTTTTGAGCACTAGGTCGCCTACTTGGAACTCTCGAGGACGGATCTTCTTGTCGAACGCCTTCTTGAGCCTGCTTTGATATAACTGACCATAACATAAGGCTATCATCCGCTTCTCATCGATTAGGTTCAGCTGGTCAAACCTTGCTTGAATCCATTCTGCTTCTTCTAGTTTTGTCTCCATCAAGACTCTCATTGAGGGAATTTCCACCTCAATGGGGAGGACTGCCTCTATGCCATACACCAGGGAGAACGGGGTTGCCCCTGTCGAGGTGCGAACCGAGGTCCTATAGCCATGTAAGGCAAAGGGAAGCATTTCATGCCAATCTTTGTAAGTTTTCACCATCTTTTGAAGGATTTTCTTGATGTTTTTGTTTGCTGCTTCTACGGCTCCATTCATCTTTGGCCGGTATGGCGAAGAGTTATGGTGTTCGATTTTGAAACTTTCACACAACTCTTTCATCATTTTGTTGTTTAAGTTGGCGCCATTGTCAGTGATGATTTTGTTGGGGAGTCCATAGCGGCATATTATCTCCTTTTTGATGAATCGAACCACCACTTGCCTTGTTACATTGGTGTATATTGTAGCTTCAACCCACTTAGTGAAGTAGTCGATGGCGACTAAGATGAACCGGTGTCCATTTGAAGCTTTAGGTTCAATGGGTCTGATCATGTCGATGCCCCACATGGAGAACGACCAAGGTGACGCCATTACGTTCAAAGGGACTGGAGGCACGTGCACCTTATCCGCGTAGATTTGGCACTTGTGGCACTTCCTAGCGTAGCTGAAACAATCAGATTCCATGGTCAGCCAATAATAACCTGCCCTTAGGATTTTTCTAGCCATCGTATGTCCATTGGCATGGGTACCGAAGGACCCTTCATGGATTTCTTGGATGAGCAAGTTTGCCTCATGTTTGTCTACATATCTGAGAAGAACCAGATCATGGTTTCTTTTGTAGAGCACATCACCATTCAGGAAGAATTTAGCTGATAGTCGTCTCAGAGTCTTTTTATCTCTACTTGAGATGTTTGCAGGATATTCTTGATTTCTGAGGTAGACTTTGATGTCATGGTACCATAGCTTGCCATCAGACACCTCTTCGATTGATAGACAGAATGCCGGCTCGTCTCGGCGCTCCACCTTTATAAGCGGCGCTTCATTGTCTCTGTACATTGAGGATAACGTAGCCAAAGCATCTGCTACTTGATTTTCTTCTCTGGGAATATGATGGAAGGTGATTTCATCAAAGAACTCTATTAGCTTCAAGACATGAGCATGGTACAAGATCAACTTGGGATGACGGGTTTCCCATTCTCCTTTTACTTGGTAAATGACTAGGGCCGAATCCCCATACACTTCCAAAATCTTGATTCTTAGATCGATGGCAGCCTCAAGGCCCAAGATGTATGCCTCATATTCCGCTACATTATTCGTGCAGTCAAAACATAGTCTTGCTGTGAAGGGGGAATAACCACCATGTGGAGAGATTAGAACGGCTCCAATCCCATGCCCCATGGCATTAGATGCACCATCGAATGCAAGTTTCCATCGAGCCCCTGGTTCGGGTCCTTCATCGTCTCCTATGACCTCCTCTTCCTTCAAAGCCATAATATCTTCATCTGGGAAATCAAATGGTATGAGCTGATAGTCTTCCACCGGTTGATGAGCCAAGTGGTCTGCTAGCACACTTCCTTTGACAGCTTTCTGAGTCATATGCAGGATGTCATACTCGGATAACAGCATTTGCCAACGGGCAATTCTTCCAGTCCAAGCGGGTTTCTCGAAGATGTATTTGATTGGATCCATCTTTGATACCAGCCATGTTGTGTGACTGATCATGTACTGTCTCAATCGGCGGGCAGCCCATGCCAAAGCACAACAAGTTCTTTCTAGCAGGGTGTATCTGGTTTCGACATTAGTGAATTTCTTGCTCAAAAAGTAAATGGCGTGCTCCTTCCTACCAGTTTCATCATGTTGCCCCAGCACACATCCCATGGATTCCTCCAATACAGTCAAGTACATAATGAGAGGTCTTCCAGGAACGGGCGGTATCAAGATAGGTGGTTCTTGCAAGTATTGTTTGATCTTTTCAAATGCCCCTTTGCAATTTTCATTCCATATGACGGCCTGATCCTTGCGTAGCAATTTGAAGATTGGCTCATAAGTAGCGGTGAGATGAGAAATGAACCTAGAGATGTAGTTCAATCTCCCTAGAAAACCACAAACTTCTTTTTCAGTGCGAGGAGCTGGCATATCTTGGATCGCCCGTACCTTGTCAGCGTCAACCTCGATCCCTCGTTGACTAACGATAAAACCGAGTAGCTTTCCGGACCTGACACCAAAGGTGCACTTAGCTGGATTGAGTCACAGTTTGTATTTCCTTAAAGGTATGAATAGCTTTTGCAAGTGAAGGACATGGTCTTCTTCAGTTTCGGACTTGGCAATCATGTCATGACCTCTATTTCTTTGTGCATCATGTCGTGGAAGAGAGCCATCATTGCTCTTTGATAGGTTGCCCTAGCGTTCTTCAAGCCGAAAGGCATTACCTTGTAGCAATATGTTCCCCATGGGGTGATGAAGGTAGTTTTCTCCATGTCTTCCGGAGCCATCTTGATTTGATTATAACCGGAGAATCCATCCATGAATGAGAACACCGCGAACCGGGCTGTATTATCTACCAACACATCAATGTGAGGTAATGGAAAATCATCCTTGGGACTCGCCTTGTTCAGATCTCGGTAATCGACACACATTCGCACTTTACCATCTTTCTTCGGTACTGGTACTATGTTAGCAACCCATTGTGGATATTTTGCCACGGCTAGGAATCCTGCATCAAATTGTCTTTTGACCTCTTCCCTGATCTTAAGTGACATGTCCGGTCTTATCCTTCTCAACTTCTGTTTAATCGGCGGGCATTCTGGTCGGAGTAGTAGCTTGTGCTCAACTATCTTGGTATTCAACCCTGGCATGTCTTGGTATGACCATGCAAACACATCTACATATTCCTTCAAAAGTTCGACCAACTTCTCGCGCTCTTTTGCCTTTAAAGAAAAACCGATCTTGACCTCTTTTATGTCATGCTCAGTTCCCAAGTTGATTACCTCCACATGCTCTTAATTCGGTTGTATTGCTCTAGACTCATGCTCTAGCAGTCTTGCCAACTCTTCGGGAAGTTCACAATCACTTTCACCATCCTCTTCAGCTTGGTTAATGAGGAGTTCAGGGTTATGCGGGATTGTAGCAGTATCACATTCAATGGGTTTGTTCAGGGATCTGCATGTGTTTTTATGATGATTTTATTTTAGAAGGATGAACAAAACAAAAATGAACAAAGGAACGGAAAGGATTATCATCTTTTTAAGAAAAATAAATGCAGAAATGGAAGAATAAAGAGTAGTGGAAAACAAAATGCTTTTTATTGATGATTCAACATTTGAAATAAAGGGTGCCCTACAAAGTTATCCTTAAGCCTTGGGCAGAGCAAAAGGATTTGAAAAACATGATGAAAATTACTTTGAAAAAGAAAATATCTTTGGGATTTCAACGACAGTCCAGTTGTTGAGGCTTGCACTCGGAGAGCAACGGTAGACCAAAAGGTGTCTCCCCATCATCTGGAACATCTTCAATGACAGCTACCTGATCTTCACTAGCTAAACCCGCACTATGGAAAGTGTCCTGAATGTTAGCAATGGGTATCTTTGCAGCATCATTCTTTCCCATGGATGGTTTGTAGCCCAATCCATACCTATCTCTTTTCATAGGCATATCCCACAAGTGCTCACAACCTTTGGGGTCTCCTCCCTTAGCCAACAGCTTATCGTCCTTCCAAAAGATAGCTGGGACTTTAGCTTTCTCGGCACAAGTCTTCTTACACACTGCCACGACATTCGCAACCTCTAGAGCTTGGAAAGCAGTTTCCAAAGACCCTTCACCTGCTTCCACATATTAGAATGAGGACAGGTGACTACGAAGATATCCTCTTTGCCAAAAACGGTGATCAGTTTGTCATTCGCCAAAAATTTTAGTTTTTAGTGCAAGGTAGATGTCACAGCTCCAGCCGCATGGATCCATGGGCGTCCCAATAAGCAGTTATAGGCTGGGTTGATATCCATCACTTGGAAACTGATATCGAAGGTGTACAGACCTATTTGGATTGGTAGAGTCGCGTCGAATTTCGGATATCAAGCTATTGGGAAGCATTGAATCACTAATTTTAAATCACGACTGAACTTTTAATTTTTCGGGGAAAAAGGAAAAAAGTTCGAAATTACCTTGGAAAAGATTTTAGGTTCGAAAGTCAATTATGCAAGGGGAAGGTATTAGCACCCCTCACATCCGTTGTACTCAACGGGAACCTCTTAGTTAACTTAGGCTTAAAATGTTTTTGACGTTTTGCTTGCGCGCTTAATCATATATATATAAAAAAAGGGAAAAGGAAATATGATATGCATGAAAGAGATAAAAACAAACGAAAGGAAGAAAAAAGAAAGTTTTATTAATGGGCTTGACAAGATGTCGATCTTGCTCCTACGTATCTCCCGGTAGTCGGAGAATTCAAAGCGTACGTAGTTCTTTGAAAAAAGTTTGTATGTTGGTTCGTTTTAGTTAAAAAAGATTTGATCGCGTCCGAGCGAAAAAAGTTTGAAAAAGAGAAAGTAATGAAAGTAAATGTCAACTGTTCAGGTTGTTGCCGAACTTGCCATTGACGACGGGAAATGAAAAGTAAATGTCAGCTGTTCGGGTTGTTGCCGAACTGGCCACTGACGACAATGCGTAAAAATAAATGATTTGATAAAAGGATTTTGCACTCGGACGTGAGCAAAGGTTTTAAAACGTACGAAGACGTACAAAGCTTTAACATGATGAAAGATGGACGCTAAGGCGATAAACTCGCACAAGGCGTGAAAGGTTTTAAAATAAAGACAGACGCACAGAGGCGTAAAAAGTTTAAAGATAAAAGACAGACGCACAGAGGCGTAAAAGGTTTGAAAAAATAAACGCGCAAAGGCACGAAAAGTTTGGATTGACCACAAGGGCCAAAAATTGGTGAGTTGGATTTGTTTTATGCTTTGCTTTGAAAATAGAATGACGATTGTCCGAGCAACGAGACATACGTCAAGCTTTCGTACAACCGGGGAAATGGAGAGACATACGTCAAACCACCCTTTTTCATTCATGTTTTGTTTGAATTTGAGAAAAACGTATTTTTTGGGGAAGCTAGAAAAGAATGACGATCGTCTAAGCAACGAGACATACGTCAAGTGTTTATCCAATCGGGGAATGGAGAGACATACGTCAAACCACCCTTTTTCATTCAAGTTTATTGTTGGAACTCAAAAATGTTTTTTTGTGAAGTTTGGAAAAAAGAATGACGATCGTCTAAGCAACGAGACATACGTCAAGTGCTTATTCGACCGAGGAAAGGAGAGACATACGTCAAACCACCCTTTTTCATTCAAGTTTATTGTTGGAACTCAAAAAAATGTCTCAAAGGGACAAAACCCTTGGTTAAAGTGTTGTTCAAGTTATTGGAAAAAGAAAGAAAATGTTTTTGTTGATTTTATGATTGATTGATTTGGAAGGACAAAGTCCCTTGCCTACATACCCAAATGGGATCAAAACCAATGTAGTTCGGGATAAAAAAGCCGAGTGATTAGTTATGTTGATTTTAAAGTTTGAAAATGTTTGTGAAAGATAAAATGAGCCAAAGTGGCGAGTGAGTGAAGTTTGATTGATTTTAAATGCAAAAATAAAGTCTAATATGATTAAGATCGATTGAAGTTTGATTAAAAGAAAGTTGCTTGGTTTGAAATCCAAGGCTTGGTTAATGAAGAATATTTTTTGATGAAGTTTTTGAATATTTGAAATGTTTTTGGTTTTTGTGATTTCTACTTGGAGTTAAAAAGAAATTAAGTGCGATAAAAATAAGCTAAACGCGAGAGAAATAAATAAATAAACGATGGTTGGATCAAAATAAAAAGATTTTTTGTTTTTGGATTATGAATTAAACTAAGAAAAAATGAAAAATAATGCAATGCATATTTAAACATTTTGTTCCTAATGTATATGCTAATGTTATAAAAAAAAATGCAAAATAAAATGAACAAATAGAAATAAAAACAATAAAATGCATGTGTAATATGATAGGTAAATAAATGAGATGTTAAAAATAAAGGAACAAATAAAAAGGAAATAATAATAAAAAGGAAAATAAATTGCAAAGAAAATAAATAAAAGAAATAAAATAAGGAGGTGTAAAAATAAAACTGGGGGGTGCTGGTAGTGAAAAACTGATCAGATTTAAAGGAAAAAGGCCCAAACTGCATTGGGCCAACGTATTTTGATCTGGGCCGTCTGATTAATCAGATGGCCCTGATCTGATAACAGGGGAAAAAGCCAGGGCCGTATGATCTGAAAATCAGAGGGCCCGGAGGGCGAGGGTGTACGCTAACGCGTACACCCACACACACAGAATCAGGGAGGGGTATTTAAACCCCATCCCTTCACAAATCCACTCATTCTTCAATTTCTTTCTCTCTCCTTCTCCTCTCTCTAGTAACCGAACTCCCCCATTCTCTCTCCCCTCTCTCTATCCTCCTGGCCGCCGGTGAGCTTCCGGCGTGGTGGCCGCCGGCCTAAGAGGCGGCGCCACCGCGCCGGAGAGCAAAAATTCCCCTTTTTAAAAAAAGAAACCACCTTTCACAAATCCTTTTTCCTCCTAATCCCAAATCCGGCCTTGGATTTCTCAAAAAAAACCTAGAAAAGAGTAGATCTAAATTTTAAATTTCGAAAAACCTACCTCTTTTTTTTCCTTTTTTTGCTCCGGTTCTTGGTGTTGGATTCGTAGGTGTTACGTGTATGTGTGTTGGCCGTGTGTTGGCCGTGTGTGGGTTGACGTGTGTGTGTATGGGGTTTGGGGGCTGTGTGAGTGTGTTGGTACGGCTGGGTTGCTTGCGCGTGTTGCTGGGTTTTTGCTTTGTGATGTTGGGTGCGGCTGGGTTGCTTGCGCGTGATGCTGGGTTGTGTTGGGGTGGGTTTATGTTGGGTTGGCTGTGTTAGTTGTTAGGGGCGTGTTGCTGTTTGCTGGGATGTGGCTGGGACGTGCGTGAGTGGTGGTGTGCGTGTGTTGGGTGTGTGTGTTGTGAGTTGCTTTGGGTTAGGGTTATTGTGTTTTTGGGTTAGGGGCGTACGGGTGTGTGGGTGGTTGTTGTGCGTGAGTTTTGTTTGCTGGACCGTGTGGTTTGTGGTGTTTTGGGGCTGGGACGTGTTGTTTATGTTGGTGTGTTGTGTGTTATTTTGCTGTGCTGAAAAATCTGTTTGTGTTCTTAAAATTTCTTCTTTAAAATTTCTTCTTTTTTTTTCCTGTGTGCTTGATCCTTGTTTTATAGAACTGGTGTTGAGCTGCTTGAGCAGCTTATTGACTCATTAACTTGCAAGTTGGTTTTCTGCAGATTTGGGATAAGATTTCTGCAAGCATTAATGTGGGAGGATTTTGTGAGGATTTTGCAGATTTTGTGATGATGAAAAATGATGAAAAAATCTGGTGAAAGGGGCGCTGCAGTGTGGCTGTGTTTGTTGACTTGGACTTGGACTTTGGACAAAAAATGCAAAAATAAAAAAATAATAATAATAATAGTAAAATAATAATAATAATGATAATAATAATAAAAAATAAATAAATGGTAAATATGGTAATAATAAAATTAATGATAAATAAAGGACAAAAACTGAAATTAAAAGTAAAAATAAAAAGTAAAAAAATAAAATAAATAAACGAGACAAAAAAAATTGACATGAGGTATTTTAAAATACCTCCCTGCCGAAATTTCGTCTGAAACGACGAAAATTCTCGGCTTCGAAAAATGAGTAAAAAAAGACGAAAAATGGGTCAAAAAATGGGGTATGACAGGTAGGTATACCTCTCCAATGACTGACCTCCTAGACCCATCAAAAGCTTTCACGATTAAAGAGCTGGGCCTCATATAGACTTCATCAATAGACATTTTGTTGAGAGTGGACTTAGGCAGCACATTCAATGACGAACCCGTATCAACCAACACTCTTGCAAGGACGGTGTCATGACATATTGTGGATATGTGTAATGCCTTATTGTGAGCTCTCCCTTCCACAGGTAAGTCTTCATCATTAAAGCTTAGACAGCTACTAGCGGTTATATTGGCAACTATCCCACCGAAATGGTCTACTGTAACATCCTGGGTTACATGCACCTGATTCAACACTTTCAACAATGCCTTTCTATGTGCCTTAGAGGTCAGTAGTAGCGAAAGGATGGATATCTTGGAAGGAGTTTGATTCAATTGGTCAACTATTTTGTATTCACTCCTCTTGATGATTTTTGAAAACTCATCATCTTCCTTTGAAGCTGGATGATCATTGCATTCCTGCCCCTTGTCCCGGCTAGACACTTCTTTCCCTTTCTGGGCTTCTACTGCCACCTCATTGGCTTCTCTTCTAAATTGTTTGGGAGCAAAGACTCAACCACTTCGGGTCATTCCACTACCTTCAGAAATATGAGTAACACCGTCTATCACCTTAGTAGGTTCTCCTTCTGCTCTCTCTTCTGGTTTATAGACAATGGTGTTTGCATCATAATTCCAAGGGACTGCTTTGGAGCTTTTGTAAGGAAATGGTGATGGAACACATATGACAACAGGCTGCCTATGGTTCATCAATGGTTGGGCGTCTCTTTTCTGATAAAGGATCTCAACAGGTCTCATGACTTCTTTCTTGCTTTCAAAGTGTGGCTCAACAACTGAGACTTCCGCCATCTTCCTTGCTCGACCGATTTGCATTATGCCTTGATTCATCAATTCTTGCACTTGTTCTTTGACCAACCGACAGCCCTTGGGACTTAAGGCGCATTCTTCACAATTGCTATGGGTTCCTTTGATTAAACCGCATTTGGTTAGCTTGGCGTGGAGCATCAATAAAGGAGTACTTATTTCCTCAACTCTCTTGATCTCGTCCAAGTCTGCATCCTCTTCCACAGCATTGACGTTTGGACCATTATAACCTGGCAGAGGATTGTTCTTCACATTGGGCCCCGTCTCTTTGATGGATAGGCTCTTGTTGGTGACTAGCTCTTGCACCTTCTCCTTAAGTGCTCTACAATCTTCCAGGGAATGACCAATTGCACCAGAATGAAACTCACATTTGGCATGTGGATTATACCAATGCGGATATGGTGGTTCCAAAGGTTTGACATTTCGAGTTACCACCAAAGAATTCTTTATCAAAAGCGGCCAAAGCTGACTGTATGGGATGGGGATCGGGTCGATCCGACTTGGTCGCTGATTGCTGGGAGGTCGATACTGATTCTGACTTGAGGTTTGACCCCAATGATTTGGACGAACAGGTTGATAGTGAGGCTTTTGATGTGTGGGTTGCTGGTACTGCATGGGTGCTGTTGTAGCGACATAATATTGATCTTGGTATGGTACTTGAAGGGCAGAGGGATAATAAGCATTTGCAGGCGGGCGATAGGAATTCCGAGGAACGGCCATTGCGGCATTAGTCTCTCCTTCTTTCTTCTTAGGGAAAGAGGTCGGAAATTTCTTCGCAGCACCTTGACCGCTTTGGGCATTCTGGATCTTTCCGTTCTTCAGACCTACTTCCACCATCTCCCCGATGACGACCAAATCGGAGAAACCGGATGAGGCGCTTCCTATCCCCTTCTCATAGTATGGAGCTTGTAGGGTGCCTATGAAAATCCTTACCATCTCTCTTTCTGACAAAGGCGGTTCAACTTGTGATGCCAATTCCCTCCATCGCTGCGCATATTCCTTGAATGTTTCCGTTCTCTTCTTGGTTAAATCTTGTAGTTGCATTCTATCTGGGGTCATGCCCATGTTGTACTTGTACTGCTTGACAAAAGCTTCGGCTAAATCCTTCCAAGTTCGGATCCGACTTTTTTCAAGATGCATATACTAGTTCAAGGAAACTCCACTGAGACTGTCTTGAAAAAAATGGATGAGGAGCTTATCATCTTGTGCAGCTACACCCATCTTTCTGCAATACATGATCAAATGATTGCGAGGACAAGTCAATCCTTTATATTTCTCGAAATCTGGAGTTTTGAATTTGGGAGGAATCACCACATTTGAGACCAAGCACATATCAAGTGCATCCAACCCAAATTCACTACTTCCTTCCATAGCCTTGACCCGTTCTTCCAAAGCAAGAATCTTTCCTTTAGCCTCTTCGTTCTCACCTACCGAAGGTTCAGCATGTTCCTTATGAGGGCCTGACAGGTTGGGAAAATGGTACACCAACAATGGGTTTTCTGCCGTACCTTGAGGCATTGGAAATCCTGTGGCAACATCGGCATTCTCTTGCATCACAGGAGTTTCATTGGGATGAGGCACTGATGCTTGAGCAGGGCGAGGCTGAGACGGACCACTTTCATTATGGTTCTCCAATTGCGGAGGTGTATAACCTTGAGGAAGACCATATGGAGGCCAAACGACAGCTGCTGCAGAGGTTGATTGTGGCTCGGGGGTAAGATTTTCCACCACTCGAGGCTGCAGATTCTGCTCCCTATTTGCTAGTTCCTGGAGAGTGTCCATCAGTCCATCCAACTTCCCATTCAGTTGGTTGATGTCTTGTCTCATGACTTCTTGGTTTTGCTCGATCTCGTCCATGATCCTTCGTGCGTTGTTTCGAGTGTAATGCGAATGCCGACGAATCAGTTTGGGTTGTAGGGATTCCTGGTAATAAAAGGGAAATGAATTTTGGGTATGAAAACGGATGTATGCATGTTATGGATGATGCTAATGCAAATGCATGAAAAAGTTTTTTGTTATGATTAGTTTTTTTTTTAGGGAACTGCAAGGCTTTTAGTGTTCCTGCAAGTGTCTTCCAATTGCGAAGGCATTGAGATAAAAAGAAACAAAGGTAACCAAAAAGCGATACATATTTTTCATTAATAATCAAGGAGTAACAAACAGGCAGGTTACAAACTTTTTAGATTGCCTCAATTTTCTCCCTAAAGTCTCTTATCATAGTTTTACAAAATTCAATAAAAACAATGACTTCAGAGGGAGCGTTCAAGGGATGCATTGTTGCGTCAGCTGCTTCCAACTTTGTGGGGATGATTTCAATCACATCATTGGCCAACTTTGCTAGTCTTGAGAACATATCCTTCCAATGCACACCCTCGTCACGGAGTATTCGAAAAAGTGTTCCATTTTCAACCGAGTCGACCAAATTCATATAGCGATGTTCCCCTTTCATTTTCCTTTTTGAGGTCTTCATAAGCTTCTCCTCGACGGTCACTGAACTTCTTGAATTCTTCCAAATTCTCTTGTTCTTTTTTCAACTCAAATTGACTCCTCACAAGTGCTCTTTCCACTGCTTCCCTTTGTAGCCTCTCACTTAACACATATCCCTCGTACTCATTTGCCATGCTATTGAGCTGTTGTTTTGCACCCTCAAGCTCTTCTTTTAGCTTCTTCCTCTCAACTTGAGATCTTTTCCATAGCTCCCTCAGCTCATGGGCCCTACCTAAGAGTTCATCCCGCTCTTTGTTCTTATGTTTGAGTTGAGAATTTGCTCCTCCCAAACATCCTTGCACCTTGCCTTCTCATCCTCTTCAAGCCTTAGCCTTTTGTTGCTACTTTCAATGATTTCGTCCTTTCGGGCTCCTTCCCTTTTCATCTCGCAATTGTCTTGAGTAGCTTTGAGTAGAACAGCTTGCAATTCCTCTTTTTCCTTGTTGATTTGTGCAATGGTTGCTTTGAGCTCGTCTGCTTCCTCTATGGAGACGGGAATAGGCTCGGGAGACCTGGGTGGAATAGGGGCTTTGACAATGAATGGTAGTTTCACCTCTTGGACTCTTTCTTTGACCCATTGTCGGTAAGTCTCTTTGGTAGTGCCAACCTTGCGTTTCCAATCACTTCCTTTCTTGTTAATATTTCCCCAAGCTTGAATAATCTTTTGTAACATCACAGGGTCATTGGCACCCAAGTCATGTAACACTAGACATTCCAAGGATTTCTCTTCGGGCTTCTCCCACATAGGACGTCCCAACTGTCTTAGAGCCAAAATTGGATTGTAGTTTATGCATGATTTGGACCCTATGAGTGGAACATTTGGGAATTCCCCACAGCTGATGACGATTTCCTTGATTTCAAGCTTCCTTGGATACCAACGGATCACATTTTCGGTAAGGGATGCCAAAAATTGAGACTATTCATACTTATCCATTTTGTTCATCTGTGACTGGTCCTTGCACATGTGAGATATGAACCAACGATAGAGTAAAGGAAAACAACAGACAATATTGCCACCTTGCTTCTCATGACGCATATGAAGAGTGTAGTACACGTTGGCCAAGAGTGCAGGAACTGGATCTTTGTCTTTTGTAAGGACAGCCCAAAAGACACTGATTGCGGCGAAATCAACAAAGTTTTCGGTTGAGGGGAACAGTACCAAGCCATAAATGAGGAGGGCTAGCACATTGTTGAATGACTTCATATCTCGGGACGCGGCAAACTCACGAGCCTTTTTCTCTAGATAACTTCGGAGGAAACCAGGAGCTTTCCCTCTAGTCTTCACATTGCTAGCAAATCCGGATACTTCAATGTTTAGAGCTTCAGCCAATTTTTTAATTTTTGGAGAATGGCCAATTTCCACGTATGGACCCTTGCCCTTTGGAGGGATGCCCATAATCCTTTCGACTCTTCAAGTGTAGGTGCTAATTGGAAGTCTTGGAATAGGAAACTTCTCATCGGGGGGTCGTAGAGCTGTGCTAATGCTGTGATAGCGTCTTCCTGAACATTGGTGAACAAGAGATCAAGGATGTCACCATACTTGAAGGTAAAAGCACTCTTTGGGATTGCTGTTAACTCGGCACTCAAATTTCTAAGACTTTCCAAATCTGGGAGCTCGACTTTTAGCGACAGAGTTCTTCTTTTCTCGGAGCCCATGTTCAATTTGTTAGACACTTGCGACACAATTTAGCCTTTGCAATCACCTGAAACAAACTATGCATTAAGAAAATGATTTTATGCATGTGGATGCAATGCATGTATGCTTTGTGTGGATATGGATAATTGGGAAATAAAACTTAAAGGGAAGGCTCCCTACGGGGCTTAGTTCTATGTGCTTTCTATACCAGGGTTCTTACCGAGGGTTGCTCTAAAGCTTTTGTTTTTAGGGGTATCTAGAGTTATAGAAGCATCTCGGAATTTTGCCATAATAATGGGTTAACCATTATATGACAACCTTTCGCGAGTGCGTCTCCTCTAGGTGGGGTTTGCACTAACCAAAACGAGGTGTCTACCTCGAAAGCTAATACAAACACCAAATTTTGAAGAGGTGCTAAGAAGAAGGTTCTTAGAAGAGGACCATCTCTAAGCGGGGTCTTCATATTGACTAAACGAGATGTATATCTCGAAAGCCAATACTACGCAACCACCATCCTAAACCTAGGTTTTTTTAAGCTCGGGTGCAGAGCTCCACTCAAAAGTGTTTTGAATAGCACAAACCCCGGTATCAGAGCACAATAACATCAGAGCGAGAAAAAAAAAATAATAAAGCGGAAATGAAACGAAGCAAATAGGACCAAAGACAAACAAATGTTGAAGGCAAGAAACTAACACTAAAAGCTAACTAACAAACTAGGTTTGATTCTCAACGTGTCCCCAGTGAAGTCGCCAGCTGAAGCGGCGGAAAAAAAAAATGCGCGGGCGAAAAATTTTTTAACCCTTAGGCACCACGATTTGACCATCAGAGACTAACAAGTCAAAAATTTCGTCACATTTAGTAACGTCAAAAGTATATGATTTCGCAACAAACTTATCATTTTTTGGTTCGACGGGTGTTTTTCCGTCTGATGGTTTCAACAATTTACAACCGTATGGAGGTCCAGGTTTCAGTTCAGCCACGTTAACATCGTTTTCTTCGACGGAAGCATATTCGACGTCAAATTCTTGGTCGCTGCCGATATCATCGACATACGCAACTTTCTCTTTTTTGTGGAACCTATTAGACCTAGCCTTTTCGGCTTTTAACCTTTCTACTTGTCGAACCCTATCGGCCAATTGGGCCATATCTCTCAAGTGTTAAGTGTCCAATTTCTTCCGGACAGAGTAATCTAGGCCTCCAGTGGCCATTTCGACTAACTCATGCTCGGGAACTTGGGTAAAGCACCTCACTTTCAACAGTCTAAACCTATTGAGATAATCATCAACAGATTCAGGCATTTTCCGCCTAACACTAGCCAATTCCTTTAAACTTATCTTAGATTGACCCATGTAAAACTGTTCATGGAATACCCTCTTCAATTGATTTCAATTATGTATTGAATGAGGGGAGAGAGTGGTGAACCATGTGAAAGCGTTCTTTGACAAAGTGTTGGGAAAATATTTCATTCTCAAATTTTTCATTATTTGCAATATCCTCGGCCTCCGTCAAATAACGGGCAACATGTTTGACAGTTGATTCATTAGTTTCTCCAGCAAAATTTGTGAATTTGGGGATCTTCCATCCCCTAGGAAGTTCAGTTTGCAAGATATACTCAGATAAAGACGAAACAAAATTCGGCCTGCGCAAACCTACATTAAGGACATTTTGGACTAGAATTGTTTCGACAAGATGGGCTATATTTTCTTGCCCTCCAAGGTTATTATGTCGAACCAGTCTAATCACTTCGTCTGCATTTTGGTTTCTATTCACCAAAATGACTTCAGGGGCTTGTTGTGCTGCCCCCACGATTGGTTCTTCAACCGCTTGGGGCACCTGTTGTGGTCCCTGATTTGCCACATTATCTCCTCTTCCGCCAATTCGAAGAGGTTCAGGGTTAGGTGGTTGAACCGGGTTGAAGAAATTGGCAATTCTCTCCATTTTAGCGGCCAACATTTGGTAACTTTGGTTAGTAGCTTGGATCATGGGATTAAACACCGTTTCGATCTGCTGAGTTAACATATTAACCATGTCATGTTTACTCTCGTCCATTTGTTCTCTAATCGACGCCACAGATGTATTAGTTAATGCCAAAGGGGCGTTTCGACCAGGGATACTCATTTCAGACCCATGGACTGGCGACAACACAGTATTTGCGTTATCCGCGAATACAGATGCATTCGTCCCAAGACCTGCCATTAAAGTTGTTGGCATGCCATAAGGTGGATCTCTTACTGTCGATGTGAGGGAAAACTGTGGCATTGAGGCAGCAAAAGTCCCTGCCAAAGTATTTCTATCCAACTGTTGTATCCACGGCCTAGAGACCAGCGGGCTCATTTGCGTCAATGGAATGACGGATTCGACAACTGCAGGCCCAGTCGATGTTGGTATCGACGATGATGACGGCATAGAAGCCGTTACAGTAGTCAAGTTCGACTGGGTTTGGCTACTAACAGGTATTTCTTGTGAAGTTTGTGCACCGACTTGAGTGCTGGATGAGGGAGCGGTCGTTGAATTTGGACGGGCCATTTCAGGAAGAAGCTTGCCTCCTCTCAATCGCATGCGACGCAAAATCACAAGATTTATTCAAAGAACAAAACAAAAAGAAATTTTAGACACACAGGGTCCCACCGGGCGTGCCAATTTGTTTACCCTGGTTTTTGGTAAACAACCGCTGGTTATAGGTTTATTACTTGCGAGATCAACCAGTAATCTCAGACCATTGTGTGTCAAGTTGGTTCAAATATCTTTGTATTTATATGAATATTCTTGTATGTTTCGAATAAGAATAAGAAACAGGAAATCTCCAAGTTCGGTTGCTTGAAGTCTTCGACAAGAAATTGCAGTATAAAAGTAAATTGTAGAAAATTAACTTAAAGGAAAGTAAATTGCATTGATTGTAAACAAAGGTTGTTCACAAGGATCATACATGATTCGTAACTCTTTTCTCACTGTAACTTGGATACTTCGAGTGCATAGAATGTTATGTATAATGATTTTGTGACCCCGTTTTCCTTAAGGAAAACTCGTATTTATACTAAGGAAAATAACTGTACAATCCTATCCATACTTCTAACCGTTAATAACGCTAATTAACAGAGAAAAACAACCTATTTGAAATTCAAATCTTGTGCCTTCGACAGTTGTGATCTTCAATTTGATAAAAAAGAGATTCCGAAGCATAACTAACTTTTTGTTTCGTCGATGTGCGTCTC
The DNA here is from genome assembly GCA_018208015.1 of Medicago ruthenica. Taxonomy (NCBI): domain Eukaryota; kingdom Viridiplantae; phylum Streptophyta; class Magnoliopsida; order Fabales; family Fabaceae; genus Medicago; species Medicago ruthenica. The sequence continues at coordinate 52,651,472 of CM031376.1, forward strand.
GACCAGCTCTGGATGTCTCGATTCTGTCGAGCGAACAAGTACAACCTCTGAAGTCCTTTTAGACTAAAAATCCCATCTTCTTCCACGTGTCCAATCAAACCTCAGTAACTGCGTCAAATTCCTCTTGTCGAAAAACACAGGTAACACCTCTCCAAACCCCATCGAGGACACATAATGCTTGCTCCGAAAAAACTCCACACGTTTGGGATCCATATACATGGATTCTGAACGGAGCACCTCATCCGCAAAGGCCTCTTATTCTAAACTACTAGAAGACGCCATGTAGCAAATACCTTTCTGACAAAAAGGACCTGGGGGAACACAAAGAACAACGCAATCAGATGAATTCCCACTACTACTCCTCCCTTTACTCTCGTTCGAATCGCTCGAAAATTCCTCGAAGAGGGAATGGCCGTAGTAGGCTTTCTCAAACACTACCCAATCAGAGGTTCCATCTGACCGCGTTGCATGCCTAACGCTCTCCCTCCACAGCCTATTCCTTTCCTCTGAGTTCGCTGGAGATAACACCCTACCCGCCCCATCGTACTCCCTAATCACCACCATACTACAGACCTAATTAATAAAGAACGAGATTGAAGAGGATTACCTGGATCTAAACGACAGCGAAGTATTGAGAACGAAAGCAGGCTCCGAACGGTCCAAAAACGGTAGGCACAGAGATCTCCAAAGACCGGAATGGTTTGAGTGAAAAAAGACGATTTGGGAAAAGAAACGAGGGTGAGGGAAGTGAAAAGTTAGGGGAAAGATAGGAAGTGGAGAAAAGTAGATCTGAAATCAGTTTAAAGTACAAAAGCCTGGGAAAATGCGCAGATGACGTCATGTAAGTAGGCACAATTTCCAAGAACCGTTGCAATGCAAACACGTCAGCGAGAGCGAACGGTCACCCTGTTTCAGCCGTCAGATCTCACTAGGGCGCGCCCTGAATCCAAACCTCAACGAGAATCACGCCCCATGTTGGCTAGTTCTGGCATGGCATCCTGAGCCACTCAGTAATGTCATTCCTTTTTTACACAGTTTAAATCACTTCGCCTCGATCTAAAGCTCGTGCTTGTTGGGCTATATGGATACTCTTGTTGGGCTAGCACCCACCAAGGCCCCAAAAACACATGGAGCTAGTACCCATGTTGGGCTAGCACCCCTGTTGGGCTAGCACCCATTTCGGGCTAGCACCCATGTTGGGCTAGTACTCATAAAAGCTTCCAATATTTAGGGGACTGCAATATATTAGTTGGTATTCGCTTTGCACACCCAGTAATTTAAAAATTCTAACATAGCTTCATTTCCAGTAAGTCTCACTTGTTGGGCCAAAGATCATAGACAAATCCCCAGTGACAGTTTAATCACTTCGCCTTGTTCCAAAGCTCGTGCTTGTTGGACTGTGGACCGTAGATCTTACCATTTAGGCCTTAGAGCCCTAAAAACAGGGCTTGAACCCTTAGAGCAAGGCTGGGCGCCCTCCAAAAGGGCACAAAGCCCATCTGACAATCCTATACAATTTGAGGAAACTCTCCTAAAGGCACCCTCTGGGGGCGCCCTTAGCAACCTGTAAGGGCGCCTCAGCCATGGTTTTGGCCCTTTATGATTTGGGCCCAAAACCATGGCCAGATAGGCCCAAATTGGAGCTACAAATAGTAACCTTGGGATCATTCCCAAGGCATGAACTAAACAAACCCTGAAAACCCTACTTTCCTAGATTGTACTCACAGCTAGTACACTCTCGATCACTGTAATCATAGAATCCTAAAAAACAAAAAATAATTTTATTTTGGAATAATTATGGAATCATTGATATTTGTTTTTTTAAGGACATTAATATTTGCTTTATTTAGTTTATTTGATAAATAAAAGTATATATAGTCTCTGGTCCATACTATTTGGGTCATTGAGATTTGTCAGTTTTTTCGAAAGTTTGATGATTTCAATTTCATATATGGATCCTTTCTCATATATTTTTTTACATATTGGACCGTAGATCTCATCATTTAGGGGTTGAGATCCTAAAGACAAGGGTATGAACCCTTGGAATAAGGCTGGGCGCCCTCCAGGAGGGCGCAGGGCCCACTTTACAGTCATAAGTAACCTCAGGTGACCTCTCTGAAGGACACTCTTTGGGGGAGCCCTCAGTAGTCCACAAGGGCGCCCTAGTCATGGTTTTCGCCCTTTACGATTTGGGCCCAAAAACTATGACCGGATAGGCCCAAGTGAAGGCTACAAATAGTAACCTTGGGATCATTCCCGAGGCATGACCTAAACAGACTCTGAAATCCTAGTTTTCAGACATTGTACTCACAGCCAGTATAGTTGGCGCCCACCGTGGGGCTGCGGTAAAACTAACCTAGCCACCATCTCCGACAAAAAGGCAGTAGATCCGCGGCTTCTGAAAACCACCAAAACGCCGTGAATCCACCGTATTTCTCAGGAGTAACCCTGAAGCTTCCGAATCCGCCGCGATTCAACCCTAACCCTAATCAAACGTTATAACTAGCCGGTTCATCGCTCAGAAACCAATCCTCTCTCTGGGATTTTCGACCCTAACCACTAATCTTCAACCACCAACCTAAATCTTCATAACTAACCAGAACAACCATCATCGTCGCCATCGATGGCGGACCCAGCAGCCTTAGAAGCCCTACAGCAACAAATCCAGCAGCTTCGCGACCACAACGAAGCTCTGCAAGCGACAATGGAGACAATCCAGCAACAACAGCATGCTGAGGGGAACGGGTCCCAGCAGGATGAGTCAGTAGATCCAGATCCACAACTGTTGAGGCAAAATCCCTAATTAATTTTAAAGATAACAAACCCTAAATGATTAAAGGATTAATGGACTTTGATTAGTTTCTTGGTATTTAACTTGTGTTCTTGAGTGTTTAATTAAGACAGGAACAAGATATGAACCATACCAAGATACAAGGAATCAAAGAAAGAACTTTGTCATAGTTCAGAAAATTGGACATAGTTCAGTAGCTGAACAAAAGTTCAGAAGGTTGGACTCAGTTCAGAAGCTGAACATAGTTCAGAAGGTTGGACTCAGTTCAGAAGCTGAACACAGTTCAGAAGGTTGGACACAGTTCAGAAGCTGAACATAGTTCAGAAGCTAAAATGAAGTTCAGAAGCTGAAACACAGTTCAGAAGGTGAAATCCTGTTCAGATGCAGCAATGTTGATCAGAAGCTGAACATAGTTCAGAAGCTGAAATGCAGTTCAGAAGCTTGTTCACAAGTTCTGAAACCTTGTCATAAAGCTGCTCATACACCAGCCCAGAAATTCAAGAACATGCATGCCACACGTGACATAAATAAATGTCCAAGAAAAACATAATTGCATGGATCAATCAAGCAATAAAGGCATCTACAAGATGAATGTCAAAAAGGACATTCAATGTTCATTTAAGACTATGAACATTGAATTAACAGGAATATTCCAAAAGGGAATATCATCCTAGATGATCAAATTACCTCACTTCATTTATGTTTCACTATTAGGATTTGATTACATCAAATGGAAGTCTTACAAGTCATCCTAAGTGAAACAAAAAGGATATTCTGAAGTTCAGAATGTTCAATACAGCACATGCTTCAATTCTGACAAGCAACAGTAAAGCAGTTGGAAAAGTAAAGCAAAAGCCAAATCACAATCTCAAAGTCAGAATCCATGAGATCTTGACACCTAAGGGGTTGGTACTGTTACAGATCAGCAAAATCCCCTAAAGCATGGGCATGAAGTGATGGTTCCACTTTTCTCTCTCCTGCACATAATCCAAGACAGATTTGCAAAGCTCTTGGCACAGAAACATTCTGATGTACTGCACGCATAAACAAGAGTCTATCAGCAATCCAGAAATTCATATGTTCATTCATACATGATGAACCCAGATGAATGTCATCAAGAATGCAACAACATTCTGAAGTATTCTCAAGAACATAACAACATTCTGAAAGTCAGAATGTTCACCCAGATTTTCAAGTAAAAGTCAGTGGGGCCCAGGACACATGGCACAAGACCATTGGTCACCCTCCAAAGGTTACAAGAAACCAAGAACTCTATAAATAGAAGTGAAAGGCTCAGCATTATACACACAATTGCAAAGCATACAAGAAAACATTTGAAAAGTGTTTGAAGCTTTAGCATCTCAAATTGATCATCACTCAAAGTGTAAATCAATTCTCTTTATCTTGTCAAAGATAAACTCTCCCCCTTCTCTTCTGAAAGTCTTCATCCTAACCTCACTTCTTAAATTCTCCAATCAATTGTAAAGAGCAAATCTCATCTAGTTTTAAGGGTATTAAAGTCTAGGTTGAGTAACATAGTACAAAGTCTGGTGTGACTTAGTACAGAAGGTTGAGAGCCTGCTGAGGCTTAGAGAATACAGGTTGTAACCGTTCCAAGTGGACAAGATTGTAAGGTGCAGGATTTGAGAGGGTATCTCAAGCATCATAGTGGAAAACTCTCACAAGATTGTGAGGAGTGGACTAGCCCACATTGGGTGAACCACTATAAAATTCTGTGTGTCCTTCTTCTCTCCCTATACTCTTTATACTACTGCATACACATCACACACACAACACTGAACTTAAATATCTTATTCTGCAACTGACACTTCAGAACGTTCTGAAGTCTGTTTAACTTTGTTCTTCCAAGAATCAACTTGAGAAGTAATTTTTTTTAAGTACAGGATTAAATTTTAAAAAGGGTCACAATTCAAACCCCCCCTTTCTTGTGACTATATTATCTACTTCAACAACCACTTTCCGCTGAGGTCTGGAACGCGCCGGTCCCGGAAAACTTCAAGCCGCCCTCTCTTTCGTCTTTCGACGGAAAGAGCGATCCAGTGGAGCACGTAATAGCTTTCAACACCTAGATGGCCATCATTGGCGCTACTGACTCCCTCAAATGTAAGCTGCTGGCAGGGACCTTCAAAGACGCCGCCCTCAGGTGGTACATGAACTTGCCTCGTTTCTCAGTCGTCAGTTACCAAGACATGACGCGCAAATTAACACACCAGTTTTCGGCCAGTCGCCACCGCAAGGTGTCATCTACCAGCCTCTTCAACGACCGCCAAGGGTCGAACGAGACCCATTGTGAATATCTTGCAAGATATAACGACGCCACAATTAAAGTCGTGAACCCGAACCAGGAGCTGTTTGTGGGATCTTTCCAAAATGGCCTCCGTGCTGGACAGTTCAACGAATCGCTGGCGCAAAAGCCGGCCGATTCCATGGAGGAGATCATGTCTAGGGCGGAGTGTTACATAAAAGGAGAGGAGAGCAACGCTGAAAAGAAAGCAAGGGATTCCAGGGAGCGTCCCCCCAGCAGTTATGATCATCGCCACAACTATTATCCACCCAACAATAGAGACAGAGCGCCATACAAGAGTCACGTCCAAGATAGGCGCGCCCCCCTGCCGGAATCCTTCACGGCCCTCAACACTAGCCGTGAGCAGATCTGGAGAGATGTGTACCATTCTAGACTCATCCCTGAACCCCCACCGCCGAGAGGAAACATCATGGGAAACGACAAGGAAGCCTGGTGTAAGTATCACCACATTAAAGGACATACCACAGATGATTGCATCCACCTGAAGAGAGAGATTGAGAAGTTGATTCAGAATGGTAGGCTAAGAGGATACGTGAAGGAAAGCTGAGATGGAGACAGGCGTCCCCCCGAAGACCCCCAAAAGGAGAAATATGTGGCGAAGGACGGTGAGCGCCATACTTTGAACACTATATCTGGTGGCTTTGCAGGAGGAGGGGAGTCCAGCACCTCTCGAAAAAGATATGTGAGGCAGGTAATGTTGGTTGATGACCATGCCACAAAGGAGCCTGAGCGCCAAACGGATATCACCTTCTCAGGCGAATACCGCAGAGGAGTGATCCCCCACGATGACGATCCCATGGTCATTACTGTGCAAATCTTCAGTTGGGATGTTAAGAGGGTGTTGATTGATCCTAGAAGCTCCGCAGATATCCTTTATTACTCGGCTTTTGAAAAAATGGGACTGGACGAGGACCAGCTGCAACCCTTCAAGGGAATACTGGTCGGCTTCACAGGAGAGCAGGTACACGTTCGTGGTCACATCACATTGAAGACAACATTCGACACAGATAACAGCGCCAAAACCATCAGGATCAGGTATTTAGTGGTCAACTCGCCCTGTTCTTACAACATCATCATAGGCCGCCCGGCCTTCAACGTCCTTGACGCTTATCTTTCCACTAAGTTCCTCATTATGAAATATCCGCTGGGCAATGGACGGGTCGGCACTATCAGAGCAGATCAGAAGGTTGCACTAGAATGTTATCACAACAGTCTGAAACTGCAGAGAGAAAAGAAAGGAACCAACAACCCGAAAACACATCAAGTGAACTTCGTTAGCACAAACCCGGAAGAAGAGTTTCAGCAAGAGCGCATAGAAGCAGCGAGAGGTCCAAAGGAAAGTCTGATGGACGAAGAGCTGAGCATAACAAAGCCCCTGAAGACAAATCTGAACTTTGCCGCTCATCAGCCGACAGATATGCTTAGCGCTCACCCCGCCGAAGCCTGTCATCGCCTCGCTCTTTATCTAATCCAGCAAGCAGATGTACTCAAGCCAGACCTACCAGAGGGAACAAGCACGATTCTGAGATTCCACAAACCTAAGCACGTCCGTGATTCTGCTACAAAGCAGGGAAAAGCTCACCACAACAATTCAAAGGCAAATTAGAGGGCCAACAAAGCCACTTTAAATTTTACTGTCTTTTATCTTATGTATTGCAATATCTCGGTACAACCTTGAAGAAAAGGAGTAAGGGGCACTCTTTTCCCCCGCAGTAGTGGGGGTTTTTAATGAGGCCCCGCTTTTTTATTATTACTATTATATATATCACTTATTTTATCTTACTTTCATGGCCTGTAACAGATCACCAATGCCAAATCTTAAATGAGCTCGCCATCTTATTTGTGAACCCCAGCGAGGGTTGCCACCTAATTCCTTAACCCCAAAGAGGGCTCTAAGACGTCGTGAGCTTAAAATGAAATCGCCACCTAATTCCTTAACCCCAAAGAGGGCTCTAATATGTCGTGAGCCGAAAATGAAATCGCCACCTAATTCCTTAACCCCAAAGAGGGCTCTAAGACGTCGTGAGCCGAAAATGAAATCGCCACCTAATTCCTTAACCCCAAAGAGGGCTCTAAGACGTCGTGAGCCGAAAATAAAAGCGCCATCTAGTTCCTTAACGCCAAAGAGAGCTCTAAGACGCCGTGAGTCGAAAAAGAGATCGCCACCGAATTCATCAACCCTTTAAAGAGGGCCCGAAAGCATCGTGCGCCAAATGAAACAGCCCTACAATTTTCAACATCGTTATAAAGCGAACACAAGTAATGACCACCGCCCAGGAAGTGCTTTCTAAAAATGAACAAATTCGAAGATAAAAGGAACAGACGAGAAGATCAAAGGAAAACGATGCATCATTACAAATTCAGAGAAGAGTACTGAGTTCAAAGTAAATTAAATTACAACAAATGAAATTATTGTTCGTCCACTAGGGCGCCATCTACAATAACTTTAAAAAGGAATCAAGGGCGGAAAGATCAACGCCAGGGTGCAGAAGGGCGACTTGAGCTTTAGCCCGTTCAAAGCCAGCATCGAAATTCAGAGCCAGCTCACCCTTCACCTCGGAAACCTCAGCCTTAAGTTGTTCCTCCCTTTCCTCTCCAGCCACGATATCATTTCGCAGCTTAGAGATAACCTCGTCCTTCCCAGCAAGATCCGCTGCATAGCCAATTTTCAGATCGGAGATGCACTTGTCGCACTCAAGCTTCACCACCTCTCTGGCTTCCTTCACCTCTCTCTCCCTCGCGTCCGTGGCTTCCTTCACCTCTTTCCCCAATGCCCTCACCGTAGCTTGGAGAGCCTCCTCATTCTGCACCAATTCTTCATACTTCTGATCCACCGCGTCCAAAAGCATTATGGACCGCAGACAATGAACTCCCAAATCCCTCGTCATAAAGGGAACAGCGCCCTGGTTTTCCGCCTCCGTGTCTTCAGGATTGAAAACCAGCCTCTCCTTGACATAGGCACCATAGTCAAAACCTTTATCCCAGAAAGATGGCACTGATCCACTGGTTTTGATGGCGCTAATCGAAGATGGAGAAGGCGTTTTCTTACCTTTTTTCTCAGCTGCTTCCTTCCCTTTATCATCTTTCACGGGTGACGCCTTATCATGCGTAGCCGCTGTGAGGGACTCAGCTTGAAACTCAGGTGGATGGTCAGCTTTTCTTTACTGCTTATGGGTAATGAGTCCAGAGGGATCAGTGGCCGCCATCCCCTCAGCAGCCTTTTTGGCCTTCATTTCCTCGAGATATTTCTTCCTCTCCGCCGCAGTCATGGGAGCCATATCCTCTGCAAAAAATGAGGCTGAAAAATTAAAGGGACAATAAAATAGAAAAGCAAAGTATAGGCATAAATAAATAAATTCGACTCACGTAGATACTCGTCTAAGCTATCTACATCCCCTTCCCTATTCAACAACTCCCGGATGTTCATAGGCAACATTTTATCCAAAAAACAGACGACACCCTGGTCGTATGCGTCCAGCTTCTCATAGTCAAATCCCATGATAGACGCAGGAGCACTCGTCCAACATATGGGAAACCTCAGCTTACCATCAGCCCACACAACAGTCGCCTCACAATCCTTTCGTCCCCGGGTCCGGAGGAACGTCTGTCTCCAACTCTTATAATGAGACGCGTAAGGCGGGAACAACCTCTTACCAGGATGCGCATTGATAGACACCGAAGACTGCTTATCTACCCCCTTCGTGCCATAAAACGTAAAGAAGGATCCAACTGAGGATTGGAAACCCAGCCCCTCGCATAAAATCTCAAAAGCACGTATAAACGCCCAGCTGTTTGGCTGCAGCTGAGAAGACGCCACATTCAAACAATTGAGTACGTCAACCTCAAAGGGCGTGAAGGGATACTTCACACCCAGATCCTCAAAAACAGCCGTATCATGTGAAACATCTCACTCTTCGCTCCCTTCAGCCTTTGTACGCACACTTTCTCACCAGGGCGACAATGTTCCAGGACCACGTCCTCTTCAAATCCCGTGGAGGACACGTGCAGCTTACTCCGAAAAAACGCCACCCGCTGGGGGTCCATATACACAGACTCTGAACCAAACACCTCGTCGGCGAAACTCTCTTGCTCTGATCCACTGGAGGACGCCATGTAACAAATTCCTCTCCTACAAAACGGACCTGGGCGAACAGAATGAATAACAGAGTCAGATGAATCCCCACTACTACCCCTTCCTTCACCCTCGTCCGAATCGCTCGAAAACCGTCAAAAGGGAGTGGTCGTAGTAGGCCTTATCAAACACCACCCAATCAATGGTTCCATCTGACCGCTTCGCATGCCTAATATTTTCCCTCCACAACCTACACCTTTCCTTCGAGTTCGCTGGGGATAACTCCCTACCCGCCTCATCGCACTCCCTAATTACCACCATACTACTAATTTAACTTAAAAAGAACAAGATCGAGTTGGGTTACCTGGATTTAGACAAGTGAAGAATTGAGAACGAACACGGGCTCCAAACGATCCGTAAACAGCAGGTGCAGCGATCCACAAAATTGTAACAGTTTGAAAGACGAGAAGTGGTTTGGGAGAGAAAGAGGGAGGTAAAGGAAGTGAAAAGGATAAAAGAAATCTGAAAGCAGGAGGAAAAGTAGATCCAAAAATCAGTTCAAAGTACAAAGCCTGGGAAAATGCGCAGATGAAGTCACTTAAGTTGGCACGATTTCCAAGAACTGTTGCGATGCGAACACGTCAGCGAGAGTGAACGGTCGCCTCATGTCAGCCGTCGGATCCCACTAAGGCGCGTCCTCAACCTGAACATTTAAAAGAGATCACGCTCACGATGGGCTAGTCCCAGCGCGGCGATCTAATCTACTCAAAGGAGCCGTTTCGACACATAGTTTAATCACTTCGCCTCGTCCCAAGACTCGTGCTTGTTGGGCTATGAATACACTCGTTGGGCTAGCACCCATTAAGGCACCCAAAACAGAAACATGGAGCTAGTACCCATGTTGGGCTAGTACCCATGTTGGGCTAGAATCCATGTTGGGCCAGTATCCATGTTGGGCTAGTACCCATGTTGGGCTAAACACCCGCGTTGGGCTAGCACCCATGATTGGGCTAGCATCCGCGACTGGGCTGGTACTCATAAATTTTTTTCATATAGCTTCATGATCAGAAAGCCATACCTGCCGGGCAAAAGGTCATAGGCAAATCCCCCCGTTAACAGTTTAATCACTTCGCCTTGTCCCAAGACTCGTGCTTGTTGGGCTGTGGACCGTAGATCTCATCATTTAGGGGTTGAGATCCTAAAGACAAGGGTATGAACCCTTGGAATAAGGCTGGGCACCCTCCAGGAGGGCGCAGGGCCCACTTTACAGTCATAAGTAACCTCAGGTGACCTCCCTGAAGGACACTCTTTGGGGGCGCCCTCAGTAGTCCACAAGGGCGCCCTAGTCATGGTTTTGGCCCTTTACGATTTGGGCCCAAAAACTATGACCGGATAGGCCCAAGTGAAGGCTACAAATAGTAACATTGGGATCATTCCCGAGGCATGACCTAAACAGACTCTAAAACCCTAGTTTTCAGACATTGTACTCACAACCAGTACACATATATGTTACTGTTCTACAATTTGATGATGAATAACCAAAATATTTGACTTTCACCTAAAAAAAATCTCACATTCATGCATTGATAAAAAAATAAACGCATTCTTCGATTAAAAAAATTAAAGGTAAAAAATTAAAAAAAACTCATAGAATTTAATTATCTTAACCAAAAAATGCATGAATTTTAATGTTGTTGCGAAACATAGACCTTAAATATGGCCTGTGTAATGGGACACAATTATTATGTCGTGGATTGATTATGAATATGTTCGATGTGGAAATTCAATATGGAAACAAAACCGGAAAAAGAACATTCTTGTCCATACTTAAATTAAAAACAAATGCAAGTTCATGACTTCATTTTGTGCTTAGTAGATAACAACTTTCTCTTAGACTAAGTTTTGTTATTACCATAAATAAGTCACAAAGGCAAATCATTTCAAATGTTGGAATATATCTTTCACAACATGTTTTCAGCCATGGTCAATTATCTGTAGTTTTATCAAGATAAGTTTCTCAATATTCAACAAAAGTTCTCATCAAAGAAATACAAGGAGTAGATGAAGACTTCACAAAATATACAGGCAAACAATAAATGATCCTTATTTTATTTTTATTTTATATATATATATATATATATATATATATATATATATATATATATATATATATATATATATATATATATATACAGGCAAACCAAAATACGTGAAGTTGATAAATAATTTCGTTATATGTTTTGACAATAATTTGTAGATAAATCGATGTACGAATAATTTCTATTAATATTTAAAAACTTAAAAATTGTAATCAAAATTATACAAAAAAACGTAATGAAATATACACACGTTGACGTAGTAAAAAACACAGACAGACGAACACGATAGAGTCCATCTTTTCGCTAATAATTATATTTATTTGTTTCCTTTTAAAAAAAATTATAATCATTTTTCCATCTTTACAAGACACACACCCACGTCATAGACGAAACCTACGAGGTCTTTTCTGCGAAACTTGCGTGAAAGTTATCTTCTATTATAAAATTGAAGGACCAGAGGTTGAAGTTAGTACCGAATCAAATCAAAAGCCAGAATAGTCGGGATTACCAAATATTAACAATCGTATGTATGATTAAAAAAAAAATGTTACCTAGTGTTTTCGGACACTTTTTAAGGACCATAAGTAGTACTTCCTCTATTCCTTTATAATTGTCACTTTTGCATAAAATTTTTGTTTCTAATTAACTGTCATTTTCAAAGTCCAATACATCATTAAATGTTGTTTTACCTATATTACCCTTAGATATTTATTACAAAGATAAATATATTAAATGAGATATTAAATGATTAAAGGTATTATAGGAAAAAAAAATAAATTGTTGTATCAAAAGTAGTAAAAGTACTTATTGTCTTGATTCGTGTAAAAAATCAAAATGTGACAATTAAAAGAGAACAGACGGAGTAAGTGTTTATGAAAAAGCGTGTAATCAATGCTTTAGAAATCAAAATATTTAACTTTTTTAAAAATAATTACTTATTTTATAATACTTAAATTAAAAAGTGTCCGGAAGCACACGTTAACATGATCCTAAAAAAAAGTATGGATGTGTTATACTATATTCTATTATCCACGAGACCGGCGAGGCCCACGAGACCCGCGTGGGAGTGTGATCACGTTATATGGATGTGTTATACTATATTTATATCAACGAGACCTACGTTATCTGGATGTGTTGTACTATATTATATATCCACGAGACGAGACCCGCGTTATAGGCGAGACCCGCGTGGGAGTGTGAGCTTGCATATATATCCCAATCAGAATTCATAATTCAGAATTCAGAACCTTGCAACTACATCGATCCTAAACTCTTTTTTTTTAACCGTTCCAATGGCTTCAATTGTTAATAATCATGAGAATGAGAATTTCAAGTCTCTTCATGTTGTAATGCTCCCATGGCTAGCAATGGGACACATATTACCTTTTTTTGAGTTGGCCAAAATTCTTGCTCAAAAGGGTCACACTGTCACCTTTATAAACTCCCCTAAAAACATTGATCAAATGCCCAAAACACCCAAAGCAATTCAACAATTCATCAATTTGGTAAAATCACCTTTACCACACATAGAACAACTACAAGGTGCTGAGAGTACTCAAAATGTTCCATTAAACCTAACTGGTTACCTTAAGTTAGCTTATGATGGTTTTCAAGACCATGTTACTGAGATACTTAAAACTTCAAAGCCTGATTGGGTTTTCTGTGATGTAGTATCTGATTGGTTACCGCCAATAGCCAAGAGCCTCAACATTCCTTGTGCTTATTACAGCATAGCCGTAGCTTGGAACTTGGGTTTCTTTAATCCACCAAGGGAATATCGAATCACCACAGACATGTATAGTCCACCAAAGTGGGTTCCTTTCCAAACAACCATTCATCTCAAACGTTATGAGGTTAAGAGAATACAGTCAGCTGTTAAGAATGATTCTGGAAGACAACTGACTCGTTCTGATGCCGACAAACTATACTCAAGTGTTGACCTTTTTCTTTTCAGAACCTCTAGAGAACTTGAAGGTGAATGGTTAGATTATATTTCTGACCAATACAAAGTACCTGTGGTTCCAGTTGGATTGCTTCCACCACCTATGCAGATAAGAGACGACGAAGAAGATGAAAAGAATCCTGACTGGGTGAAAATCAAGGCATGGTTGGATTCAAAAGAATCATCTTCTATTGTTTACATTGGATTTGGGAGCGAGTCGAAGTTAAGTCAAGAAGATATAACTGAGTTAGCTCTTGGAATTGAGCTTTCTAGGTTACCTTTCTTTTGGGCTTTAAAAGATCTTAAAGAGGGTGAACTTGAATTACCTAAAGGATTCGAGGAAAGAACAAAAGAACGCGGAATTGTTTGGAAAACTTGGGCACCCCAGTTTAAGATCTTAACTCATGGATCAATTGGTGGTTGTATGACTCACTGTGGTTCAAGTTCAGTCATTGAAATGCTTCATCTTGGGCATGTTCTTGTGACATTGCCTTATTTACTTGAACAATGTTTGTTTGCAAGAGTACTAGAAGAAAAGAAAGTGGCTGTTGAGGTACCAAGGAGTGAGCCAGATGGGTCCATTACTAGGGACTCTGTTGCCAAAACATTGAGGTTGGTAATAGTGGATGAGGAAGGAAGTATGTACAGGAACAATGCCAAAGAAATGGGAAAGGTTTTCAGTTCAAAAGATCTTCACAATAAATACATCAATGATTTCATTGCTACTCTTCAAAAGTTTAGAGTTCATTCTCACAATTAAACATATTTCATATGTTGATGTTAGTCGTTCATTGACAAGAGTTTGACTTTGTAATTTCATGTGACAAAGTTTAAATGGACTCTTGTTAAATGATCATTGTTCGCACCATTAGTAAAAATGTCTTTTCCCTATTATTTTTATAAGTCCAAGAGATAGATACTAAATGATTCACTTCGGTTCAAATAAGAAACTTTATGTATTTGATTCAAATTTTGGAATCAAACACATCAATTAAACATGGAAGAATTACTTATGAAACAACCAATATAATTCTTCGTGGAAACTAGCTAGAGCCATGGATTAATGGCTCTCAAACTCTAAAGCTTGGAATCATTGTAACACTCTATCCCAAAAATATTTTTCTAAATTAAAAATACAAATAACATTAAATCATATAAGGATCACACATTCTCATAATAAATACACTTCATTTCAATTAAAAACAATACATCAGAATTGTTTAACAAGTTTAATCATATCATCTCAGCAAAATCTAATTATTTTCAAAAGAGAAGAATCTCAACATTAAAGTTTCGATAGTAAATTAAATCTCAATCCCCCAGTGTTACAGAGCAGAACATTGGCCGAAAATACACTCCTAAGAAAAGAAAGAGTGACGAGAAAGACTCCTCATCGTGCGTCAAGCTCGCAATGTCTAAGGTTCGTCGTCCTGTGTATATATACCACATAAGGGCACATGCGTCCAACTCGCAACTAGAGGGTGAGTATATGTCGAAAATAGAAGATTGCATAAACATAATGAATAGATTCAAAGATTAAACACCGAAGACATCATCAAATCATATATTCATATCATTCATGCTCATCATTAAATAATTATCATTACGATCATTACATCATTTAATAATTACAAAAGAACATTTATCACTTCAACCTACATCAACTATCCATTTAGAAATTCACATCATTCAATAGCATATATAAAACACAGACAATCATATACATTATCATCATTCAATAATTACTACAGTACACTACATCATTTATCACATCAAAACTCATCATCAGTAGGCACATCAAATACACGACATCAAACAAAATATCAATACACAACAAACTAATTCGCTTTACATGATTCACAACATCATTAATTTCAAATACATCAATAATGCACACATCATTCACAACAACATCAAGTTCAACATATCAACATATATAAGAGAAGATGCAATTTTTCCTACGACCTATATGCATGCCGATACCGGTTTCTAATCGTCATTTTTATGTTAGAGTTGTGTTACTAAACATACATACGTCATTCGTCATTCGTCATGGTCCTAAATATGATATGATGCATGAGGGAAGACTAACTAAATACTACATATTAGCACATCTTTAATAACTCTTAATTACAACATAATTCATCTTATCAAACTCATCATTTATAAACAAGATATGTTTTGTCATTACTTGTCATCATAGGCATCATTTACGTCATCATTATTCAACATTATACATCATCATTTCGTCATTAATCGGCATCATACGACAGTATTATCTCACTATGTTCAACATCATTATTCAACATTATAAACAAGGTATAACTCATCAGAACATCATCGTAATAGTCAACTCATCGGTTAACTACCCGTTATCACTTTTATTCATCTCCTTAAACTTGACATTTAAACAACTTACTTCATCTCGTCAAAGATAATTTATAATAAACTAAATCATCTCACCACTTACAACTCTTTACTCTCAATCATAATCTTAATAAAAACAAACACTTCCTCTCACATTTATCATCACTTATAACATCAAACATTCCCATAAATCTTAACATCATTCTAATTTAAAATCTTTATCTCGACTTATCATTATTTTCGACGTCAACAACTTTCCCCACTAAAACTTCATTTCATTGTAGGGTTCTATTCTCTCATTACCGATTATTATTATTGTCAATCATTATAAACCATTATCTCATATCTTCATTTTCATTCATTTTACTCTCCTCTAATTGATTCCTATCTTAACTAAACGCTATTACTATTTCTAATCTTATCCATTTTTATAACTCACATCTCCCTACTCTCATTTATATTTGTCTTATTGCGTCTTTAATGTTAACGTTTATCTTGATCGACCACTGTAAAGCCCTAATCCCTGAGAACATAAATATAAAGATAAATCATGTATTTATCCTACATCGGAACTTTACTAATTCAACATACGTCTCACATCAAATATTTGTGATGAAAACTTCATCAATTAAATCACATCGCAGCGGAATAAAACATAATTAACGTCAAAGCAATTGTCATGTCTCGGTCATAACATATAAATTAACATATCATCTCAACAAGGTTTGATCCAAGGATCTCATAGTATAACATAAATAAACCCCTAGTCCTAATCAGAGCTTCTAAGCTAGACTCCAAAGCAGATAAACTCGAGTAGGCAAACGCCATCCTCGTCATGTTCACGAATAAGTTATTCCTCAACCTGCAAGTCTACATCCATGAGGGATTCAACCAAGGATGAGGCGACAATAAAGCCACTGGAGGGTAAGATATATGCTCAACATAAGGGAATAATAAATGCATGTATGTCAGACAAGCCACATCAACATTTATCACATATAGATTTAAATAAACAATCATGGTTACATAATTCAACATTCATATCACGTTCATATTCAATTATAATCTCAATCACAATTTTCAATCATATATCAAACACTCAAGATTCATCAAGTATCATCAATTCATCTACAATTCAATCACAATCACAAGAACTCATCAATTAAGCATTTACCACCTTAATGCACAAATTCACACCAAAACATTACCAAACACGACTTCTATGAATGTAATGCACCTAACACGACTCTATATGTTTTACGGTACCGCCACCGATGAACTCCTCGAGATCTAAAACCCCGCAATGAATTCACCATACAATCACCAATGAAATCCCCGAGATCTTAAAACCCCGCAATTAAATCACCACAGACCACACTGGACTAACTTATGAATGCATGGACCCACAAAGAGACTCGACAATGCTCACCAAATACACTCACCATTTGTTATACAATTCACTCCGTCATATAACATATCATCACCAAATCATCACCTAACGCATTATCAAATCACTAAGGCCACACATCAAGTCAAGAATTAAACATCATCATCATTTACTCAAACATCGTCACTTAACACATAACATGTATCATTATCACACATCATTCAATATCATCAATAACATCATCATAAATATCATCATCAATAGCATTATCAATAGCATCATCAATATCATCATAAATATCATCATCAACAGCATCATAAATAGCATTATCAAATCATGTGTAAACAGCAACACCTTACAACCATCACAACATCAAGTATTTACAATCTTCAGCATTCTCATAATTTAAGTTTCATGATTTAATCACACAAACTACACCAAACATCATTAAAGATCGCAACTTCATAATTACCTACTCATTTATTAACTCTAAATGATTCCTTAGACTTGTTATTAATTTTAAGGATGTTTCAAGATTCATTGAAAAAAACTATGGGAAAGTTTCACGAAAAATGTGTCATGACCTATGTGTAGTATTTTGATCATTACTCAAGTTCTAGAAATCAAAATTAAGTCCAACCAAAGGCAATTGAAAGCTAACATCCATATCTACAACTTTAATGTTTACACCGAAACCCAGTTCAAAACAGAAACTAGTGAAAAAAGGACGTAACAGAAAAAGTTGTTGCTGTCAGTGGTGCTTACGGCTACGGGAATCACTTAAAACTCACCCAATAATCCCATATTTGATCCCCATCAACCCAAAATCAATTTACATATATTAAACATAATCAATACACTCAAATTGAACAATGGTTACACAGCAAAACATCAATTGATATCGATTTCACAAGATTTTCGGTTAATTTTCAAAGTTCGTCTCAAAAACCCATTTTTTTCCCAAAACAACTTAAAATCCCAAACAAATTTGTACAGCAACAATTCGAACTTTCTAATCACATCAACATGTTCATAAGCACATAATTAACAACATAAATCAACTTAAAATCAATTATATCAATAATTCATTCAAATTCACAAATTTAAGCAATTTTCACATAAACAACAACAACCCTAATTCCAACTTAACCCAAACGACATAACTTCATAATTCTCTAACACAAATACATAATCATACTCATAATCAATTGAATTAAACATAAACATCATCAAATATCATGTTTCTCATTAAAATTCATCAAATTCACCAAATTTCACAAAGTTCACAAATAAGAAAATCAAACATGAGTTTTGACGAAGTAAAAGTATGAAATCAACAACTTAATACATATTCAATTCAGTCATCAACAAAGAGAACGAAAATCAACATAATTAATCATAATTCATAAAATTAAACCATATTCTAAAAGCTCCCAAACACGCAATTGCTTCTTAAACCCATATGTTAATCATAATCTCCCCTCTTACCTTAGTTTCCTCGCTATTCTTGCTATTCTTAGTGCAATCCTCTCCTTCCCCTTTCATTCTCTAGCTTTCCTCTTCTCCAAGCCTCTTCTCTCTATCTCTCTTGTCTCTCAAAAGTTTTGTGAATAAAGAATAACCTAATTCACTCACCACTAACTAGTGTATTTATAATATGTTTCTAGGGTTTGTTATCCCACTAATTGGGTTTGTTACAATTTTGTTATGATTTCAAATATATATCTTTTAAAACAAAGTTTGTTACCTTTTAAAATAAAATAAGGTTTGTTACGATTAATTCACAATATTTTTCTCTACACTTTTACTTCACTTAAACCCCCCTATTGCTTATACACCACTATTTTCAAATATTCAAATTTTGAACTTCTAACATATTTCAAATATGTCACTAACTCTCAAATTACCAAAATACCCTTCAGCTCCCAAAATTCAATAAATCTCCAAAATAAACAATTAAACACACATAAACAATTAAATAAATAAATCCTAAAAATCGGGCTGTTACAACTCTACCCCCCGTAAAGAATTTTCGCCCTCGAAAATTACCTGAAGGAAACAACTCCGGATACGACTCCTTCATCTTACTCTCCAACTCCCAAGTTATGCTCTTTCCCGTAGGACCTCCCCAAATCACCTTTACCAAAACGATCTCTTTCCCACGTAATTGCTTAACCTCTCATCCTTCAATATTCAACGGCATCGCCTCAATGGTCAAATTATACCGTACTTCCAAATCATCCACTTGAATCACATGAGACAGATCATACACATACTTCCTCAATTGAGACACATGAAACACATCATGAAGATTCGACAACGACGGTGGTAACGCAATTCGATACGCTACAACTCCAACTCTCTCCATAATCTAATAAGGTCGAGAAAAAACACTGCGTCAACTTCCTCGACTTCAAAGCTCTCCCGACGCCTGTAACTGGATTCACTCTCAAAAACACATGATCTCCAGCTTGAAACTTAATATCTTTCCTCCTCTTATCATGATAACTCTTTTGCCTACTCTGAGATGCCTTCATCTTCTCCTAGATCATCTTAACTTTCTCCGTAGTCTGCGAAACTACTTCCGATCCAATCAAAGCACCCTCCCCTGACTCAAACCAAAACAACGGCGTTCTACATTTCCTACCGTACAATGCTTCAAAAGGTGCCATACCAATACTCGAATGAAAATTGTTATTGTAGGTAAACTCAATCAACGGTAAACATTCACTCTAACTTACACCTTGGTCATAAACACAAGCTCTCAACAAATCTTCCAAAGACTGAATAGTCCTCTCCGCCTGACCATCAGTTTGAGGATGATAAGCGGAACTCAATCTCAACTTAGTTCCCAAAGCTTCTTGCAAACTTCCCCAAAACTTAGACGTGAACCTCAAATCTCTTTCTGACACAATGCTAGAAGGAATATCATGTAATTTGACAATCTGCTCAATGTAGATCTCCGCCAACTTATCCAAAGACATACTAATCTTAATAGGAATAAAATGCACTGATTTCGTCAACCGATCGACAATCACCCAAATTGAATCGCAACCCTTCGCATTCTTCGGCAAACCACTCACAAAATCCATAGAAATGATATCCCACTTCCACTCCGGCACAAACAATAGTTGCATCATTCCAGACGGCTTCTGATGTTCAACCTTAGACTTATGACAAACCAAACAAGCATAAACAAACTCAGCAATATCCTTCTTCATTCCTGGCCACCAAAACAACTTCTTCAGATCTTGATACATCTTCGTTGTTGCAGGATGAATACTCAAACTACTCTGATGACCTTCTTCTAAAATCTTACGCTTCAGCTCGGGTACATCCGGCACACAAACTCGACCACGAAATCTCATAACTCCACTCTCATCCAATCCAAAGTCTACCTCCTTGCCTTGGTTAACTAGCACCAAATGATCCGCAAGCTGCAAATCCATTTTTTGACCCTCTTTGATCTCTTCAAGAATGTTACTCGTCAACTTCAACATCCCTAACTTCACACCATTCGGAGTCAGCTCACTCACCAAACTCAGATCTTGGAACTGCTCAGTCAACTCCAACTCTTTCACCATAAGCACCGACATGTGCAACGACTTCCTACTCAAAGCATCTGCTACCACATTCGCCTTACCAGGATGATAACTCAAATAGATATCATAATCCTTCACGAATTTCATCCAACGCCTCTGCCTCATATTCAACCCCTTCTGGCCAAACAGGTACTTCAAACTCTTATGATCACTGAACACCTCAAACTTCGAACCAAAGAGATAATGCCTCCAAATCTTAAGCGCAAACACTACTATCGCTAATTCCAAATCGTTGTCGGATAATTCCTCTCATGAACTTTCAACTGCCTCGATGCGTACGCCACTACTTGACCACTTTGCATAAGCACACCACGTAAACCCATCTTTAATGCGTCACAATACACCACAAAAGAATCCTTCGCATTTGGCAAAATCAAAATAGGCGCAGTCGTCAACCTCTTCTTCAACTCTTGGAAACTCTCTTCACACTTCGAATCCCACACAAAAGCTTGCCCCTTACGAGTCAATTGCGTCAACGACAAAGCCAACTTCGAAAATCCTTCAATAAACCTTCGGTAATAACCGGCCAAACCCAAAAAGCTCCTAATATCATAAACAGACTTCGAAGTCTCCCACTGCAACACCGCATCAACCTTCGATGGATCAACTGCTATTCCACCTCTAGAAATAACATGACCGAGAAAACTCAATTCTCGTAGCCAAAACTCACACTTCGACAACTTGGCATACAACTACATCCCTCTCAAAGTATGCAACACGATCCTCAAATGCTCTGTATGCTCCTCTTTCGACTTCAAATATACCAAGATATCGTCTACAAACACCACCACAAACTGATCCAAATAAGGATGAAAAATCCTATTCATGTATTCCATGAAGACACTGGGCGTATTAGTCACACTAAAGGGCATCACAAAATACTCATAGTGTCCATACCTCGTTCGAAACATAGTCTTAGGCACATCCTCCGACTTCACTCGTATTTGGTGATATCCGGATCTCAAATCAATCTTACTAAACACCTGAGCACCAACCAACATATCCATCAGATCATCTGTCCTTGGAAGAGAATATTTGTTCTTAATGGTCACCTTGTTAAACTGCCGATAATCCACACACAACCTCATACTATCATCCTTCTTCTTAACCAACAACACTAGCGCTCCCCACGGCGAAACACTCGGCCTGATGAAGTTCTTCTCAAACAAATCTTCCAACTGTTTCTTCATCTCACCCAACTCAGAAGCAAACATCCGATACGGCGGCGCCGATATAGGACTAGTTCCAGGTACAACATCAATCACAAACTCTACTTCTTTCTCCGGCGGTAAGTCGGTAAATGTCATCTGGAAAAACATCCGCAAACTCATTCACTACCGGCAAATCGCTAACTTGAACTTCACTTCCAACCTTCAACGAAGCAATCATAACAAACACTTGAGTCGTTCCGTCCAACGACGCTCCTACTTGCCTTGCAGACAAAAACTTTCCTACATCACGCTCCTCCGGCTTAGGAAAAGTCACACTCTTGGTTAAACAGTTAATGTTAACACTAAAAGTTAGCAACCAATCCATTCCAAAAGTTACGTCCATATGCTCCAAAGGCAAACAAACTAAATTTAGCTTAAAATCTACATCACCAAATTTCACAGGACGAAGACCAGTCTTAAACATAACGCACTAGAACCACCTAACTAGAAAGAACAAGTATCAACAGTATTCACATACATGTCGCATACCATAGGACAATCACCAAGTGTTGGTCCGGACTAGACCAACCAGGCTCTGATACCAAGTTGTAAAGCCCCAATCCCCGAGAACATAAATATAAAGATAAATCAGGTATTTATCCTACATCGGAACTTTACTAATTCAACATACGTCTCACATCAAATATTTGTGATGAAAACTTCATCAATTAAATCACATCGCAGCGGAATAAGACATAATTAACGTCAATGCAATTGTCACGTCTCGGTCATAACATATAAATTAACATATCATCTCAACAAGGTTTGATCCAAGGATCTCATAGTATAACATAAATAAACCCCTAGTCCTAATCAGAGCTTCTAAGCTAGACTCCAAAGCAGATAAACTCGAGTAGGCAAACGCCATCCTCGTCATGTTCACGAATAAGTTATTCCTCAACCTGCAAGTCTACATCCATGAGGGATTCAACCAAGGATGAGGCGACAATAAAGCCACTGGAGGGTAAGATATATGCTCAACATAAGGGAATAATAAATGCATGTATGTCAGACAAGCCACATCAACATTTATCACATATAGATTTAAATAACAATCATGGTTACATAATTCAACATTCATATCACGTTCATATTCAATTATAATCTCAATCACAATTTTCAATCATATATCAAACACTCAAGATTCATCAAGTATCATCAATTCATCTACAATTCAATCACAATCACAAGAACTCATCAATTAAGCATTTACCACCTTAATGCACAAATTCACACCAAAACATTACCAAACACGACTTCTATGAATGTAATGCACCTAACACGACTCTATATGTTTTACGGTACCGCCACCGATGAACTCCTCGAGATCTAAAACCCCGCAATGAATTCACCATACAATCACCAATGAAATCCCCGAGATCTTAAAACCCCGCAATTAAATCACCACAGACCACACTGGACTAACTTATGAATGCATGGACCCACAAAGAGACTCGACAATGCTCACCAAATACACTCACCATTTGTTATACAATTCACTCCGTCATATAACATATCATCACCAAATCATCACCTAACGCATTATCAAATCACTAAGGCCACACATCAAGTCAAGAATTAAACATCATCATCATTTACTCAAACATCGTCACTTAACACATAACATGTATCATTATCACACATCATTCAATATCATCAATAACATCATCATAAATATCATCATCAATAGCATTATCAATAGCATCATCAATATCATCATAAATATCATCATCAACAGCATCATAAATAGCATTATCAAATCATGTGTAAACAGCAACACATCACAACCATCACAACATCAAGTATTTACAATCTTCAGCATTCTCATAATTTAAGTTTCATGATTTAATCACACAAACTACACCAAACATCATTAAAGATCACAACTTCATAATTACCTACTCATTTATTAACTCTAAATGATTCCTTAGACTTGTTATTAATTTTAAGGATGTTTCAAGATTCATTGAAAAAAAGTATGGGAAAGTTTCACGAAAAATGTGTCATGACCTATGTGTAGTATTTTGATCATAACTCAAGTTCTAGAAATCAAAATTAAGTCCAACTAACGGCAATTGAAAGCTAACATCCATATCTACAACTTGCGTGTTTACACCGAAACTCAGTTCAAAACAGAAACTAGTGAAAAAAGGACGTAACAGAAAAAGTTGTTGCTGTCAGTGGTTCTTACGGCTACGGGAATCACTTAAAACTCACCCAAAAATCCCATTTTTGATCCCCATCAACCCAAAATCAATTTACATATATTAAACATAATCAATACACTCAAATTGAACAATGGTTACACAGCAAAACATCAATTGATATCGATTTCACAAGATTTTCGGTTAATTTTCAAAGTTCGTCTCAAAAACCCATTTTTTTCCCAAAACAACTTAAAATCCCAAACAGATTTGTACAGCAACAATTCCAACTTTCTAATCACATCAACATGTTCATAAGCACATAATTAACAACATAAATCAACTTAAAATCAATTATGTCAATAATTCATTCAAATTCACAAATTTAAGCAATTTTCACATAAACAACAACAACCCTAATTCCAACTTAACCCAAACGACATAACTTCATAATTCCCTAACACAAATACATAATCATACTCATAATCAATTGAATTAAACATAAACATCATCAAATATCATGTTTCTCATTAAAATTCATCAAATTCACCAAATTTCACAAAGTTCACAAATAACAAAATCAAACATGAGTTTTGACGAAGTAAAAGTATGAAATCAACAACTTAATACATATTCAATTCAAACATCAACAAAGAGAATGAAAATCAATATAATTAATCATAATTCATAAAATTAAACCATAATCTAAAAGCTCCCAAACACGCAATTGCTTCTTAAACCCATATGTTAATCATAATCTCCCCTCTTACCTTAGATTCCTCGCTATTCTTGCTATTCTTAGTGCAATCCTCTCCTTCCCCTTTCATTCTCTAGCTTTCCTCTTCTCCAATTGGGTTTGTTACAATTTTGTTATGATTTCAAATATATCTTTTAAAACAAAGTTTGTTACCTTTTAAATATATCGTTTTGGTCCTACACTCTTCTATCTACTTATATCTTAGGCTCATTATTGTTTCAATGAGGTTTTAGAGTTCACTGAAGGAATTGTGCTGAAATTTCATGAAAACGCATCATGACCCATTTGCAGTATTTTGATGATATCTCAAGTTGTAGATGTCCAAATGGAGTCAAACCAAAGGCAATTGAAAGATAAGATCCATATCTACAGTTTTTATGAAGACACCTAAACTAAATTCAGAACAGAAAGGGGTGGAAAAGTTGGTTTTTCTAAGGTTGAGAAGGGTGCACGACCGTGCTCCCTGGGGGCACGACCATGCGCCCCCAAAACACACAAAAATGAAAAATGGGTAGAAAGTTGAGCATGGGTCGTGCTCCCTAAGGGCACGACCGTGCGTGGTCATCAGGGTTGCAGAAATCGCTTATTTTCTGCGATTTTACTTCGGGGAACCTCTCTGGACTCTGTTTTCGTTCCTAAACTCACCAAATCTGTTGGATATTTGAAGGTTGGCTACATGTTTGGTAAAATCAAAATGTGCAAGCAATATGTCTTCAGAAGTTAATTTGTGCTTCAGAAGCTGAAAATCTCATTTTGTGCATCTTCAGAAGCTGGGTCAGAAGCTATAGTACTTTAGAAGCTGATAACTTGGCTCTGTGAAGCCACTGCGCTCTGTGAAGGTCTTCAGACACTGGTACTGTTCATCAGAAGCTGAACTGGTTTTCAGACGAACTGTTCAGACGTTGACTTCTGTTGACTTTCAGAAGCTGCCTTCAGACGTTGACTTTTGTTGACCTTCAGAAGCTGAACTTCAGAAGCTGGTTTCTGCGTCTGAATTCTGTTAAATCTCTCATAGTATCTTTTGATGATTTGTTTGAAGATTTATTGAGGCTGCTGTTTCTAGAAGGCTGATTAATTTGTGTGAAGATCTTTGTTGAAGATTGGTTTCTTTTATTGTTGAATATATTTTCAAAGGAATCTTTGCAAAATTTAATTCAGAAATATATGTGCTTCTATTTGCTTCTAAAATAATTCTGGGAGTATATCTTTGAATATATGGTTCAAAAATATGTGAGCTGCTGAAGACTATTTAAGGAGGACGTGCTGCTATTGAAGACTTGACTGAAAAACCAGAAGTTGTCATTAAAAAGAGTCTTAGTGTTTTTGAGTCTGTGAGTTGTTGCTCTGTTTTTCTGTGCACCACTCAAAGTGTTTAGAGTCGGCTGTTTGTTTTGAGTTGTAATCACTTAAAGCTTTTAAGCACAAGTGACTGTTTTTATGTTTTGAAGAGTGTCTTCATAATTGTTTAAAGTTTACAATCACTGGGACTGTGATTGCTTGATTGGGAAGTAAGAGGGGTTTCTTATATCTAGGAGTTCCTAGGTAGAAGTCTATACGGGTAGTGATTAAGTGATAAGGTTGGGAAGAGGGGCTGTGTCTTGAGTCTTTGAATTGATACTACTTAGTGGATTTCCTTCTTGGATGAAGTTTGTACCGAACTGGGTTAACAAATTACCGTGTTCTTTATCTTCTGTCTTTTATTTTTTCTGCTTCTGAACCATTGTTTGTGCACCCTGTTTTACGGGTTCAGACTCAGGAATTGCCAGAATTTCAATGGGTATCAGAGCAGGCACCCTGCCTATATTTGGGTGAGCTCCAGGGAAGATATTTTCTGGCTTTATGGAGAAAGAAGGAGGATTTGTTAACAGGCCACCTCTGTTGGATGGTTCCAACTATGAGTAGTGGAAGTCTCGTATGTGTGCTTTCCTGAAATCCATAGACAGCAGGACCTGGAAAGCAGTGCTGAAGGGTTGGGAACATCCTGTTGTGACTGACAAAGATGGTAAGACGACAGCTGTATTGAAACCAGAGGAAGATTGGTCCAATGATGAAGATGCTTTATCTCTTGCAAACTCCAAAGCCTTGAATGCTATATTCAATGGAGTGGACAAGAATATATTCAGAATGATCAAGCAGTGCACAATTGCTAAGGATGCCTGGGAAATTCTCAAGACTACTCATGAAGGCACATCCAAGGTAAAACTGTCCAGACTTCAGCTTCTCACCACCAAGTTTGAATATCTCAGAATGTTGGAGGATGAGAACATACAGGATTTTTACATGAATGTTCTGGATATGGCCAACTTATTTGAGTCTCTTGGAGAAAAAGTATCAGATGAGAAGCTTGTAAGGAAAATTCTCAGATCCCTACCTAAGATGTTTGATATGAAGGTAACTGCAATTGAAGAAGCACATGACATCTCCAGCATGAAGGTGGAGGAATTGATTGGGTCTCTTCAGAACTTTGAAATAAGCAGAACTGATAAGAAGGGGAAAGGTGTTGCTTTTGTGGCAAATGATGAAAGCTTATCAGAAGATATTGAGTTGCTGAGTAAATAGTTTTAGAAGATTCTGAAGAAGACAAGAACTAATCAACCCAAAGGTGTTCAGTGCTTTGAGTGTGAAGGATATGGTCATGTCAAGTCAGAATGTCCTACTTACCTCAAGAAACAGAAGAAAAGTTTAGCTGTGTCTTGGTCTGATGAAGATGACTCAGAAGGAGAAGAGGAGTTTGTCACTGCTTTAACTGGTAAATTCTGGTCTGATGATAAAGTTAAGGTTTCTCAAACACTATCAGAGTCTGAAGCATCTTCAGAGTCTGAATGCAGTGATGAAGAACTGTCTTACAATGAACCTGTTGAGTTTTGCAAGAAGTTGCATGTTCAATTTAAGGAAGTGTGCAAGCTGATGGAAGAACAAAAGAGAACTATCAGTCAACTTCAGTCTGAAAGAAGAGACCATTTAGCACAGATTTCTGATTTCAAAGATGAGGTAACCCATCTGAAATCTTCACTTGAAAATATGAAGAAGCAAGTCAGAATGATGAACTCTGCTACTGATGTGCTGGAAGAGATTTTGGAGAATCAGAATCAAGGGAAACCAAATGGCATAGGATTTGTTGATAAGAATCTGAGCATCAAACAGCAAAATCCTGCTAGGAGGTTCATACCTGCTGCTACTTATCTTCCACTGATGAGCAAACCTACGAACAAACCTCAGGAATCTAAAGACAAGAAGAAAACTCATCCTTGGGTATGTCATTGTGGTAAAAAGGGTCACATTAAACCTTTTTGTTACAAGCTGCATGGATACCCCAAGCATTTTCAACACAGAAAAGTGGTACCAGGATCTGCCAGAATTTCAAAATCGTCCGTAAACATCACCATAAGGTTACCTTAAAATCAAAACACTAATTTTATCATAATCCACCTAATTACAACCATCTTTTTCAGGTTTAATTCACCACACAAAAACCTAGTTATTTCAATCTTTCTCCTTCTTCCTATATCCACCATCACCATACCTCGACTCCAAACTTCACCAATTCTTTCTACTGATCTTCAATGATTATAATACACATTAATTCTCATCTAATTATACTTAATAACAACATCTTCTCTCTTGATTAATTCTCTAATCAAATTATCTAACTGTTGGTCTCACAACCCTAATTTTCCCTTCACAACCCTAATCACACCAACACTTCTCACCAGGATTAGTTCATCATCATTTACTCATCATAATTTTTATAATAACAACACCAAATTCACAATATCATAACTACAATCAAATTCACAGTTAAAACAACACAAAGAGGTAGATTATAACAATGAATTCATCATACGAATAATTAAAACATCAAAGATTAAGAACTCCTCACTACCCACATGAATAAACAACCTTTATTGTTGAATATAACTCCCCCTTACCTCAATGAATAGTAGAAATAGCGATTCCTACAGTTGAATCTCTCCCTGGCCATTTCTCTATGCCTCTTTTCCTATGAACCCTAGTTTTCTTCTTTTGCCTATGCTATATTTTTCTCTATTTTGTTGTAACCCTAATTCTCTAATGTTCTCCTCTATTTTTAACCACCAACCGAGTTTGTTTCTCACTTAATCTTTCTGACAGGGTTACTATCCGCACCTCTAATTTGGTTACTATTCTTGTTGTAACTACACCGCCTTGCTATTCACACCTCTCTCTGCTTAAATCTTTAAAACACTACTCAGCTCACTAACTACACTTCTTTTCTACCCATTTTTACTAATCCACTTTCTTTTGCACTCTACTTTCTGATTCTTTCTAAAAACCCATTTTTCTTCCTAAACATTATTTTCTCCCACTCTTTAACCGACTAACCTACCCATCCACTTTCTCCTTACCTATTCCCCAAATAAATACAAATAATTGAATTAATACTATTGAACTACCAATACTAATAATAACAATAATACTAATATTAAAAATTGGGGTGTTACAATCATCATCTTTCTTCATGCTTTTCACGGTTGAAGAGGTCCAAAATATTTTGAAATTACCTCTGTAAGATCCCACTTTAGACTTGGATATTTATTAGTGTTGCGACGTGTTGTACCCTAATTTTGTCCCAAGCAAAAAAAAAACAACAAAAACAACAAATTTCAAAAATCAAAAAAAGAGAAAAGTCAAAGTCAACAAAAAAGTCAACATTTCTGAAATGAGGACTTCGCAGAGCAAAGTCCCCTTCGCTCTGCGAAGTCTGCGAATTTTTTGCAGATTTTTTAATCTCTTTGATTTATTTCATTTTTGTAATTATTATTATTACATATCATTTTTATTATTGTTTTTATCATCATTCATGGCTAATTGAGCTCAGCAAAGCAAGAATTGGAGCACTTGCCATTAAAGCCAAGGAAAGAAGCTTTTTCTTCCAACCTAGCATGTGCCAAGCAAGTTGGCTTGCCCTTGGGCAGCTCTTGTCCCTCCCAGTGGACCTGCTACGGACCCTAAGGTTGCCAGCCACCAGCTTGTTGATTTTCTTCCTGCTTTCTCCCCCAAAACCAGTCAAACCCAGCTGGTTTTCACTTGCCCAAAGCCATGAGTGCTGCCCTGTTTTTCAGCAGCTTTTCTTCCTCCTCACACCAGCCCACATGTTGCCTTTTGTTTCCCCCAACCTCTGCACATCACAGTGCACGTTTTTATTGCTTAACCATCAAGATTGCAAGGACCAATCCCAAGGGACAACCAATTGCAAACCAGCCCTGTTTTCATCATCATTTCTATCCAAAATCCATTGAATTAATGGCTGGATTTGGCTAAGTCTTGACCAATGCAGCAAGGCAAGGTCACCTCTTCACTTTTGCATTAAATGCAAAGTGATTTAGCCTGATCCTAGCCCACAAATTAGCTGGATTTTGGAGATTTCTCATGATGAAAATTGATTTGGTTTTGGCCTATAAATAGAATGCAATGCATAAGGTTTGAGACACTTACAAGCAGAGACTTACTAGGAAACATACACTTACTTACAAGCAGAGACTTACTAGCAAACATACACTTACTTACAAGCAGAGACTTACTAGCAAACATACACTTACCAACAACCAGAAAAAAACCAGCACCAAACACATAGCAAACAAACAGTTCCAAACCAAAGCATTACACAAGTTCATTGCTCTTGTTCAACAATATCCAAACCTTGCAAGAACTTCAATCATTTAAGGTCCCTTTCATTTCCTTGCAGCAAGAGCTTTGCTAGAATCTCTGTAAGTGTTCTAAGTCCTCATCTTTCATTTACAGTTATGCTTGCATCTTTAATTTTGTTCAAATCCTTTTTGCTCTAAAAAACCCCTTTTGAATTTCAAAGAAATCCCAAGGTTTGCAAAAACATTTAAACTGGTTTGTCCAGCCCTTTTTATTGCTAAATCTCAAAGCTTTTCACTCCCCTAAAGGTTCTGAGATTGTTTAGAAGTGGCTTCTGAACAGCAGTTCAGAAGCAACTTCTGAACTCAAAATTTCGCATTGTTCGCAGTGCGAAGCTCTGGTCACAGTGCGACCATGACAGAACTCAAAATCTGAGTTTAGGCTCCCAAACAGCCAATTTTTGAGGTTCTAGCCCAAGAACTCAGAACCTAAGAGGATTGAAATTCATTTTATCCAAACCATATCAAGAATTTTGCTTGATATTGAAGGATTCACAAGTTCGTGTAACACTTTATGGGATAACTTGCAAAACAAGTCACGTCTATAAAATTTCAAAATCATAACTTGAGCAATAAGCAAAGTCCATCATTTTCAAAACCAAACTTGAACAAAAACCTTGTTCATGATTTTCAATCCAAATTGGACTTAAGCCGGACTTGTTCACTTTTCGAACCATTTTCAAAATTGAGCCGAACTTGTGGACTTTTTCACAAATTTGTTAAAACCTTTTCATTTTGGGTTCCAAACCAAGTGTTTTGATAAACTTTGGGATTTCTAAAAATTCAAACAAAAACTTGAATGAAAAAGGGATGGCTTGACGTATGTCTCCCCATTGCCCCGATTGAACGAATGCGTGACGTATGTCTCGTCGTTCGGACAATCGTCATTCTATTCTCAACGCATCCGACCATACCAAACTAATTCTTGGCCCTTTGTGGTCAATTTGAACCTTTTGGTCCCCCGTGGCCACTAGATTCAATTCCTCGACTCGGTTGAGTCACTTTGGTCAATGTTCGACTCGATCGAGTCCATTGTACCCTTTCTTGATCCCGTTGGATCAATCAAACCTTTCTCGACTCGTTTGAGTCACTTTGGTCAATGTTCGACTCGTTCGGGTCCATTGTACCTTTTCTTGATCCCGTTGGATCAATCGAACC
Source organism: Medicago ruthenica (assembly GCA_018208015.1). Lineage (NCBI taxonomy): Eukaryota > Viridiplantae > Streptophyta > Magnoliopsida > Fabales > Fabaceae > Medicago > Medicago ruthenica. Next base: position 52,683,012 of record CM031376.1, read on the forward strand.
CCTTTTCGACTCGGTTGAGTCACTTTTGTCAATGTTCGACTCAGTTGAGTCCATTGTACCTTTTCTTGATCCCGTTGGATCAATCGAAACCTTTTTTGACTCGGTTGAGTCATTTTAATCCTTTTTGGTCCCATAGCGGCCAATTCGAACCCTTTTACCCAACGGACATATTTTATCTATTCTAGCGCGATTTCAAACAAACGCTTAAGCCTCTCATGCGCGAGCATACAAGCTATACGCTTAAGTCTCCCATGTGCTAGCATACAAGCTACGTTTAATCGCAAGAATACGATCAAAACATCGTTCATTAAAAATAACCAACACATAAACGTTTTTCTAGCAAAGAACTACGTACGCTTTGAATTCTCCGTCTACCGGGAGATACGTAGGAGCAAGATCGTCATCTTGTCAAGCACAATAATAAAAAACAAACTTTTTCCCCTTTCATCATATTTTCTTTTTCCCTTTTACATAGACAAGCATGCACGCAAAACATTTAAAAACATTTTAAGCATTAGCTAAATAGGAGGTTCCCGTTGAGTACAACGGACGTGAGGGGTGCTAATACCTTCCCCTTGCGTAATCGACTCCCGAACCTGACAATGGTTGCGATGACTAGTCCTTTTCCTCATCGTCAAGGGTTTTATTATCGTTTCCCTTCAAATAAAAAACTTAAGGGTTTATCAACGTTCCCTTTAAACAAAAACTTTGGTGGCGACTTCACAACAGCCTTTCGAGCGTTCGTACACCTCTCGGAAGATTGCGCGTTTTTAACGAGAGCGCACACGACGATGTACCAGAGATATTTTAAGTGAAGGGAAAATTGGTAAATGCCGCCCAAGGGCTTATAAAAGGGCCAAAACTCATTCTATCTTCATTTTTCCTTCTCATTTCTCTCTCTATAATCAAATCCTCTCCCTTCTCTCTACACTCTCTCACGATTTCTCATCCTTCTCCACCCCAATCTTCACTTAATCATCATTCCAATGGCTAGTCCATGAGCAAGCACAATTTTGGGAAGTTTGAGTCAAGAGAAGCCAAGTGAATCAAGAAAGGAAGAAGGAATCAAAGCTAGGGTTTGGAGTAGAAGCATGGCAAAGAATCAATCAAGATGTTTAGGTGAGTTCTTTAGTTTAGATCCCACCTTGGGTGAGTTTTGGGTGAAAATCCCTTATTTAGAAAAGTTATCAAATTGTGCCCTAATTCCTTAATGCATGCTAAATCCTTGTTTATCCATGATTTAAGTCATCAATTTGTAGTTAAAAATCATTCCTAATGCTGTTGGGATGCTTGGGTAAGTTTAGATAGGTCAAAATGGTGAAAAATAACTTTTTTGAGCAATTGTTGAATAGTCATGCTCGCTACAGCGAGCTGGATCACCTTGCCCCAGCGAGGCTTGGGAGAACCAAGTTAGTCTGCTGAGATACGCTAGGTGAGTTGTTGCGCTTAGGCGTGGTGTTTTCCAACCGTTTTAAATAAAAACCCTAATTTCTAAGAAAGCACCATTTTGACATATCCAAAAGGTCTGCAATAGATAAAGAATAAGTGAACAAGGATTCGGCAATGCATTACAGGTACGAGAGCAAGGTTAGATGAGCAGAGAAGTTATCACAGGTGGGATAATAAACCCTTAAGTACGACATATGATAATGATATGTCTAGAACCTATAATAGGTTAGCGAGAATAAGAATGTATTCAGATAGCTTACGAAGGTATAGGGAATGTTTTCAACTTTCAAAGATCAGAATAGAATTCAGACAAGACTAGCATCAGATATTACCAGAATTATATATATATATATATATATATATATATATATATATGTTGATGAGTCGTGGCTCATGTAAGCTCCAGATTTATTATGGATAGGTCAGCCCGCTAGGAAACCTTCATAAAAATTCATACATATATATGTATAAGAATGATAAGAATAAGTTTAACTTGTCCATCAGGCTCCGGATTATGCTGGATGGGACTCCTCCGAAAGGGTTGTCCACACGTATGTTAAAAGGTTAAACATGTCCAGCAGGCTCCGGATTATGCCGGATGGGACTTCACCGAGAGGTTTGTCCACATGTAAGTTAAGTTGCCTCCATCAGGATCCGGATTATGCCGGATGGGACTTCTTCGAGAGGGTTGTCCACACAACGACAAGAGGAGTCTGGTGACTAGCCTCAGATAGGAGTTTTCACCGGTAGCAGAGGGATGTACTACGGGGTTACGCCACTCAGATGCATTCCGTAAAATGAACTTAGATAATAATTGTTTGTTACACGCTAACATACTAACTTTAGAATAGCAGAAAGATGATTATAATGCAATGAGAATATGGCAGTTATCAGATAGTGATCCTAGTTTCCCCTTGATCACTAAGTTAGTAGATTGTAGTCTAGTTTTCACGACTACTCAGCATAGTAGGCACAGACACGTATAAACCCGAATTGGGTTGATATTTGAATATGGCAATCGTAGGTTTCACTGAGACATTATGTCTCATTGCAATCCATTTGATTCAGTTTCAGGTAAGCAAGAGGTTCCTGATGAAGTTTATTAGGGAGAAGCTGAGTCGAGTGCAATTGCTCGTCATGTACCAGTTCAGGATTTCATCTGTATTTTGTATATATATGTACACTTTAGTGGTACTTTATCATTTGTATAAAATGAGCAAATTTGTATTCATTCAGCAGTATCTTATTAGTATTGAAAAATTTAACGTATCCAGTATCAAGTTTTAATATAGATGCTAAATATTCTTGTTGGTTATTTAAGTGTTGGCTACATTGTTTGGTAAAATCAAAGTGCTCAAGCAAAGCGTCTCCAGATATTAAAGAAGTCTTAAGAAGCAAGAATTTGGATTAGAGGAGGTTCAGAAGCTGAAAACTGCGTCAGAAGCTGAAATCCTGGTTTACTGTTCATCAGACGCAGAGTGGACCTTCAGACGCTGAATGGACCTTCAGACGCAGAAAGTGCCTTCAGACGCAGGATGGGTCTTCAGACGCACTGTTCAGAGGTTGACCAGCGTTGACCTTCAGAAGCTGATTTCAGAAGCTGGATTTCTGCATTCTTTGTGATTAAATCTCTGCGTATCTGTTGGAGATTTATTCAGGCGTTTGTTTTCTAGAAGACTGATTAAATTTGTTGAAGATCTTGGTGAAAGATTGGCTTCGTATTTATGTTTGATTATATTTGCTGAAGAATCTTTGCAAGATAGAATTCAGAAATATTTGTTTCCTTGTTGAGCGTTTAATAATTCAGAATCATATCAATTGAAGGAGATTGTGTTCAGAATTATGCTGCTTGCTGAAGTCTATATAAAGGAAGACGTGCTTCTTATTGAAGTGTTAATAAAAAAACTAGAGAATTGAGTCTTAGAGTTTTTTAAGAGTTTTTGAGTTTGTAAGCTTAGGCTTTGATTGTACACCACTCATCTGAGTTGGTTTAGAAGTTTTGAGTTGTAAATCATTCTAAGCTTTTAAGTACGAATGATGTCTTTGTGTTGAAGAGTGTCTTCATTGTTTTGAGTTGTTTTCAGAAGTTGCTAATCACTGGGTTGCTTAGTAGTGTTAACTAGTGGAGATTGAGTTGTTTTCAGAAGTAATTGGGAAGTTAGTAGTGTTTTAATACTTAGGTGGTGCTCCCGAGTAGAAGTCTTAACTAGTGGAGATTGATTGCTTAGGCTGGGAATAGGGGGTCTGTGTCTGAGTCTTTGAGTTAATTCCTCATAGTGGATTTCCTTCCTGGATTGGTATCCTCCAGACGTAGGTGTTATTTATCAACGAACTGGGTTAACAAATACTTGTATTCTTTATATTTCTGCATTTTTATTGCTGCTTCTGAACCTGCATCATTGTACTCTGTTTTACGTGTTTTGTGCTCTGTTTTATATTCCTGATCAGTACCTGCCAGAATTTCAATTGGCATCAAAGCAGGCACCCTTCCTGTGATTGGGTGAGCTCCATGGAAGACTTTTCTGGCAAACATGGACAAGGAAGGAGGATATGTTAACAGACCACCTCTGATGGATGGCACAAACTATGAGTATTGGAAGTCTAGGATGTGTGCTTTTCTGAAATCCATAGACAGCAGAACTTGGAAAGCAGTGTTAAAAGGTTGGGATCATCCAGTTGTGTCAGATAAAGATGGGAGTAAGACTGAAGTGCTGAAACCTGAAGAAGAATGGACAAAGGCTGAAGATGATCTGGCTCTTGGAAACTCCAAAGCCTTGAATGCACTATTCAATGGAGTGGACAAGAACATGTTCAGACTGATCAAGCAGTGTACCATTGCCAAGGATGCCTGGGAGATACTCAAGACCACACATGAAGGAACTTCAAAGGTTAAGATGTCCAGACTCCAATTACTGACCACTAAATTTGAAAACTTGAAGATGATGGAGGATGAAAACATTCAAGATTTCTATATGAATGTCCTGGATATGGCAAATTCTTTTAAGTCTCTTGGAGAGAAGATGTCAGATGAGAAGATAGTCAGAAAAATACTCAGGTCACTCCCTAGAAGATTTGATATGAAAGTAACAGCTATTGAGGAAGCTCATGACATCTCCACTATGAAGGTTGAGGAGCTGATTGGATCTTTGCTGAATTTTGAAACTGCTTTCTGTAAACAGACTGAGAAGAAAGGGAAAGGAATTGCTTTTGCAATTAATACTGAAGATGAGGATCAACAAGAGTGTGATGAGGATGATGGAGACTTATCAGAAGCACTTGTGTTGCTGGGGAGACAGTTCAACAAAATTCTAAAGCATGTTGACAGAAAATCCAAAACCAAAGGTCAGAACTTCAAATTCAACAAGAGTAAGCAACAAATTGATGTGAAGAAGACCAAGACTGAGGAGAAGAGCAATCAAGCAAAAGGTGTTCAGTGCTTTGAGTGTGAAGGTTATGGACATATCAAGTCAGAATGTCCTACTTTTCTTAAGAAGCAGAAGAAGAGCTTAGCTGTATCATGGTCTGATGAAGACTCAGAAGAAGATGAAGAGAGTGAGTCTGCTAAGGTTGTTTTTGCCCTAACTGGAAGAGACAAGTCTGATGTTAAGGTTAAGTCCTCAGGAGCTAGTTCAAAGACTGAAGCAGTTTTAGAGTCTAAAACAATATCAGAATCTGACTCAAAGTCTGAAGTTTCATCAGTGTCTGAAGCCAGAGTTGAAAAATCCTCATATGATGAACTGGCTGACAATTACAAGAACCTATACATCAGAAGTGTAGAAGTTTGCAAGCAAGTAGTGGATCAAAAGAAGACCATCTGTCAACTGGAAGCTGAGAAGGATGAGCTGTTAGTGCAAAATTCTGATCTCAAAGAAGAAGTGAGCCAACTGAATTCCCAGCTTGAGAATATGAAAAAGCAGGTCAGAATGATGAATACTGCTACTGATGTGCTGGAGGAGATTTTGGAGAATCAGAAACAAGGGAAGCAAACTGGCTTAGGATTTGTTGATGAGAGTCTGAACCTCAAGAAGAAGAATCCTGCTAAAAGGTTGTTCCTGCTACTAAAACTTATGATCCTATGGAAGGAACATCTAAGATGAAACCTCAGAAGCAACCTCAGAAGTTCAAGGGCAAGAGAAGAAATCATACATGGGTTTGTCATCATTGTGGAAAGAAGGGGCATATTAAATCATTTTGTTTCAAACTGTATGGTTATCCTAAGCATTTTCAGTATAGAAGAGTAGAACCTGCTGCAACCAGAAACAATGTTCAGAAGGTGTGGAAACCCAAAGACAAGATTGTTGGCCTTATAGCTCATACATCATTGAGAGCCACCTCTAAGGAAGATTGGTACTTTGATAGTATTTGTTCCAGACACATGACTGGTGTGAAGAAGCTTCTGAGTAATTTAAAACCATATTCCAGAAGTTATGTAACATTTGGTGATGGAGCAAAAGGTGAGATTCTTAGAATAGGAGATTTAATCAGTGATGGATTACCAAGACTTAATGATGTGCTATTGGTGAAAGGATTGACATCTAATCTGATCAGTATAAGCCAGCTGTGTGATCAAGACTTGAAGGTGAATTTCAACAAGGAAGAATGCTTGGTAACTGGTCAAGAAGGTGAGGTTCTGATGAGAGGCTGCAGATCAAAAGATAATTTCTATTTGTGGGTGTCTGAAGAAGAAAGGAGTCTGTCTACTTGTCTTATAAATTCAGAAGAAGAGGTCAGACTCTGGCACCAGAAACTGGGTCATCTGCATCTGAAAGGTATGAAGAAAGTGATGAATTCTGAAGCTATCAGAGGTCTACCTAATCTGAAGATCAATGAGGACAATGTTTGTGGTGATTGTCATATTGGAAAACAAACAAGAAAGTCTCATCCCAGATTAGGACATCAGGTAACAACTAAAGTGCTTGAACTGTTACATATGGATTTAATGGGACCTATGCAAGTTGAGAGTATTGGAGGAAAGAGGTATGCTTTTATGATGGTTGATGATTTTTCAAGATTTACTTGGGTAAGATTTGTTAGAGAAAAATCAGATACTTTTGGGGTATTTAGAGATTTGTGCACTCAGTTACAAAGAGAGAAGGACTGTGTTATCATCAGAATCAGAAATGATCATGGGAAGGAGTTTGAGAACAAGAAGTTTTCTGTGTTTTGTGCATCTGAAGGGATTAAGCATGACCTATAACACCTCAGCAAAATGGTATAGTTGAGAGGAAGAACAGAACCTTAGCAGAATCAGCTAGTGTTATGCTACATGCTAAGAAGCTACCTTATATGTTCTGGGCAGAAGCAATGAATATTGCTTGTTATATACATAATAGAGTGACTCTGAAGAAGGGAACTACATCTACTTTGTATGAATTTTGGAAAGGAAGAAAGCCTACAATTAAATATTTTCATGTTTTTGGGAGCAGATGTTACATTTTGGCTGACAGAGAAAACAGAAGAAAGCTGGATCCTAAGTCTGATGAAGGTATTTTTCTGGGTTATTCAGTGAACAACAGAGCATATAGAGTGTTTAATTCCAGAACCAAGGTTGTTATGGAGTCTATTAATGTTGTGATTGATGATCTGTCTGCTGAAAAAGAAAGAGATAAGTCTGAAGTGGTTCCAGATACTGAAGCATCAGAAGAACAACTGTCAGAAGCTCCAGAACCAAAAAATCAATTAGAGTCTGAAGCAGAAGAAATTCATCCAAATCATGTTCCTACTGGTAAAGGACCCTCTATTAGAGTTCAGAAGGATCATCCCAGAGATTTAATCATTGGGAGTCTTGATCAAGGTGTCAGAACCAGAAGATCAGACTCAGTTGCTACTGATTCTTGTTTTGTGTCAAAATTTGAACCCAAAAATGTTAAAGAAGCTCTAACTGATGAATTCTGGATTGAAGCCATGCAAGATGAGTTGAATCAATTCAAAAGAAGTGAAGTGTGGGATCTTGTTCCAAGACCTGAAGGTTTGAATGTGATTGGCACTAAGTGGATTTACAAGAACAAAACAGATGAACATGGAACTGTGGTCAGAAACAAGGCAAGGTTAGTTGCTCAAGGTTATACTCAAGTGGAGGGACTTGGCTTTGATGAAACCTGTAACACCCATACTAATTTTAACTAGTATATTAGCATGTGCGTTAAACTGATACTGGATACATTTAAAAATTTCAATAATAATATTACATCACAACAGAATAAATACATGTTTACTCGTTTGTACAATAATCCAAAACCGTTACAATACTTTTACATAAATCCATTAAGCTTCTGGCTGGTACACAACGAGCAAACGCACTCCATCCAGCATCTCTATGAAGAACTTTATCACGAACCTCTGACATGCCTGCAAACCTGCACCAGAAGGAATGGGATGAGACATAATGTCTCAGTGAGCTCCAGCCCAACCTACTGTTGGCAACCACAGGGAACCTAGGGTCGCCATGCCTACCTTGGCAATCTTGGGGATTTCCTATGATCGCCAAGTCTTTTATCGGCCTATGACTATAAGTCCTCCTGTAACTATAACTTGAACTGCCTATAGCCTTTGCTGTGACTATCTATAACCATAACTGTAATCTGCCTATAACTTTAACTTAGTGATCGAGGGGAAACCTAGGATCACTTCCTGATAACTGTCTATAACTATAACTATGAGTTTCCTGCGACTATAACTGTAACTGTAACTTTGACTATAACTATAAAACATAAAACATATACACAGTTCGATAGCAGTTTTATGTTAGCTGTTAGCGTTGAACAAACAATTATCTGAGTTCAATTTTACGGAGGGCACCCGGGTGGAGCAACCCCGAGATACGTCTCCCTATAAACCGGTGAAACTCCTATCATATCAGGCTAACACCGGACTCCCTATAAAACGTGTGGACAACCCTCTCGGAGAAGTCCCATCCGGCGAATCCCGGAGTCTGATGAACACGCCCTGTAACTGTAAAACGTGCAAGCACGCCAATATCTTTAATCTTTAATTCTTTAACTTTAACGTATGAACATATAATCTGTTACTATAATCATATAACATTCCTGTAACTTATAATCTATAACCTATGATTCTTGGCTTATCGTTCTCATAAGCCACCTATAATCGTTGGAGAACCAACACTATAAATCTTATCTGGGACTATGATTGTAGAAACATTCCTATAATCCTTGTATTCTAAACTGAATACATCTATGATTTCATATACCTAAAGTAGGTTCTTGACTTAGTAAAGTCGTCTGCATCTCCTAAGAGTTATCAACTCACGTGCAAGGAATCTATCCATAAATCCTTGCACTCATACTATGATTCATGTTTTCCTATCAACGAATTCGACACATCGTCATCATGTGCCGCTATAAGGATTTTCCTAACCATATAACCATTGTTCCCGTAATTCCCATGCCTTGCGCATTCCTTGCTCCTCTAATTTCTCAATCATTAAAAGCCTTTGGATGAGTTAAAATGGTGGTTAAAGTTTCTAAAAAGCATTAGGAGAAAACATTTGCAAAAAGCCATGCCCGCGCGCACCAGAACCCCCAGAACAGCTCAACTAAGTTGTGCTGTTCTGGCTTGGTCGCTACAAGCGCAGAGCCGTCGCTACAAGCGCGGATAGACAGAACCTGGTCGCTACAAGCGCCCAGTTGGTCGCTACAAGCGCAGGCTTGTCGCTACAAGCGCAGACAGACAGAACCTGGTCGCTACAAGCGACAGCCCGTCGCTACAGCGACCGTGACAGCATAAACATGTATAAAAATGTGTTTTTCCACCATTTTTGCCCAATTAAAGATACCCAAGCATCCAAAACATGCTAGGGATGATTTTCTGTTATAAATGGATGGTTTAAAACATGTATGAGCAAGGAATTTGCAAGTAGGAAATTAGGGTAAAACTCTAAAACTTCTATAACTTTTCCTATGAAATCAAACACTATAAAACTCACAAAAAGGGATTCTAAAACCCCTAGGGAGCTCACCTTAGTCTTGCTTGGTGCTGGCTTAGCTTGCTTGCCCATTTTCCTCAAAACCCTAGCTTGAGCTTCCTTGCTTTTCTTTAATTTCTTCATGTTCTAGCTTTCCCCAATACCAAGTTTGCTTGAATCCATGATTAAAGGAAGAAGTTTGATGAATTGGAGCTTGATGATGGCAAGGAGAAGGAGGCGTGAGCCTAGGGAGAGAGGGAGAGGAGTTTATGAATTTTTAGAGAGAGAAGTGGAAGAAGAGAATGAGGAAAATATCTCAATTCCTCCTTTTAATTAATTATTCCTTCCAAAATTACAACTTTGCCATTCTATACGTTTAACTTCTGTGATACTGATAAAAGTCACGTTTAAGCGGGATATTACACTCTACCCCCCTTAAAGGAAATTTCGTCCTCGAAATTTAGGTAATCCTTATGAGATCCTGAAAAGATAAATCCTTTCTACCTCTTTCTCTACTATGAAAATTTCCAATCCTTTAAGCTTGTTGGAACTTCATGGCAACTCCAGGGCCTGACATGTAGATTGATCACGCACCCCGATTAAACTATACTGGTTAAGACTTGTTCTTTAGCCATGATTTCCATTTCTGTAAATCCAAACATGCGACAATCTCTTTCCGACCGTAAGGTCTGACGTATAATACATAACTATTACTTGCTAAGACGTATGGTTATCTGAACCAACTTATCCCTATTATCTGATTATGATCTCTGTTCGACATATTTCTTACAAATCCAAAGTAAAATTATTAAACCTTTGATTTCCTTTACTGAACTCTATCAGTTCTTCTTTAATTGACCATTCCATATTAACCTGAAGACGTCGGGTCGATCTGATTTTCCTCAATTATTTCAACTTTTCAAAGAATCTATTACATTACTTTTAGTTCTGAGAACTTTCGTCTATAACCTTCGCCTCGCAAGACGACCTTTTACTATTACATTCGTATCATTCTTCATATAAATTTATTCTTGCACTGGAAGATATCTGATAGTGAGTATTCTCAAATGGAAGTGAGATCTATTACAACTACCTCCACGCTTCAAATTCAAATTGGTGGCTGAACTTATGGTATACGTTCCTTTCTTTCTGTAGTCCTAGTGTAGCTATTATCACAACCATAAGCATTGCTCACATCCCCACTACGGGAATCCTTAAAGCTCGAGAAATCTTATGAGTTACTCATGCTCCGATTAATTAATCAACGATAACAAGTAGCCAAAGGCCTTAGGAACTTTCTTCCTTACCAATACTTTCAAACTTATGAAAATCCAGTATAAGTGACATGTGGCATAAGCCGTCTCACATATCATCATATAATGCAGTCCATAGCACATAGCTTACATACACGATCGAGTACGTATTCACTACTACCGGATACATGGTACATCGCATCAACATTGTCCAACTAACGGGACATCATACTTAATAAAAATATACTTGAGACAAACCACGTCAACCAAGGTCACTCTCTTGACTCTTAATTCATTCTTGTATCCTTTAAACATTCACAATCCCATAACGTAAGTTATGGTCACATTCCGTTGTCGTAATAACTTACTTGTCAAAAGACATTCTCTGTTTTCGAAAAGAAAACTCTATCCTGATCGCTGTCAAAATAGCACTTTAAAACTCTTAATCCTTTATTTCATAACTCTAATTCACGTAGCCTTTCACTGTAAACTATGAGAAATCCTATGATCCGTGTAAAACATTTCCTTCCTTTAACTATTAATATTAGGTTCAAGAATTTCTGAACTCCTCTACTGAGATTGGTTCGGTAACAACAAACCTGTTCTGCTTAAGACTTTCCTGTTAAAACATTACCGACTGCGTACCACGGTTACCGATACATGTCACACGACTATAACCATATTACACTACTGTCTAAGCAGTATATACTCTGCCTGATCAGTATACATAATACTAATCATAACCTGTTACATGCCTGTTACATGTGACATGCTAGCATAACGTGGGTACGATGCGGAATAACTGTATGCCACGGCATTATTCCTCGTTGATTGAACTTACTATTCAAATAACTTAAAGTTACTGAGCTAACAGCTAGATCACCGTATTAGGTGTGGCCCTCTTTGCAATGTATTTATTGTGCTATAAACACATCCTTTAAGTTATCAAACTACTTCGATTCTCTTGTCTCTTGAGTTTCGAGGTCTAAAACATTCCTCTATTTATCTATTAAAATCTCCTGTTAGAACTGTTGGTAAGTTTAAGTCATCACCACTTACACATATTCTGTAGCTTAAGGATTAATCTCTGAATACCTTTCCTGTAATTCATCTGGCGAGGACTTCACAAACATCCTTTTCCTTTAAACTTCTGCTTTGATTTGCCTGTTAACTCATAATTGGATTACTTCTCCGCTGCGCAACTCTGATTTTAACAATTCGCTTTGGAATCACTATTACTATATAAAATTTCCTTGGCCAATCCTTTGACTTTATAACTTGTAGTTACCATACATGCCCATCTTACATTACAATTTCTCTCGTGGTTTAATCCACTTGTTTAACTTACTTATTGATCATCATCTGACTTTGTGTTTCCTTTCGGACATAAGCAATATACCCACTTTCACAAAAATACGCCGAAACCTATGAATAGTCTTTAGCAATAATTACGAGCCCAACAATGCTCCTGTCATAACAACTTATGCGCTGGTTCTAACTTTACTCTTCGTATTATGAATCGAGTTCCATACTATAATCATCCATAAGGATTTCACATCCACAACCTTTTTCCAAGACAACTTAGGTCCACAAAACTCTAACATAACTCTTGGTTACTCCTCGGGTTTCTCCGGAAATAATCCGTCTGGATAAAACTCAACTTTTACCGGCTCTCTTGTAAATTCTTACACGTGATACACCTCTCCGAGTACCCGATTAATAAATCTGTGAGCTTCAATACTTAACATTTTCCATTGGATCCTCCCTATAACTTATTACTGTACTCACAATTCCATTCTAATCTTGTTATCTAAATAATAGTCCTTATGTCTTCTCGACCGTTGCCCTCTTCATGGTTTCGAACAATCCAAAGGTATGTATTTTCTACCATCTTAACACATACCAACATAATGTGATCTTTGTCGGCTTACCCGAATACTTGTGTAAGGAGCCCATCTAAAGAGAATATAGAACTCCTTAACATCAACCATAGCTTTAACTACAACTTGTGCGTTAGTGACAATCTTCCTGTTAAATCTTCGAAACCGGTCCACTATAATCTGACGACATAAGATTCAACCTTTATTTCATACCCTTACAGGGGGTTTACTTCGCTTATTGCTAAACTTGCGTTTCTTCATACCAAGCATCTTGACGACTCATAAAAAGGAAGGTAATCTGGTTCATCTGCCCGATATTTCGCTTAATCCATAAATGAGTCTCTTAACTGTCGGATATTAAAATCTCATCCTTTTAAAGTGTGCAAGTCCTTCCACCTTACACACTGTACCTCACTAGAAGTCCAGAGTTTTCAATAATTAACTGTTCATTCCTTATTCCAAGTCGCTGGGTTTGGTATCACAATCCTCTGCATCTGCAGCCGGAATTAAAACTCTAATCAACCCTTAACTTTAACTTTCCAAATTACGGTTCCCGTTAGGATTCCAAATCATTCTTCAAAGTATACTATAATCCTTTACTCTACACATCTCCTCGGAGAAGGCATCGCTCAAGGATGCGTCCAACTAGTTAAGGTACTTGACCTTACTCTTAAATACCTCTTTAATACCTATCATATTCCTGAAACTTTGCCATTAACTGGCTCAGTTACTTCACTATTAGTGAACCATCCTTTGACATTAAACACTTGGCCAATTTCGTCTTAGAATCTGACGTCTTAACCTTTACCCTTCGTACACTTCTTTCCTCCTTGGTCACATTCAGCTCTCGGATATTTGTCCTAACTGTCATATACTAGACTGAGTTGATCAGGCTCAACTAGATGTGACATTTAGAACAACATCCGGAACCCAATGATTCCACTACTTTTATTGAATCCAAAATGACCCATGGCACGGTCTGAATCGACCTGCTCTGATACCAATTGTAACACCCATACTAATTTTAACTAGTATATTAGCATGTGCGTTAAACTGATACTGGATACATTTAAAAATTTCAATAATAATATTACATCACAACAGAATAAATACATGTTTACTCGTTTGTACAATAATCCAAAACCGTTACAATACTTTTACATAAATCCATTAAGCTTCTGGCTGGTACACAACGAGCAAACGCACTCCATCCAGCATCTCTATGAAGAACTTTATCACGAACCTCTGACATGCCTGCAAACCTGCACCAGAAGGAATGGGATGAGACATAATGTCTCAGTGAGCTCCAGCCCAACCTACTGTTGGCAACCACAGGGAACCTAGGGTCGCCATGCCTACCTTGGCAATCTTGGGGATTTCCTATGATCGCCAAGTCTTTTATCGGCCTATGACTATAAGTCCTCCTGTAACTATAACTTGAACTGCCTATAGCCTTTGCTGTGACTATCTATAACCATAACTGTAATCTGCCTATAACTTTAACTTAGTGATCGAGGGGAAACCTAGGATCACTTCCTGATAACTGTCTATAACTATAACTATGAGTTTCCTGCGACTATAACTGTAACTGTAACTTTGACTATAACTATAAAACATAAAACATATACACAGTTCGATAGCAGTTTTATGTTAGCTGTTAGCGTTGAACAAACAATTATCTGAGTTCAATTTTACGGAGGGCACCCGGGTGGAGCAACCCCGAGATACGTCTCCCTATAAACCGGTGAAACTCCTATCATATCAGGCTAACACCGGACTCCCTATAAAACGTGTGGACAACCCTCTCGGAGAAGTCCCATCCGGCGAATCCCGGAGTCTGATGAACACGCCCTGTAACTGTAAAACGTGCAAGCACGCCAATATCTTTAATCTTTAATTCTTTAACTTTAACGTATGAACATATAATCTGTTACTATAATCATATAACATTCCTGTAACTTATAATCTATAACCTATGATTCTTGGCTTATCGTTCTCATAAGCCACCTATAATCGTTGGAGAACCAACACTATAAATCTTATCTGGGACTATGATTGTAGAAACATTCCTATAATCCTTGTATTCTAAACTGAATACATCTATGATTTCATATACCTAAAGTAGGTTCTTGACTTAGTAAAGTCGTCTGCATCTCCTAAGAGTTATCAACTCACGTGCAAGGAATCTATCCATAAATCCTTGCACTCATACTATGATTCATGTTTTCCTATCAACGAATTCGACACATCGTCATCATGTGCCGCTATAAGGATTTTCCTAACCATATAACCATTGTTCCCGTAATTCCCATGCCTTGCGCATTCCTTGCTCCTCTAATTTCTCAATCATTAAAAGCCTTTGGATGAGTTAAAATGGTGGTTAAAGTTTCTAAAAAGCATTAGGAGAAAACATTTGCAAAAAGCCATGCCCGCGCGCACCAGAACCCCCAGAACAGCTCAACTAAGTTGTGCTGTTCTGGCTTGGTCGCTACAAGCGCAGAGCCGTCGCTACAAGCGCGGATAGACAGAACCTGGTCGCTACAAGCGCCCAGTTGGTCGCTACAAGCGCAGGCTTGTCGCTACAAGCGCAGACAGACAGAACCTGGTCGCTACAAGCGACAGCCCGTCGCTACAGCGACCGTGACAGCATAAACATGTATAAAAATGTGTTTTTCCACCATTTTTGCCCAATTAAAGATACCCAAGCATCCAAAACATGCTAGGGATGATTTTCTATTACAAATGGATGGTTTAAAACATGTATGAGCAAGGAATTTGCAAGTAGGAAATTAGGGTAAAACTCTAAAACTTCTATAACTTTTCCTATGAAATCAAACACTATAAAACTCACAAAAAGGGATTCTAAAACCCCTAGGGAGCTCACCTTAGTCTTGCTTGGTGCTGGCTTAGCTTGCTTGCCCATTTTCCTCAAAACCCTAGCTTGAGCTTCCTTGCTTTTCTTTAATTTCTTCATGTTCTAGCTTTCCCCAATACCAAGTTTGCTTGAATCCATGATTAAAGGAAGAAGTTTGATGAATTGGAGCTTGATGATGGCAAGGAGAAGGAGGCGTGAGCCTAGGGAGAGAGGGAGAGGAGTTTATGAATTTTTAGAGAGAGAAGTGGAAGAAGAGAATGAGGAAAATATCTCAATTCCTCCTTTTAATTAATTATTCCTTCCAAAATTACAACTTTGCCATTCTATACGTTTAACTTCTGTGATACTGATAAAAGTCACGTTTAAGCGGGATATTACAAAACCTTTGCACCTGAGGCCAGATTAGAGTCCATAAGATTATTGTTGGGAGTAGCTTGCATCCTTAAGTTCAAACTGTTTCAGATGGATGTGAAGAGTGCTTTTTTGAATGGTTATTTACAAGAAGAAGTATATATTGAACAGCCTAAAGGGTTTGTGGATCATAAATTTCCAGATCATGTTTATAAATTGAAGAAGGCTTTGTATGGATTGAAGCAAGCACCTGGAGCATGGTATGAGAGACTCACACAGTTTCTTGTTACTCAAGGCTAAAGAAAAGGTGGAACTGGCAAGACCTTGTTTGTGAAAGAAGAAAATGGAAATCTGATGATTGCTCAAATTTATGTTGATGACATAGTGTTTGGTGGGATGTCAAACAAAATGGTTCAGTTATTTGTTCAGCAGATGCAGTCAGAATTTGAGATGAGCAAATGGAAGACACTATATTCATTTCTCAGAGTAAATATGCTAAGAATATAGTTAAGAAGTTTGGAATGGAGAGTACCAGCCATAAGAGAACACCTGCAGCTACACACTTGAAGCTAACTAAAGATGAACAAGGAGTTGCAGTTGATCAGAGTCAATACAGAAGTATGATTGGGAGTTTACTGTACCTTACTGCAAGCAGACCTGATATTACTTTTGCTGTTGGAGTGTGTGCAAGATATCAAGCAGATCCAAAGATGAGTCATTTGACACAAGTAAAGAGGATCTTGAAGTATGTCAACAGTACAAGTGATTATCGAATCATGTACTCACACAGTGCAAGTTCTGAATTGATTGGGTATTGTGATGCTGACTGGGCAGGAAGTGCAGATGACAGGAAGAGAACTTCTGGTGGATGTTTCTTTCTGGGGAATAACTTAATTTCATGGTTCAACAAGAAACAAAACTGTGTCTCATTGTCTACAGCTGAAGCTGAATATATAGCAGCTGGAAGTAGTTGTTCACAATTGGTATGGATGAAGCAGATGCTGGAAGAATACAACATTGAACAAGGTGTTATGACCCTATACTGTGATAATTTAAGTGCTATTAACATTTCTAAGAACCCCATACAGCCCAGCAGGACCAAGCACATTGATATCAGACATCATTTCATCAGAAATCTTGTGGAGGAAAAGATTGTTCAGCTTGAACATGTGGATACTGAGGAGCAGATTGCTGACATTTTTACAAAAGCTTTGGATGCCAAGAAATTTGAGAATCTAAGAAGCAAGCTAGGAGTTTGTCTGCATGAGGAGTTATAGCAATTACAGATTGCTGAGGGAGAGCAAGCTGAAAGTGAGGAAGATGAAGTACTTGCCAGATTTGCAAATGCTGAGTATGCTCCTGAGTCTGAGTTTGATACTGTATTTGATGGAATTTCAGTTTTTGTTCCCTATATGATGGAGTTTTTTCAGAATTTTGTGGCTAAAAAGGGGGAGAAAAACTTGTGTTTGATTTCAGAAGGTGAATGTGTTTCAGATTGTAACTGTTCAGAGTTTGTTAAGTTTCAGAATTCAGAGGTTATTTTTCAGAAGTTAACAGTTTTGTGCAGAATTCAGAAATACAACAAGAGCTGTGCAGATGTGGTTGAGGGGGAGTTTTTGGCTCCGGGGGAGTGCATTAGTATTAAGTACCTAAGTTGTGAAGTGTTTCAGTTTCAGAAGAATTTTCTCAGAATGTACTGCAGTTCAGAATTTTCAGAATTTTCATAATTAAGGGGGAGAGTTGTTTGTTTTGTGCTGAGTTGTAGGGGGAGTTGTCTGGGAGTTGTGAAGCTGTTGTTTGTTTGTGAAGCTTCAGGGGGAGTGTTCATGGAGTGTTCATGTGAAGATCAGAAACTGTAAAGGTTATTTGTGTACTTCAAGAATATCAGAAGTTGTTATGTGAGCTTCAGGATGTGCTGTGTGATTGTGAGCTGATCTGAAGCTTGTTTGTTTGGTTTAACATGGTTTAAGATAGCTTGTATCCACTGCTATATCTGCTGCTATGTTTGGATATGTGGAGCTCTTCATGGTTGTTTATTTGTGTTGAGTGAAGGGCTTGATTTTGTGAAGCATTTGATTTTGTAAGCTTAGGCTTTGATTGTACACCACTCATCTGAGTTGGTTTAGAAGTTTTGAGTTGTAAATCATTCTAACCTTTTAAGTACGAATGATGTCTTTGTGTTTGTTGAGTCTTTTGGTGTTGGCTGCATACTTTGGCAAATCCAATGTATTGAATAGGAGCATCTCCATATGTAGAACAAATCTTCAGTTGCAAGTTTTTCATTTTGAAGCTGTTCAGAAGCTGGAAATTCCATCAGAAGCTGATTGCATCATCAGAAGCACTGTAGCACTTCAGAAGCTGAATTCAGAGTCTGATGACCAGCGTTGACTTTGGTTGACTTCATCAGAAGCTGATCTTTTTCAAGTTATTTCTACGCGAATCTTTGCAAGATATGTTAAGGTTTTATTATGGATTAAATGCTTCTAGAATGCTGATTGATTTGTGGAAGATCTAATGAAGATTTGGCTCGTATTTATGAAGATCATATTTTCTGAAGCAATCTTTGAAGAGATACATTGCAGAATTATATGTTTCCTAATTGAGCCTTGCATAATTTAGAAACATATCAATTCAGAAGATTTGAATCAGTTTAATTCTGATTGTTGAAGGTTATAAAAGGAAGAGTGCTGCTGCTTTCAAGACTTACGCATAATTGAAGAAATTCAGAGAAAAGAGTCTTAGAGTTTTAAGCTGTTAGTTCTTTTTGTGCACCACGCATATGTTTTGAGTTGGTTTAGGATTAATTGAGTTGTAATTCATTCGAAGCTTTTAAGCATGAATGAAGTTTTTGCATTGAAGGGTGTTCTTCAAAAACAGGGTAGTTTTCAGAACTAGGTTGTAGTTCAAGGGTTGTTCAGTAACAGGTTTGTTACTTGAATAGGAAGTTATAGGTTTTCTAATACTCAACTTGTTGGGTAGAATTCAAGACTAGGAGGAAGTTAATTGCTTAGGCTGGGAACTAGGAGTCAGTGTCTTGAGTCATAAGGATTAATTCCTATAGTGGAATTCCTTCCTGGATTGGTATCCCCCAGAGTAGGAGGTGTTTACTCCGAACTGGGTTAACAAACCTTGTGTGCCTTTTTACTTTCCTGCACTTTATTTTGCTGCTCTTGTATTGTGTTTACTTGTGCTCTGTTTTTGCAATTTATCGTGCCCTGTGTATTGTTCAGAACCTGTCCAGCCAGAATTTCAATTGGCATCAGAGCAGGCACCCTGCCTGTGTTTTGGGTGAGATCCAGAGGAGTTAATATCTGGCAAGCATGGATAGAGAAGGAGGCTATGTCAATAGACCACCCCTACTAGATGGCACAAACTATGAGTATTGGAAGTCTAGGATGTGTGCTTTTCTAAAGTCTATTGACAACAGGACTTGGAAAGCTGTGATTAAAGGCTGGGATCATCCTGTGTTTACAGACAAAGATGGTAATAAGACTGAGGTTTTGAAGCCTGAAGAGGAATGGACCAAAGCTGAAGATGATCTGTCATTGGGAAATTCAAAAGCTTTGAATGCAATTTTTAATGGTGTGGACCAGAATATGTTCAGACTTATCAAACAGTGTACTATTGCAAAGGAGGCCTGGGAAATTTTAAAAACAACACATGAAGGAACTTCTAAAGTAAAGATGTCCAGATTGCAGTTGCTGACCACCAAGTTTGAGAACCTGAAGATGAAGGAGGAGGAAAGCATACAAGATTTCTACATGAATGTGCTGGACATGGCAAATTCCTTTGATTCTCTTGGGGAAAAGATGACTGATGAAAAGATAGTAAGAAAAATCCTCAGGTCCCTGCCCAGAAGATTTGACATGAAGGTTACAGCCATAGAAGAAGCTCATGACATCACCACCATGAAGGTTGAGGAGCTGATTGGGTCTTTGCTTAGCTTTGAGACTGCATTCTGCAAACAGCCTGATAAGAAAGGGAAAGGAGTAGCATTTGCAGTTAATTCAGGAGCTGATGATCAACAAGAATCTGATGAGGAGGGTAGTGATTTATCAGAAGCTCTAGTGTTGCTTGGAAAACAATTCAACAGAATTCTGAAGAAGGTTGACAGAAAATCCAAGACCAAAGGTCAGAATTTCAGATTCAATAACAAGAAGCAACAAACTGATGAGAAGAAGACCAAGCCTGAGGAGAAAAGTAACCAAGCCAAAGGTGTGCAGTGCTTTGAGTGTGAGGGGTATGGACATATCAAGTCTGAATGTCCTACTTTTCTTAAGAAGCAGAAGAAAAGCCTAGCTGTGTCATGGTCTGATGAAGATTCAGAAGAAGATTTTGAGAATGAATCTGCTAAGGGTGACACAAGTCTGATGGTTAAGCTGCAGTCTCAGAAATCAGAAGTTCTTACAAAGTCTGAAGAGTATTTAGAGACTGAAACCTTGTCTGTGTCTGACTCAAAGTCTGAGGGCTCACTAGTGTCTGAAGTCAGAGCTCAAAAACTCTCTTATGATGAACTGGCTGACACTTACAGAAAGCTATACAGTAGAAGTGCAGAAGTCTGCAAGGAAGTTCTGGATCAAAAGGAGGCTATTTTTCAACTGGAGGCTGAAAAAGAAGAACTTCTAGTGCAGAATTCAGAATTAAAAGAAGAAGTGAACCTGCTAAATTCCCAACTTGAGCATATGAAAAAGCAGGTTAGAATGATGAATACTGCTACTAATGTGTTGGATGAAATTTTAGAAAGTCAGAAACAAGGAAAAACTGGTTTAGGATTTGTGGATGAGAGTCTGAACCTCAAGCAGAAAAATCCAGTTAAATAGTTTGTTCCTGCTACTCAGACTCATGATCCTATGATTGGAACATCTAATATGAGACCTCAGAAGGTAGCCCAGATGCAAGGTCAGAAGCATATACAAATGAGACCTCAAAAGCATACTCAGATAAGACCTCAGAAGCATACTCAGATGAGACCTCAGGAGCATGTTCAGATGCAACCCCAGAAGTTCAATAGAAGGAGGAGGAATCATACCTGGATCTGTCATCATTGTGGTAAGAAGGGGCATATTAAACCTTTTTGCTTTAAACTGTATGGCTATCCTGAACACTTTCAATATAGAAGAGTGCAACCAGCTGCAACTAGACATAATGTTCAGAAGGTGTGGAAACCTAAAGTTCAGAATGTAGGCCTTATTGCTCATACCTCATTGAGAGCCACTTCTAGAGAGGACTGGTACTTTGATAGTGGTTGTTCAAGGCACATGACTGGAGTGAAGAAGCTGCTGAGCAATACCAAACCATACTCCAGAAGCTATGTGACATTTGGTGATGGTGACATTTAATTAGTGAAGGTTTACCTAGATTGAATGATGTGCTGTTGGTGAAGGGTTTAACCTCTAATCTGATCAGTATTAGCCAACTTTGTGATCAAGACTTAAAGGTTAAATTCAACAAGCAAGAGTGTTTTGTGACTGATCAAGAAGGTAAAGTTCAGATGAGGGGCTGCAGATCCAAAGATAATTGTTATTTATGGGTGTCTGAAGAAGAAAGAAGCCTGACTTCTTGTCTTATGAGCTCAGAAGAGGAAGCCAAGCTCTGGCACCAGAAACTGGGACATTTGCACCTGAAAGGCATGAAGAAAATCCTAAGTACTGAAGCTATCAGAGGTGTACCTAATCTGAAGATCAATGAGGACAGTGTTTGTGGTGATTGTCAAATTGGGAAACAAACAAGAAAGTCTCATCCCAGATTAGTTAATCAGGTAACTACTAAAGTACTAGAACTTTTACATATGGATTTAATGGGGCCTATGCAAGTAGAAAGTATTGGAGGAAAAAGGTATGCATTTGTAATGGTAGATGACTACTCAAGATTCACATGGGTTAACTTTGTTAGAGAAAAGTCTGATACTTTTGAAGTGTTCAAAGATTTATGCATTCAATTACAAAGAGAGAAGGACTGTGGTATTGTCAGAATCAGGAGTGATCATGGCAAAGAATTTGAAAACAAGAGTTTCTCAGAATTTTGTGCTTCTGAAGGTATAAAACATGAGTTCTCTGCACCTATCACACCTCAGCAAAATGGTGTAGGGGTATGAGTTCTCTGCACTCATAATTGGTGCCATCAAGTAGGGGTGGTCTGTTGACAGGGCCTCCTTCTCTCTCCATAAAGCCAGACATAACTACCTCTGGATCTCACCCAAATTATAGGCAGGGTGCCTGCTCTGATGCCAATTGAAATTTCTGGCTTAGCAACTGGTAAGGAGGTTAAACTGGTTCTAAATGACAGGTTCTGAGTTAACAGGTTCAGAACTTAGCACAATTAAATCACAGTCCACAAGCAGGAAATAAAGTGCAGAAATAAGAAGAACCCACAAGGTTTGTTAACCCAGTTCGGAGTAAACACCTCCTACTCTAGGGGATACCAATCCAGGAAGGAAATCCACTATTGGAATTAATCCTTAAGACTCAGACACTGACTCCCAGTTCCTATCCCAAGCAATTAACTTCCACCTAGTCAGACTTCTACCCACGCATGAGTATTAGAGTCCACTAACTTCCTATTCAAGCAACAGCCCAGTTACTTAAACAACTTGAACTAAACCCAGTTCTTAAACAAACTAATCAGAATTTGAAGAACACACTTCAATACAAAAACTTCATTCTTGCTTAAAAGCTTTGAATGAATTACAACTCAATTAAACCTAAACCAACTCATAACATATGAGTGGTGCACAAACAAAACTAAAAAGCTTACACTAACACAGACTCTATTTCTGAATAATAACTCTGTTTTTCCGTGTCTCTGAATAGCAGCAGCAGTCTCCTTATATAGCCTTCACTCCAGCAGCATAAATCTCAATCCAATCTTCTAAATTGATTTGTTTCTGAATTATGATTGGTCCAATAAGATAACAAATAAACCAGGAAAGAATCTTCAAAAAGATTGAAACAGAAAATACGAGTTTTCTTAAAACTGAACCAAATCTTCAATAAGATCTTCTCCAAAACAAACAGCATTCTAGAAGCAATTATACAAAGATAATTCCTTGTTAAATCTTCCAAGATATGCGCAAAAACAATTCAAAAAACCCAGCTTCTGATGTGGTCAACAGAAGTTAACGCGGGCATCAGAACCTGAAATCAGCTTCTGAAGTGCTACAGTGCTTTCAGCTTCTGATGGCATTTTCAGCTTCTGAATGGCTTCAAATGCAATTTCTTGTAACTGAAGACTTGTTCTAAACATGGAGATGCTTCTATTCAACACATTGGATTTGCCAAAACATGCAGCCAACACCAAAATACTCAACAATCTCCCCCTTTGGCAAATTTTTGGCTAAAACCAATGTTCACACATCACAAGCTCTTCAATTAATCATAACCAATCTTAACAATGAAGAACTTCACACATAAATAACATAGCAAACAGATTAGGCAGCGGATTCAGCTATGTTAAACAATAAAAAACCATCAGCTTCAACTTCTGAACACTGATACACACATATGCAGCTTGTGAAACACTTGAAGCACACAAAACCAATTACTGATCAACTCCTGATCATCACAAACACTCTCCCTGAAGCTTTTCAAATACATAAACAAACTAATCAGCTTCATAACTCTCCCCCTGCAACTCAGCTTCTCATAAATACCACAAAAACTCCCCCTTACTACTGAACTGCAGTGCCTTATGGGACAAGTAACTTTTGAAACTGAAAACTCCAGGAACACATCATCACTCAGGATTTTAATAACCATGTACTCCCCCTGAGACACACACTCCCCCTCAAACACATGTGCACTGCATTGGTTCTGAATTCTGAAAAATTCTTCTGTCAGCTTCTGAAACATAGAGTTCTGATGGAACACACTCTGAACAGCTCTTACCTGAACTTAAACACAAGTTTTTCTCCCCCTTTTTAGCCACAAAATTATGACAAAGCTCAATCTTCACATAGGGATTAAAAACTTCACACTTAGGTCTCCAAACTTTCTTGATTTTGCTCTTGTTCACAGCTGGTTCAACTTTTCTGTGTTGCAAATGTTTGGGATAACCATGCAATTTGTAACAAAAAGGTTTAATGTGACCCTTTTTACCACAATGATGACAAACCCAAGGTTGATTCCTTCTTTTGTTTCTGTTAAACTTCTGGGAATGCATCTGAGCATGCTTCTGAGGCAGCATCTGAACTTGCTTATGAGGTATTATCTGAGTTTGCTTCTGAGGCTGCTTCTGAGGTTGCATTTGAGCTGGCTTCTGAGATTTCTTCTGAGATTGCATCTGAGGTCTCCTCTTTGATGTTCCAACCATAGAATCAGCAGGTACAAATTGACTAACAGGATTTTTCTCCTTGAGATTCAGACTCTGATCAACATAACCTAACCCAGTTTTTCCTTGCTTCTGGACATCCAGAATTTCCTCCAACTTATCAGTAGCAGAGTTCATCATCCTAACTGCCTTCTTCATCTGATCAAGTTGAGAATTCAGTTGGTTAACTTCTTCTTTTAGATCAGAGTTTTGTACCAAAAGCTCACCTTTCTCAGCCTCCAGTTGACAAATGGCCTTCTTCTGAACCACTACTTGCTTGCAAACTTCTAAACTTCTGATGTGTAGATTCTTGTAATTTTCAGACAGTTCATCATATGAGAGGTTTACAACTTCAGACACAGATGAGGCTACAGACTCGGAGTCAGACTCAGAAAATGTCTCAGACTCTGAAAATGCATCAGACTTTGAACTAGCTCCTGAGTTCTGTTTTAACCTTACCATCAGGCCTGTATCAACCTTAGCAGATTTACTCTCAGCATCTTCTTCAGAATCATCATCAGACCAAGATACAGTTAGGCTTTTCTTCTGCTTCTTGAGAAAATTAGGACATTCAGTCTTGATATGTCCATAGCCTTCACACTCATAGCACTGAACACCTTGAGATTGTTTACTATTTTCTTCAGTCTTGGCCCTTTTTAAATCATTATGAGGCTTGCTATTGTAAAACCTGATGTTCTGACCCTTGGATTTGGACTTTCTATCAACAAGCTTCAGAATCTTATCAAACTGTTTCCCCAGCACCCCAAGTGCTTCTGATCAATCATTATCATCCTCATCTGGTTCTTGTTGACCATCAGCTTTAGAGTTTACAGCAAGAGCTATTCCTTTCCCTTTCTTCTCAGGCTGTTTGCAAAAAGCACTTTCAAAATTCAAAAGGGATCCAATCAGCTCCTCAACCTTCATAGTGGTAATATCATGAGCTTCTTCTATTGCTATAACCTTCATATCAAACCTTCTGGGCAGGGACCTGAGGATTTTTCTGACTAATTTCTCATCTGTCATCTTTTCCCCAAGAGAATCAAAGGAATTGGCCATGTCCAGCACATTCATGTAGAAATCCTGAATAGATTCATCTTCTATCATCTTCAGGTTCTCAAACTTTGTTGTGAGAAGTTGAAGTCTGGATAGCTTAACCTTAGGGGTTCCTTCATGAGTGGTTTTTAGAATTTCCCAAGCATCTTTTGCCACAGTACACTGCTTGATGAGTCTGAACATGTTCTGATCCACACCATTGAAAATTGCATTCAAGGCCTTTGAGTTTCCATGTGATAGGTCATCCTCAGCCTTGGTCCACTCCTCTTCAGGCTTAAAAACTCCAGTTTTATTACCATCTTTGTCTATAACCACAGGATGATCCCAGCCTTTAATCACAGCCTTCCAAGTTCTGCTGTCAATGGATTTCAAGAATGCACACATCCTGGATTTCCAGTACTCATAATTGGTGCCATCAAGTAGGGGTGGTCTGTTGACAGGGCCTCCTTCTCTCTCCATAAAGCCAGACATAAGTACCTCTGGATCTCACCTAAATTACAGGCAGGGTGCCTGCTCTGATGCCAATTGAAATTTCTGGCTTAGCAACTGGTAAGGAGGTTAAACTGGTTCTGAATGACAGGTTCTGAGATAACAGGTTTAGAACTTAGCACAATTAAATCACGGTCCACAAGCAGGAAATAAAGTGCAGAAATAAAAAGAACACACAAGGTTTGTTAACCCAGTTCGGAGTAAACACCTCCTACTCTGGGGGATACCAATCCAGGAAGGAAATCCACTATTGGAATTAATCCTTAAGACTCAGACACTGACTCCCAGTTCCTATCCCAAGCAATTAACTTCCACCTAGTCAGACTTCTACCCACACATGAGTATTAGAGTCCACTAACTTCCTATTCAAGCAACAGCCCAGTTACTTGAACAACTTGAACTAAACCCAGTTCTTAAACAAACTAATCAGAATTTGAAGAACACACTTCAATACAAAAACTTCATTCTTGCTTAAAAGCTTTGAATGAATTACAATTAAATTAAACCTAAACCAACTCAAAACATATGAGTGGTGCACAAACAAAGCTAAAAAGCTTACACTAACACAGACTCTATTTCTGAATAATAACTCTGTTTTTCCGTGTCTTTGAATAGCAGCAGCAGTCTCCTTATATAGCCTTCACTCCAGCAGCATAAATCTCAATCCAATCTTCTAAATTGATTTGTTTCTGAATTATGATTGGTCCAATAAGATAACAAATAAACCAGGAAAGAATCTTCAAAAAGATTGAAACAGAAAATACAGGTTTTCTTAAAACTGAACCAAATCTTCAATAAGATCTTCTCCAAAACAAACAACATTCTAGAAGCAATTATACAAAGATAATTCCTTGTTAAATCTTCCAAGATATGCGCAAAAACAATTCAGAAAACCCAGCTTCTGATGTGGTCAACAAAAGTCAACGCGGGCATCAGAACCTGAAATCAGCTTCTGAAGTGCTACAGTGCTTTCAGCTTCTGATGGCATTTTCAGCTTCTGAATGGCTTCAAATGCAATTTCTTGTAACTGAAGACTTGTTCTAAACATGGAGATGCTTCTATTCAACACATTGGATTTGCCAAAACATGCAGCCAACACCAAAATACTCAACAGTGTCTAAGTTTGAACCCAAAAATGTGAAAGAAGCCCTAACTGATGAATTTTGGATTGAAGCCATGCAAGATGAGTTAAATCAATTCAAAAGGAGTGAAGTGTGAGATCTAGTTCCAAGATCTGAAGGGTTGAATGTGATTGTCACTAAGTGGATATACAAGAATAAAACAGATGAAAATGGTACTGTGGTCAGAAACAAGGCAAGGTTGGTTGCTCAGGGTTATACTCAAGTAGAGGGATTGGATTTTGATGAAACCTTTGCACCTGTGGCCAGACTAGGGTCCATAAGATTACTGTTGGGTGTATCCTGTATTCTCAAGTTCAAACTGTTTCAGATGGATGTGAAGAGTGCATTTCTGAATGGCTATTTGCAAGAAGAAGTTTATGTTGAACAGCCAAAGTGTTTTGTGGATCATCAGTTTCCAGATCATGTGTACAAGTTCAAGAAAGCCTTATATGGACTCAAGAAAGCACCAAGAGCATGGTATGAAAGACTGACTCAGTTTCTTGTGGCTCAAGGGTACAAAAAGGAGGTTCTGATAAGACCTTATTTGTGAAAGATCAAGATGGAAGTCTGATGATTGCTCAGATCTATGTTGATGACATAGTATTTGGTGGAATGTCTCAGAAGATGGTCAAACTGTTTGTTCAGCAAATGCAATCAGAATTTGAAATGAGTCTGGTTGGTGAGCTGACTTATTTTCTTGGATTGCAAGTTAAGCAAATGGAAGACACAATCTTTATTTCTCAGAGTAAATATGCTAAGAATATTGTGAAGAAATTTGGATTGGAAACTGCTGCTCATAAGAGAACACCTGCTGCTACTCATCTGAAATTAACTAAGGATGAACATGGAGTTTCAGTAGATCAAAGCCAATATAGAAGTATGATAGGAAGCTTATTGTACTTAACTGCAAGCAGACCTGATATCACTTTTGCTGTTGGAGTATGTGCAAGATATCAAGCTGATCCTAAGATGAGTCATCTGACACAAGTTAAAAGGATCTTGAAGTATGTGAATAGCACAAGTGACTATGGAATCATGTATTCACACAGTTCAAGTTCTGAACTGATAGGATATTGTGATGCTGACTGGGCTGGAAGTGCTGATGACAGGAAGAGCACCTCAGGAGGTTGTTACTTTTTGGGAAATAATCTAATTTCTTGGTTCAGCAAGAAACAAAACTGTGTTTCATTATCAACTGCTGAGGCTGAATACATTGCTGCTGGGAGTAGTTGTTCACAACTGGTTTGGATGAAGCAGATGCTTGAAGAATATAATATTCAACAAGGTGTTATGACATTGTTTTGTGACAATTTGAGTGCTATCAACATCTCTAAGAACCCAATACAGCACAGCAGAACTAAACACATTGATATCAGACACCATTTTATCAGAAATCTTGTGGAGGACAAGATTATTCAGCTGGAACATGTGGTTACTGAAGAACAAGTTGCTGACATTTTCACAAAGGCCTTAGATGCTAAACAGTTTGAGAATCTGAGAAGCAAGTTAGGTGTGTGTTTACATGAAGACTTATAGCAATTAATGCAAACTGGATGTGAGGAAGATAGAGTACCTGCCAGTTGTGCTCATGCTGAGTGTGATCCTGCATCTGAGTTTGATAGTTTCCAGGATCTGTGTTACTTGTTTTGATTTTATTCCCTATTTGAAGTCTGAGATTTGTCAGAATTTTGTGGCTAAAAAGGGGGAGAAAATCTTATGCTTGAGCTGTTCAAAATTAGAAGATTCAAATTTCAGATGTTCAGTTTTCAATGCTATTCAGAAGTTATTTGTGAAGCTCAGAGTTCATAACCAATGCAACAAGAGTTGTCAAGATGTTATTAGGGGGAGTATGTGTCTCAGGGGGAGTACAAGGTCTGCCCTTGGTCTTGAAGAACAATTGTGCTCTGATACCATTTTTCACTGCAGTTCAGAAGTAAGGGGGAGTTTTATGAATTGCAGGAGGAGAGTTCAGATGTGTGAACATTGTTCATGTGATTGTTTAGTTTGTGAAGCTTCAGGGGGAGTGTTTGTGATGATCAGGAGTTGATCAGTAATTGGTCTATGTGTGCTTCAAGTTGTTCAAAAGCTGCAATGTGTGTTTCAGTGGTCTGATACTGAAACTGTTTGGTTTTTAGTATAAACATAGCTTAAATCTGCTGCTGGTTTGTGACAATCTATGTTGCTATGTTATAGTTTTGTGGAGTTCTTCAGTGCTAAGATTGTTTATGATGAATTGAAGAGCTTGACTTTGTGTGAACATTGGTTATAGCCAAAAATTTGCCAAAGGGGGAGATTGTTGAGTCTTTTGGTGTTGGCTGCATATTTTGGCAAATCCAATGTATTGAATAGGAGCATCTCCATATGTAGAACAAATCTTCAGTTGCAAGTTTTTCATTTTGAAGCTGTTTAGAAGCTGGAAATTCCATCAGAAGCTGATTGCATCATCAGAAGCACTATAGCACTTCAGAAGCTGAATTCAGAGTCTGATGACCAGCGTTGACTTTGGTTGACTTCATCAGAAGCTGATCTTTTTCAAGTTATTTCTACGCGAATCTTTGCAAGATAAGTTAAGGTTTTATTATGGATTAAATGCTTCTAGAATGCTGATTGATTTGTGGAAGATCTAATGAAGATTTGGCTCGTATTTATGAAGATCATATTTTCTGAAGCAATCTTTGAAGAGATATATTGCAGAATTATATGTTTCCTAATTGAGCCTTGCATAATTTAGAAACATATCAATTCAGAAGATTTGAATCAGTTTAATTTTGATTGCTGAAGTTTATAAAAGGAAGAGTGCTGCTGCTTTCAAGACTTTCGCATAATTGAAGAAATTCAGAGAAAAGAGTCTTAGAGTTTTAAGCTGTTAGTTCTTTTTGTGCACCACTCATATGTTTTGAGTTGGTTTAGGATTAATTGAGTTGTAATTCATTCGAAGCTTTTAAGCAAGAATGAAGTTTTTGCATTGAAGGGTGTTCTTCAAAAACAGGGTAGTTTTCAGAACTAGGTTGTAGTTCAAGGGTTGTTCAGTAACATGTTTGTTACTTGAATAGGAAGTTAGAGGTTTTCTAATACTCAACGTGTTGGGTAGAATTCAAGACTAGGAGGAAGTTAATTGCTTAGGCTGGGAACTGCGAGTCAGTGTCTTGAGTCATAAGGATTAATTCCTATAGTGGAATTCCTTCCTGGATTGGTATCCCCCAGAGTAGGAGGTGTTTACTCCGAACTGGGTTAACAAACCTTGTGTGCCTTTTTACTTCCTGGACTTTATTTTGCTGCTCTTGTATTGTGTTTACTTGTGCTCTGTTTTTGCAATTTATTGTGCCCTGCGTATTGTTCAGAACCTGTCCAGCCAGAATTTCAATGTTGAAGAGTGTCTTCATTGTTTTGAGTTGTTTTCAGAAGTTGTTGATCACTGGGTTGTGATTAAGTAATTGGGAAGTTAGTAGTGTTCTAATACTTAGGTGGTGCTTTTGAGTAGAAGTCTTAACTAGTGGAGATTGATTGGTTAGGCTGGGAACATGGGGTCTGTGTCTGAGTCTTTGAGTTAATTCCTCATAGTGGATTTCCTTCCTGGATTGGTATCCTCCAGACGTAGGTGTTGTTTATCACCGAACTGGGTTAACAAATACTTGTGTTCTTTATATTTCTGCATTTTTATTGCTGCTTCTGAACCTGCATCATTGTACTCTGTTTTACGTGTTTTGTGCTCTGTTTTATATTCCTGATCAGTACCTGCCAGAATTTCAATTCTAGATAAATTTACAATGGGTGTTAAAATTGGTATCAGAGCAGGTAGATTCATATCATGCCTTGGGTCATTAAAAATTCAATAGACGTAGTGGGACCATTTGGTTCCGGATATTGTTCTAAATGTCACATCTAGTTGAGCCTAATCAACTCAATCTAGTATATGACAGTTAGGTCAAATGTCTGAGAGCTAAATGGGACCATGAAGGAAGAAGCGTGTGAAGAGCGAAGATTAAGATGTCAATTTTTTTTTTTAAGATGGAAATTGGCGAAGAAGCATTCAGTGCTAAGTGGTGGCCATCAAACCGTAAAGTAATGAAGTCTGTTGATGGCAATCTTTCAGGAATATTGGAGATATTTAAGAACGAGGTGAAGTACCTCAACATCGTTGGACGCGTCGTCGAGCGATGCGTCGTCTGTGGAAACATAAGAAGTTAGGATTTATGGAATACTCTAAGGAATGAGTTGGAACCTTAACGGGAATCGTAGTCGAGAAGTGAAAGTGAGGTGTAAACTAGAGTAGTAATTTTGGGTACAGAGTTAGAGAATTGCAGTATCAGACCCAAAAGCTCGGAATAAGTAGTTATCGGTCGATTATCAGAACCTCTAGACTCCCAGCAAAGATAGAGTATGTAAGAATCGAAGGACTCGCACACTTGAACCGGACGAGATTTTAATATCCAAACAGTTATGCGAATTTATTATGGATTAAGCCAATTATTTGGATAGATGAAGCTAACCCCTCAAATGTGGTCATTGAACATGAAGCGCAAGCAAGTTAAACATGTCAGATCAGCCACATCTCCCAAACTTTAAATGCCAAATTTGTGAATTAAGAAGAGGAAATGATATGAAACCTAGGAACCAAGATGGATGAGTAAGTACTAGTAATAAGACCTGTTGCGTATTGAAGCATGATTCAGATGTGTTCTTATTGGCAAGGAGATTGGAAAATAAGATAAGCTCAACTGGAATTCTACACAATGGAAAGTAGATCAGACTACCTTCCTTAACATGAGTCATTGAGATGTTTGTATGAGAAATGCAAGCTTAGCAACAAGTGAATGAGACCCTAGAAAGGGCAAGAGATGAGACGTAAATTTTTTTCAGTGAAATCGGGAAGAGGATATTGAATAATAAGTTGTTGGAATTTAGTGAACTGACAGATGAACAATATCGAACTTCTTTGATTGGCTGTAGAAGGCAAGTTTAAGATAACACAAGACTAAATTAGACCAGTATTTTGAGGATTAATCAGAGTTTTGGCTGAGAATTATTTTGAGGCTTTATTATCAGGAAGACCGTCGCTAGTACAAAAGTTAAGATTGTGGTTAATGATAAGAGTTTTATGCTTTCAATTGATGGGTTTCCCTACACAATTATTCTGGAAAACCGAACGTGATCACCTTATGTTTGTATGCTTCTGATGATGGTAAAATGTGCAGATCTTGGATTGTTCAAAACCATATGAAGAAGACAATAGTCGAGAAGACCTACGGAAATTACTTAGTATAAATGGAGAATCATTCAGATAATAAGATCAGATTTTGAGTTGTGAATGCAGTAATGAGTTACTGGATGAATCCAATAGGTAATAATAAAGTGTTGAAGTTTAAGATCATTTAGTCGGGTACTCGAAGAGACGTAACCTATGATTGGGCTTACAAGAGAGCCGGTAAGAGTTTGAATCTATTCTAGAAGGATTTTTCTTGGAGAAACTCGAAGAGTAACCTAATGGACATGATAGAGTTATGGAGACCGAAGTTGTCTCGGAAAAGACTATGAGTATGAAATCCCTACGGATAAGGATCAAATGAAAGGAAACGAGACTAGAGCCAACAGTGGGTTTTAGTATACGAAAGATGTAAATCTGGAAGAGTATTCAAGAAATCGATTCGCGAGAGCAAGTATATTGCTTACGCCTGAATGAAAACACAAAGCTAGGAGATGACCAGCCAGTAAGGTGAGTAGTGTTTCAAAGCGTCACACGGTAAGAAGTTAACCCTTGTTATTAGCATGTGAGCTTCAAAGGATGATTAAAACACTTGGGTTAACATGTAGTCAAAATCACAAGTGAAGCAATGAGCCGTAAGATGGTTCTGTTATGATAACTACGAAGTTATAAAGGAGTAAGATTGGTCAAGATATTTTATATGGTAATAGTGGTGTATTACTCCTATTCC
Source organism: Medicago ruthenica (assembly GCA_018208015.1). NCBI lineage: Eukaryota > Viridiplantae > Streptophyta > Magnoliopsida > Fabales > Fabaceae > Medicago > Medicago ruthenica. The sequence goes on from CM031376.1 coordinate 52,715,644, forward strand.
AAGCGAGTTGTTAAAATCAGTGTTGTGCAGCGGAGAAGTAATCCAAGAATGAGTTAACAAGCAACTCGAAGCTAAAGCTTAGGGAACAAGAATGCTTATGAAGCCCTTGCCAGATGAATTGCAGAAAAGGTATTTAATGCTCAGTTCTAGTAACACAAAATAGTAGTAAGCAGTGACGACTTGAACATACCATAAGTTCTAACGGGAAATCTTAAAAGTTAAGATGGAGGAATACTTCAAACCTTGAAACATATAAGAAATGGAAATCAAAGTAGTTAAGGATATGTGGTAAGAACATGAAGGATGTGTTCCTACCATGTTAAATCTAAAGTGATTGAAGTCAGCGCTAGTACGGTAATCAAGCTATTCAGCTGAGTAACTCCAAGGGGGGCTTAAAGAGTAAGTTTAGCCAAAAGGGAAGTATGCATGAGTCAACACCAGTAAAGGTTGCACTTGCAAGATGATATCAGATTCTCACCAAGGAATTGACAATTTCCACTGATTGATTTTCTTTCAAAACTATCACCAGCATAATCAGCATCACAAAATCCAACCAACTTATAATCTACGGATTTCTTATACAGAAGTCCAAGATTAGTTGTACCCTTCAGATACCTGAAGATTCTCTTGACAGAAGTCATATGAGATTCTCTAGGATCTGATTGGAATCTTGCACATAAGCATACACTGAATAAAATATCTGGTTTAGAAGCTGTTAAGTATAACAGAGAACCAATCATACCTCTGTACAACTTCTGATCTACCTTTGAGCCTGTGTCTTCTTTGCTTAAGTTGCAGGTTGGATGCATTGGTCTTTTCATCAATTTACAGTCCTCAAGCTTGATATTCTTCAAAAGCTCCTTTGTATATTTTGATTGATGAACATGCATTCCATCTTTGCATTGGTTGATTTGAATTCCAAGAAAGAATTTCAATTCTCCCATCATGCTCATTTCAAATTCATCCTGCATTAACTTAGAGAATTCGCTGCAAAGAGTGGTGTACTGACTGTGAGTACAATGTATGAAAACTAGGGTTTCAGAGTCTGTTTTGGTCCTGCCTTGGGAATGATCCCAAGGTTAGTATTTGTAGCCATGACTTGGGCCTATCTGGCCATGGTTTTGGGCCCAAATCGTAAAGGGCTAAAACCATGACTAGGGCACCCTCGTCAGCTGCTAAGGGCGCCTCTTGAAGGTGTCTTTTAGGGAGGTCACCTAAGGTTATTTATGACTGCCAAGTGGGCCCTGCGCCCTCTTGGAGGGCGCCCAGCCTTACTCCAAGGGTTCAAACCCATGTCTTTAGGATCTCATGGCCTAAATGGTGAGATCTACAGTCCACAGCCCAATAAGCACGAGTCTTGGGACAAGGCGAAGTGATTAAACTGTTAACGGGGGGATTTGCCTATGACCTTTTGCCCAGCAAGTGGGGCTTACTGATCATGAAGCTATATGAAAAAAATTTATGAGTACTAGCCCAACATGGATGCTTGCCCAATCATGGGCGCTCGCCCACGATGGGTGCTAGCCCAACATGGGTGTTGAACCCTGCATGGGTACTAGCCCAACACGGATACTAGCCCAACATAGGTACTAGCTCCATGTTTCTGTTTTGGGGGCCTTAGTGGGTACTAGCCCAACGAGGGTATTCATGTAGCCCAACAAGCACGAGTCTTGGGATAAGGCGAAGTGATTAAACTCTGTGTCGAAATGGCTCCTTTGAGTAGATTAGATCGCTGCGCCGGAACTAGCCCAATATGGGCGTGATATCTTTTGAAGGATTAGGTTGAGGACGCGCCTAAATGGAATCCGACGGTTGACATGACGCGACCGTTCGCTCTCGCTGACGTGTTCGCATCGCAATGGCTCTTGGAAATCGTGCCAACATAAGTGACGTCATCTGCGCGTTTTCCCAGGCTTTGTACTTTGAACTGCTTTTTGGATCTACTTTCCCTGTCCCCTGTTCAGTCTTTGCCTTTTTGTTTCCCTCACTTTCTCTTCTTTCCCCAAAAGCGTATATTTTCTACAAACCGTTAAAAGCTTCAGGAACCGTCGCGCTCGTCGAACCCAGATTATTCCTATTCTCCTTGCTGCTTTCATACGAAACAGGTAATCTTGTTTCTTATTCGTCTTCTGTACCTTAGGTTTTCGTTTTTGTATTTCGGGGTTAGGACATGGCGATTATCATAGAGTGTGATGGGGAGGGTAACGTAATATCTCCGGCCAATTCGGAGGAGAGGGATAGGTTATTGAGTGAGGCGGTTAGGTTCGCGAAGCGACCAGACAGAACCACCGATTAGGTGGCTTTTGAAAATGCCTATTATGGCCACTCTGTTTTAGGAGAATTTTCGAGCGATTCAAGCGGTAGTGAGGGAAAATATGATAGTGGGAATTCGTCTGATTGCGTTATTCTTTCTGTTCGTCTAGGTCCCTTCTATATGAGAGAAACTCACTATATGGCGTCTGCTAGTAGTTCGGGACAAGGGGATTTTGCTGGCGAAGTGTTGCGCTCGGAGTCCATGTATATGGATCCTCAGCGAGTGGCGCTCTATCGAAGCAAATTTAGTGTCTCCTCGACATGATTCGAAGAAGACGTGATTCTTGAGCCCTGCCGCCCTGGTGAGAAAGTGTATTTACGGATGCCAAAGGGTATTGCTCATGAATTCTTCTATATGTACATGACTGTCTTTGAAGATTTGGGCGTGAAATATCTCTTCACGCCCTTCGAAGTAAGTGTTCTAAAATGGTTAAACGTGGCGCGCTTGCAACTTCAGCCCAACAGTTGGGCGTTCATCAGGGCATTTGAGATCGTGTGTGAGGGATTAGGCTTTGAACCCTCAGCTGGCTCCTTCTTTAGTTTTTATGGTACTAAGGGGGTAGACAAGTTGTCCTGGGTGTCCGTCGGCGCCCATCCTGGGAAACGGCTGTTTCCTCCTTACACCTCCCATTACAAGAATTGGAGGCAAACTTTTCTTTGGACGAGGGGGGAAAGGATTGCGAGGATGCCGCCGTGCGCGTACAGGGCGAGTTGAAATTTCCAATCTGTTGGATGAGTTCTCCAGCCTCCATTACCGGGTTTGCTTTCGAGAAGTTGAGTGAGTATGAAAAAGATGTCGTTTGCTTCTTGGACAAGATGCTGCCCATGGATATCCGGGAGTTGTTTAATAGGGAGGGGGATGTTAATAGCTTAGAGACTTATTTACGTGAGTTGATTTCGCAACCTTACTTTATTGGCTTTCTCGCCTTTTTTGTTAGTAACTTATGTATTGGTCTTTGTCTTTTGTTCTTGTAGAATCAATGGTGCCTTTGACTACTGTGGAGAGAAAGAAGTATTTGGACGAGATGAAGGCCAAGAAGTCTACCGGGGTGTTGGTCGCCAGCGACCCTTCTGGGCTTATCCTTCGCAAGTCTAAAAGGAAAGCCGAGGTTGCTCTTGATGCTCAACCTGAGTGTGACGTAGTTGGTGAAGTAGCGCAAGAGAAGGGTCGAGAGGAGAAGAGGAAGAAGCCGCCTGACGGGGAGGAGAAGTTGATAATAGAGAGAAGATCTAAAAAGGCACACTCTCGTCCTGCTGTTGAATTTGCTGGTCCCAGCCGGGAGGTCCAATCTTTCTGGAGCACATATGGATTTAAATCTTGATGGTGTGGAAGCTGGGAAACAGAACTCCGTTCCCTTTATGACAATGGATGTTGGTGTGAACTGTTTGCGATCTATTATGCTCCTGATGGCCGTGGATTGCAAATATGAAGAGTCGGTGCGTAATGGAGAAACGCTATTGGGTAAGGTGAGGTCGCTGGAGAAGGAGTTGCAAGAAATCCAAGAGAGCAAGGAGAGGGAGATTAGAGAGGCTGAAGAGGCGATGAGGTCCGAATGTGATGAGCGTATTAGTGATCTGAAGATTGGTCACGACGTCGACTTAGCTGGGAAGGATGCGGTGATTATTCGGTTAAGGGATGAGGTTGCCTCAGGAGGTGAGAGAGAAATGGCGTTGAAGGCTGAGATCTCAGAAACCAAAGGAGAGCTGGCCCTGTCCTTTGAGAGTGGTTTTGACCGTGCAAAGGAACAGGTTGCCTTTCTTCATCCGGGCGTCGACCTCTCGTCTCTAGATTCTTTCAAGGTTGTTATAGATGGCGCCCTGGTGGATGAACCACAATCTTTTTGTTGTAATTTTTAATTTTGCTTTGAACTTAGTGAACTTTTTGAATTCGTAGTGATGCATTATTTGTTCTATGTTGTTTAGCCGTTCATCTATTATTTAGGTTCGAATTTCTTCTTTTTAATGGCGATGCTAACAATATTTCCTAGGCGGTGACTATTACTTGTTTATTTCGCGACTTGCTAAAAATTGTTGAACCGTTTTATTCTCAGCGTTACTGTTTTGTTGGGGCACCTTTTTACGTGAACCCTTCTATTTTCGCAACGTCTTAGAGTTCCCTTTGGGGGTAAGGAATTAGGTGGCGATTTCGTTTCAGCTCACGACGTCTTCGAGCCCTTTTTAGGGTTAAGGAATTAGGTGGCAATCTCATTTCAGCTCACGACGTCTTAGAGCCCTTTTTAGGGTTAAGGAATTAGGTGGCGATCTCATTTCAGCTCACGACGTCTTAGAGCCCTCATTGGGATGAAGGAATTAGGTGGCGATATCATTTTTGGCTCACGACGTCTTAGAGCCCTCATTGGGGTTTAAGGAATTAGGTGGCGATCTCATTTTTGGCTAACGACGTCTTAGAGCCCTCGTTGGGGTTAAGGAATTAGGTGGCGATCTCATTTTCGGCTCACGACGTCTTAGAGCCCTCATTGGGGTTAAGGAATTAGGTGGCGATCTCATTTTCGGCTCACGACGTCTTAGAGCCCTTTTTAGGGTTAAGGAATTAGGTGGCGATCTCATTTTTGGCTCACGACGTCTTAGAGCCCTCATTGGGGTTAAGGAATTAGGCGGCGATATCATTTTCGGCTCACGACGTCTTAGAGCCCTCATTGGGGTTAAGGAATTAGGTGGCGATCTCATTTTCGGCTAACGACGTCTTTAAGCCCTCATTGGGGTTAAGGAATTAGGTGGCGATATCATTTTCGGCTAACGACGTCTTAGAGCCCTCGTTGGGGTTAAGGAATTAGGTGGCGATCTCATTTTGCAATTTGACGCTGTCTTGTTCCGATGATGTCTGCAATGCTGGAGTCGTGGCACAGATAAAAGTAAATAGAAATGGGTGCCTCCTTAAAAACCCCAGCTTTCGCGGGGAAAAGAGTGCTCCCCTATTCCTTTTCATTAATCAAAAACCAAAATACAAAGATTTCTAAAAAATACAAATATTACAGCGGTTCATCTTGCGAGAATAATGAAATACTTCGCTGTAGTAATGGCGCAGGTTAACTCGATTCCAGGTTTGTGGTATTGTGTCTCCATTCAGCTCCTCTAGCTTGTACGCTCCATGTGCTAGCTTTTCTCTGACTCGATATGGTCCTTCCCAGTTGGGTAATAGCTTGCCAATTCAAATAGGCGCGATGATCTGCCTTAGGACCAAATCACCCTCCTTCATGTCCCTTGGGATTACTTTCGAATTGTACCGGCGGGCTACTCTTTGTTTCGCAGCGAACTCTTGGATGTGGGCTGCCTCGCATACTTCATCGATCATATCTATTCCGCATAGCAAGCTTGTTTCATTAGCTTCTTCCGAGAAATTTTCACGACGCCATGTTGGCGTGTCGATTTCTACAGGCAGCATAGCGTCTGTGCCATACACCATAGTAAACGGGGTTTCCTTGGTTGTCGAGTGTGGCGTCGTGTGATATGACCAGAGCACCTCATGTAACTGTTCAGCCCAAAGTCCCCTGGCGTCGTCGAGCTTCTTTTTTATGTCGTTCAAGATTACCTTGTTTGCAGATTCGGCTTATCCGTTTGCTTGAGGGTGGATGACTGACACAAACTTCGTTTGGATTCCGAGATGGTTGCAAAAATCTACCACCTTGGAGCTGGCGAACTGGGTCCCGTTGTCTGATACAATAACTTTGGGTAGCCCAAACCTGCATATTAGTTTCTTCCAGTAGAAACGTATCACTCTGTCCGCCGTAATCTTGGTGACCGCCTCGGCCTCAACCCACTTGGTAAAGTAATCAACTCCCACTATGAGGAACTTGAGTTGTCCGGGTGCCAATGGGAATGGACCCACAATATCCACTGCCCACTTATTAAAAGGCCATGGGGAGAAAACTGAGGTGAGCTCACAAGCAGGGGTGTGCTTCTTGTCAGAGATCCTCTGGCACTTGTCACACTTTCTTACAAAATCGGCGCTGTCTTAGATCATTGTTGGCCAGTAGTATCCTGCTCTTAAGAGTTTTGCGGCCAGGGATCACCCGCCTATATGGCTTCTGCATACTCCTTCATGCACTTCTAAGAGGACGAGGTGGGTCTCGTTTTTGCCTAGGCACTTGAGCAGAGGCGTTGCCCTGCCTCTCTTGTATAATTTGCCAGCGACCATGCAATACTTCGAGGCTTTCTTTCGTATTTGTAACTCTTCCTCCTCGTTTTTGGGGTTAAACGATCCAGTGAGATATTTGATAAGCGGCATCATCCACCCCTCCTCTTCGTTTTCCACGGCACTTACTTCTATTATTTCTGTGCTGGGGGTTGTCAACACCTCTTGAATGACAATCACCACAAACACTATCCTCATACTTGATGTGCTGGCTAACGGAGGCACATGTGTCACATGATGAGATGGCAAAAGATGCTTATGTGGCATGAAGGATGAATAGTGGTGTTATACGAGGGACTAAAACCAAAAACGAATTTTTACATAGGGATGATATTAAAAAACGTAATCATCAAATTTTGAAATTTAAAAACATATCTTTCCACCTTATTCCTATCTCTGTTCTTTCTTTCTTCTTCATTCCTTCCATGCCCAGCTGCTCATAGATGTTACAACTTCACCATTTCAGCTTAAATTCATTACATACACAACATAAAAGACCCAAGATAAAATCAACAGAACCATAAACAAGTTTGTCTTCTTTCTTGAGTGTTGCAACATCTTCTTCAACTTCTCATTTTTGTTTATTGCCAAATCTTTCATTACAATAGTCCAATCTTTCAGAAGCTCTTCACAATTGCAATCACATGGAAGCTTAATGACATATGATTGTGTGCTTCAGTTGCTGCTGCTGGACGGAAATATGGAGTATGTCCTTCATTTTCATCATCCCATATGAACAACTTACAACTACTAGAACCCTAAAACAAAATCAAACATATGCATCTTTTAATTACATTAAATTGTGCAAAAATAAATAGAAAACAAAGTATTGTAACAGCAAACTCACCATAAAGGTTGGACATTTTCAATATCTCCTTTTAGGGTTGTCATGTGAATTGGAGATGAGCATCCTCATTATTTTGTTGCAACCACATATAGGCAACTCATTTGATGATGATTGAGAAATGGAATGAGAAGGCATTGTTTGAAAGAATCCTTTTCGGCGCAAACTATGAGCAGTTGGGCATGGAAGGAATGAAGAAGAAAGAAAGAACAGAGAGAGGAACAAGGTGGAAAGATATGTTTTTAAATTTCAAAATTTGATGATTACATTTTTATTATCATCCTTATGTAAAAATTCGTTTTTGATTTTAGTCCCTCATATAACACCACTATTCATCCTTCATGCCACATAAGCGTCTTTTACCATCTCAGCATGTGACACGTGTGCCTCCATTTGCCAGCACAACTTTTTTTTGACGGAATCTGACGTTAGGGAACAATTGAAAAAAGTTAACAACTTACAAGGGTTGTTTCGCAACAAAAAAAAAATACAGGGACGAAAATAAAAAACGGGCCAACTTGCAGGGACCTTTTACATATCTTAGCCCAAAATCAAAAGCCATAATAGTCGGGATTTCCAAATATTAACAATCTTATGTATGATAAAAAAAAATGTTAACCGGTGTCTTCAGGACATTTTTAAAGACCATAAGTAGTACTCTCTCCGTTTCTTTGTAATTGTCACTTTTGCTGTAACACCCACACTAAATTTATCTAGAATATTTAGCATGCGTATTAAATCTGATACTGGATACATTAAAATTTTCAATATTAATACAATACTACTGAATGAATACAAGCTTGCTCGTTTATACATCTAATAAAGTACCACTAAAGTGTACATATACAAAATTGCTGATAAAGTCCATAACCGGTACTTGACGAGCAACTACACTCCCTTCAGCTTCTCCCTGATAAACTTCATCATGAAATTTTTGCTTGCGAACCACCTGCTTACCTGAAACTAAATTAAAGGGATTGGGGTGAGACAGGCGTCTCAGTGAGTTCCACCTACCCTAAGCTTCAGGCGATCTCGGGGATCCTAGGATCGCCGTCAGTCTCTACATATCTTAGCAATCAAGGGAAAACTAGGATCACTATATGTCTCTATCATATTCTTATCATATTCATAATCTCATATTCATATCTCATTATTTAGTAATCGAGGGGGAAACTATGATCACTTCCTGATAACTGATATCTACTTTGTCATATTCTCTTTGTAATATAAATATACATCTTTCTGTTATCATTAAGTTAGAAAGTTAGCGTGTAACATACAATAATTATCTTGGTTAATTTTATGGAGTCAATTCGAGTGGAGTAACCCCGGAATACATCTCCCGGTTGTAACAACCCGATTTTTAGGATTTATTTATTTAATTGGTTATGTGTGTTTAATTGTTTATTTTGGTGATTTATTGAATTTTGGGAGCTGAAGGGTATTTTGGTAATTTGAGAGTTAGTGACATATTTGAAATATGTTAGAAGTTCAAAATTTAAATATTTGAAAATAGTGGTGTATAAGTAATAGGGGGTTTAAGTGAAGTAAAAGTGTAGAGAAAAATATTGTGAGTTAATCGTAACAAACCTTATTTTATTTTAAAAGGTAACAAACTTTGTTTTAAAAGATATATTTGAAATCGTAACAAACCCTAGAAACCTATTATAAATACACTAGTTAGTGGTGAGTGAATTAGGTTATCCATTATTCACAAAACTTTTGAGAGGCAAGAGAGAGAGATAGAGAAAAGAGGCTTGGAGAAGAGGAAAGCTAGAGAATCAAAGTGGAAGGAGAGGATTGCACTAAGAATAACAAGAATAGTGAGGAAACTAAGGTAAGAGGGGAGATTAAGATTAACATATGGGTTTAAGAAGCAATTGAGTGTTTGGGAGCTTTTAGATTATAGCTTAATTTTATGAATTATGATTAATTGTGTTGATTTTTGTGCTCTTTGTTGATGAATGAATTGAATATGTGTTAAGTTTTTGATTTCATGTTTTTACTTCGTCAAAACTCATGTTTGATTTTGTTAATTATGAATTTTGTGAAATTTGGTGAAATTAATGAATAACATTATAATTGGTGTTGTTTATGATTAATTGAATTGATTATGATTATGTATTTGGGTTATGAAATTATGAGGTTATATTGTTTGGGTTAAGTTTGGATTATGGTTGTTGTTGTTTATGTGAAAATTGCTTAAATTGGTGAATTTGAATGAATTATTGACATAATTGATTTTAAGTTGATTAATGTTGTAAATATATGCTTATGAAGATGTTGATGTGATTAGAAAGTTGGAATTGTTGTTGTACAAATCTGTTTGAGATTTTAAGTTGTTTTGGGAAAAAAATGGGTTTTTGAGACGAACTTTGAAAATTAACCGAAAATCTTGTGAAATCCATATCCATTGATGTTTTGCTGTATAACCATTGTTCAATTTGAGTGTATTGATCATGATTAATATTTGTAAATTGATTTTGGGTTGATGGGGATCAAAAATGGGATTTTTGGGTGAGTTTTGAGTGATTCCCGTAGCCATAGCGACCACTGACAGCGACAACTTTTTCTGTTACGTCCTTTTTTTCACTAGTTTCTGTTTTGAATTGGGTTTCGGTGTAAATATTAAAGTTGTAGATATGGATGTTAGCTTTCAAATGCCGTTGTTAGACTTAATTTTGATTTCTAGAACCTGAGTTATGATCAAAATACTACAAATAGGTCATGACACATTTTTCGTGAAACTTTCGCATACTTTTTTCAATGAATCTTGAAACATCCTTAAAATTAATAACAAGTCTAAGGAATCATTTAGAGTTAATAAATGAGTAGGTAATTATGAAGTTGCGATCTTTAATGATGTTTGGTGTAGTTTGTGTAATTAAATCAAGAAACTTAAAATATGAGAATGTTGAAGATTGTATATACTTGATGTTGTGATGGTTGTGATGTGTTGTTGTTTACACATGATATTGAAGATGCTATTGATGATGATATTTATGATGATATTGATGATGCTATTGATTATGCTATTGATGATATTGAATGATGTGTGATAATGATACATGTTAAGTGTTAAGTGACGATGCTTGAGTAAATGATGATGATGTTTAATTACTTGACTTGATGTGTGGCCTTAGTGATTTGATAATGCGTTAGGTGATGATATGTTATATGACGGAGTGAATTGTATAACAAATGGTGAGTGTATTTGGTGAGCATTGTCGAGTCTCTTTGTGGGTCCATGCATTCATAAGTCAGTCTGATGTGGTGTGTGGTGATTTCATTGTGGGGTTTTAAGATCTCGGGGATTTCATTGGCGATTGTATGGTGAATTCATTGCGGGGTTTCAGATCTCGAGGAGTTCATCGGTGGCGGTACCGTAAAACATATAGAGTCGTGTTAGGTGCATTACATTCATAGAAGTCGTGTTTGGTAATGTTTTGGCGTGAACTTGTGCATTTTGTGTGGTAAATGCTTAATTGATAAGTTCTTGTGACTGTGATTAAAATTATAAATTAATTGTTGATACTTAATGAATCTTGAGTGTTTGATATATGATTGGAGATTGTGATTGAGATTATAATTGAATATGAATATGATATAAATGTTGAGTTATGTAACCATGCTTGCTTATTTAAATGTATATGTGATAATTGTTGATATGGCTTGCCTGACATACATGCGTTTATTATTCCCTTATGTTTAGCATATATCTTACCCTCCAGTTGCTTTATTGTCGCCTCATCCTTGGGTGAATCCCTCATGGATGTAGACTTGCAGGTTGAGGAATAGTTTTTTTGTGAACATGACGAGGATGGCGTTTGCCTACTCGAGTTTATCTACTTTGGAGTCTAGCTTAGGAGCTCTGATTAGGACTAGGGGTTTATTTATGTTATACTATGAGATCTTTGGATCGAACCTTGTTGAGATAATATGTTAATTTATGTTATGACCGAGACATGACAATTGCTTTGATGTTAATTATGTTTTATTCCGCTGCGATGTGATTTAATTGATGAAGTTTTTATCATAAATGTTTGATATGAGACGTATGTTGAATTAGTAAAGTTCCAATGTAGGATAATTGCGTGATTTATATTTATATTTATGTTCTCGGGGATTGGAGCTTTACAACTTGGTATCAGAGCAGGTCGGTCTAGTCCGGGCCAACACTTGGTGATTATCCTGTTCTATGCGACATGTATGTGAACGGGAACTCCAAGTAACGGGAACTCCAAGTAGCACATCTTAACTTAATCTTGTCTGAGCTTTGCAATTGATTGTTGAAAATACATTTCTCGTACCCTTGTACGCTTAATTGATTATATCCTAAATCTTGCTAACCAATAATAGGTTCTAGACATATCGTTATCATATGTCGTACTTAGGGGCTTACTATCCCACTTGTAATAATTTCATGTTCATCTAGCCTTTGCCATTGTACCTCTAGAGCATCGCACAATCCTTGTTCCTTTATACTTCCCCCCCCCCCCCCCCCCCGTTGGAAGCCTTTCGGATATGCCAAAATGTTGTTTTCTTAGAAATTAGGGTTTTCGTTGAAAACGGTTGCAAAACGCCTCGCCCAAACGTGTCAACTCACTTAACACAGCTCAGCAGAAAAAATTGATTCTGTCAAGCACGCTGTAGCGAGCAAACCCGCGCTGTAGCGAGCTAGTCCAGGATGAAAAAATGTTCTGCTCGCTGCAGCGAGCTCCAGCACGCTGTAGCGAGCATGACAGTGCAGAAATTGTTCAAAACATGATTTTTCACCAATTTGACATATCCAAACTTACCCAAGCTTCCTAACAGTATTAGGAATGATTTTCTACTGCAAATTAATGATTTAATTCATGTATAACAAGGATTTAGCAAGCATTAGAGATTAGGGCCATTTTAAGTTGATTAATGTTGTAAATATATGCTTATGAAGATTTTAAGTTGATTAATGTTGTAAATATATGCTTATGATTTAATTCATGTATAACAAGGATTTAGCAAGCATTAGAGATATTGATTTTGATCCTTTGCCAAGCTTCCTCTTCAAAACCAAGCTTGAAATCTTTCTTTCCTTCCTTGCTTCTTGGCTCCCAAATGGCTCAAGGTTCCCAAAATGGTGCTTGCTTGCATAAGGATTGAGAGATTAAGATGAAGTTTGATGATTAGTGGAGGAAAGGGAGAGGGTGGCGTGAGAGGAAGTAGAGAGAAGGGAGAGGATAAATTTCTAGAGAGAGAAGGGGAATGAGGATATGAGGAAATTTTGGGGGCAAATGGCTTTTAAAGCCTAAACCCTCAAATTACTAAAATGCCCTTCCTTGAAAATATCTCTGATACACCGTCTTAACACTGATATACATATAAGTCTTGAGCAAGATGTTACATTTGCATAAAAAATTTGTTTCTAATTAACTGTCATTTTCAAAGTCCAATACATCATTAAATATTGTTTTACCTATATTACCTTAGTTATTTATTACATAGAGAAATAAATTGTTGTATCAAAAGTAATAAAAGTATTCATGTAAAAAATCAAAATGTGACAATTAAAAAGAAACAGACGGAGTAAGTGTTTATGAAAAAGCGTGTAATCAATGCATTGGAAATCAAAATATTTAACTTTTTAAAAAAATAATTACTTATTTTGGAATACTTAAAAAATGTCTCTGAAGCACATGTTAACACGACCCTAAAAAAAGTATGGATGTGTTATACTATACTCCCTCCGTCCCAAATTATAAGCAAAAAAAATCATTTCACACTTATTAAGAAAACTAAAACATAGTAATTTGTAGTATAGTTTCTTGTGTTATCCTTGAAATAAGTTTCATAGAAAGATGTAAAAACAATTTTCATTGGTTATTAGTTGTAGAGAAAATGAAAGGGAGAGCAAAATGAATGCAATTTGCATTTAATTTCTCTTTAGAAAAGATGATTTTTTTAAATAACATAATTAAATACGATAAAAATTGGTTTTTTTTTCTTATAATTTGGGACAAAGAAAATGAGTTTTTTTGCTTATCATTTGGGACGAAGGGAGTATTCTATATCAACGAGGCCCACGTTATATGGATGTGTTATACTATATTTATATTAACGAGACCCACGTTATCTTGATGTGTTGTACTATATTATATATCCACGAGACGAGACCCGCGTTATAGGCGAGACCCGCGTGGGAGTGTGAGCTTGCATATATATCCCAATCAGAATTCATAATTCAGAATTCAGAACCTTGCAACTACATCGATCCTAAACTCTTTTTTTTTAACCGTTCCAATGGCTTCAATTGTTAATAATCATGAGAATGAGAATTTCAAGTCTCTTCATGTTGTAATGCTCCCATGGCTAGCAATGGGACACATATTACCGTTTTTTGAGTTGGCCAAAATTCTTGCTCAAAAGGGTCACACTGTCACCTTTATAAACTCCCCTAAAAACATTGATCAAATGCCCAAAACACCCAAAACAATTCAACAATTCATCAATTTGGTAAAATCACCTTTACCACACATAGAACAACTACAAGGTGCTGAGAGTACTCAAAATGTTCCATTAAACCTAACTGGTTACCTTAAGTTAGCTTATGATGGTTTTCAAGACCATGTTACTGAGATACTCAAAACTTCAAAGCCTGATTGGGTTTTCTGTGATGTAGTATCTGATTGGTTACCGCCAATAGCCAAGAGCCTCAACATTCCTTGTGCTTATTACAGCATAGCCGTAGCTTGGAACTTGGGTTTCTTTAATCCACCAAGGGAATATCGAATCGACACATGCATGTATAGTCCACCAAAGTGGGTTCCTTTCCAAACAACCATTCATCTCAAACGTTATGAGGTTAAGAGAATACAGTCAGCTGTTAAGAATGATTCTGGAAGACAACTGACTCGTTCTGATGCCGACAAACTATACTCAAGTGTTGACCTTTTTCTTTTCAGAACCTCTAGAGAACTTGAAGGTGAATGGTTAGATTATATTTCTGACCAATACAAGGTACCTGTGGTTCCAGTTGGATTGCTTCCACCACCTATGCAGATAAGAGACGACGAAGAAGATGAAAATAATCCTGACTGGGTAAAAATCAAGGCATGGTTGGATTCAAAAGAATCATCTTCTATTGTTTACATTGGATTTGGGAGCGAGTCGAAGTTAAGTCAAGAAGATATAACTGAGTTAGCTCTTGGAATTGAGCTTTCTAGGTTACCTTTCTTCTGGGCTTTAAAAGATCTTAAAGAGGGTGAACTTGAATTACCTAAAGGATTCGAGGAAAGAACAAAAGAACGCGGAATTGTTTGGAAAACTTGGGCACCCCAGTTTAAGATCTTAACTCATGGATCAATTGGTGGTTGTATGACTCACTGTGGTTCAAGTTCAGTCATTGAAATGCTTCATCTTGGGCATGTTCTTGTGACATTGCCTTATTTACTTGAACAATGTTTGTTTGCAAGAGTACTAGAAGAAAAGAAAGTGGCTGTTGAGGTACCAAGGAGTGAGCCAGATGGGTCCATTACTAGGGACTCTGTTGCCAAAACATTGAGGTTGGTAATAGTGGATGAGGAAGGAAGTATGTACAGGAACAATGCCAAAGAAATGGGAAAGGTTTTCAGTTCAAAAGATCTTCACAATAAATACATCAATGATTTCATTGCTGTTCTTCAAAAGTTTAGAGTTCATTCTCACAATTAAACATATTTCATATGTTGATGTTAGTCGTTCATTGACAAGAGTTTGACTTTGTAATTTCATGTGACAAAGTTTAAATGGACTCTTGTTAAATGATCATTGTTCGCACCATTAGTAAAAATGTCTTTTCCCTATTATTTTTATAAGTCCAAGAGATAGATACTAAATGATTCACTTCGGTTCAAATAAGAAACTTTATGTATTTGATTCAAATTTTGGAATCAAACACATCAATTAAACATGGAAGAATTACTTATGAAACAACCAATATAATTCTTCGTGGAAACTAGCTAGAGCCATGGATTAATGGCTCTCAAACTCTAAAGCTTGGAATCATTGTAACACTCTATCCCAAAAATATTTTTCTAAATTAAAAATACAAATAACATTAAATCATATAAGGATGTCACACATTCTCATAATAAATACACTTCATTTCAATTAAAAACAATACATCAGAATTGTTTAACAAGTTTAATCATATCATCTCAGCAAAATCTAATTATTTTCAAAAGAGAAGAATCTCAACATTAAAGTTTCGATAGTAAATTAAATCTCAATCCCCCAGTGTTACAGACCAGAACATTGGCCGAAAATACACTCCTAAGAAAAGAAAGAGTGACGAGAAAGACTCCTCATCGTGCTTCAAGCTCGCAATGTCTAAGGTTCTTCGTCCTGTGTATATATACCACATAAGGGCACATGCGTCCAACTCACAACTAGATGGTGAGTATATGTCGAAAATAGAAGATTGCATAAACATAATGAATAGATTCAGAGATTAAACACCGGAGACATCATCAAATCATATATTCATGCTCATCATTAAATAATTATCATTACGATCATTACATCATTTAATAATTACAAAAGAACATTTATCACTTCAACCTACATCAACTATCCATTTAGAAATTCACATCATTCAATAGCATATATAAAACACAGACAATCATATACATTATCATCATTCAATAATTACTACAGTACACTACGTCATTTATCACATCAAAACTCATCATCAGTTGGCACATCAAATACACGACATCAAACAAAATATCAATGCACAACAAACTAATTCGCTTTACATGATTCACAACATCATTAATTTCAAATACATCAATAATGCACACATCATTCACAACAACATCAAGTTCAACACATCAACATATATATGAGAAGATGCGATTTTTTCCTACGACCTATATGCATGCCGATACCGGTTTCTAATCGTCATTTTTATGTTAGAGTTGTGTTACTAAACATACATACGTCATTCGTCATTGTCCTAAATATGATATGATGCATGAGGGAAGACTAACTAAATACTACATATTAGCACATCTTTAATAACTCACAATTACAACATAATTCATCTTATCAAACTCATCATTTATAAACAAGATATGTTTTGTCATTACTTGTCATCATAGGCATCATTTACGTCATCATTATTCAACATTATACATCATCATTTCGTCATTAATCGGCATCATACGACAGTATTATCTCACTATGTTCAACATCATTATTCAACATTATAAACAAGGTATAACTCATCAGAACATCATCGTAACAGTCAACTCATCGGTTAACTACCCGTTATCACTTTTATTCATCTCCTTAAATTTGACATTTAAACAACTTACTTCATCTCGTCAAAGATAATTTATAATAAACTAGATCATCTCACCACTTACAACTCTTTACTCTCAATCATAATCTTAATAAAAACAAACACTTCCTCTCACATTTGTTGGAACAAAATGTGTTTAACAAGTCTCTTATAAATTAAGGGAAGATTGTTGAAACATTTATGTGTAAACATATCTCTCTTTATGGTTTTGATGATAACAAAGTGTTAAATAGAAAATTGGTTATTTGCTAATGCTTTGTTCAAGTGTTTTCAGAACCATGTGCTTTATGATTATTTTTTATGAATGGTTATGGAAGAACAAGCTTAGAGCAAGGAAGGAAAGCCAAGAAGCAATGTTGCAAAGCTAGAAGGAAATTGGGTCTGAAGAAGTGCTCCTGAAGTAGTGGTACTGAACTGAGAAGCTTCTGAAGTGGTCCTGAAGTGGTACTCCAGAAGTGCAGCTTCTGAGTCTGAAGGCAGCTTCTGAAGTCTGGGTGCTTCTGAAGAAGTCAACGTTGAGTCAACTCCTGAAGCCAGCTTCTGATCCGTACAACTGAAGCAGCTTCTGATGCACTGTTCACAGAGAAGCTTCTGAAGCTGATGTGGCTTGGACAGTGACCAGTACTGTGCGCATTTAATGCATGGATATGTCAGAACAACTCAATGGAACAGTTGTCTCCCTGACCCCAAACATTCTCCAGCTTTTAAGGTAGGCCATTTAAAAAATGGCTGCTGCTCTGTTCTGTTTGATAAAGTGCAGCACACATTTGCAGTAACCTAGCCCAATTGCAACGGCTCTTTCCTTAATTTAAGCAAATCTTCAACAGCTATATTTTCATCTATAAAAGGAAGAAGATTTGAAGAAGAATTTGTCTAAGACTCTTGAAACTACATTGCTGAACCTGCACTCTGTTTTCTGTCAAAAACTGTCAAGTTCATAAAACTCTTAGAAATTCTCATAGTCCTTGTAACTTAGAATTTCTTAAGGTTAAGAGTCTTAACCTGTGTTGTATTAAGAGAACACCTCTGATATTTTATCAAGTGTTCATCCCAAACTCCTTTACTTGTAAACCAGTTTGGTCCCTAAAGTCTCAGTCTGTATACTGAGCATTTGTAATCTCATTCCTTTGTGGTCTGAGTCAGAAGCCTCTTGACTTAGTGTCTTGAGCACTGGGAAGTCTCTTGTCTTAGTGACTTGAGCATTGGAAGCCTCTTCCTTGGTGGTTGAGCATAGAAGCCTCTTTCTTTGTGATTGAGCAACTGGAAGTCTCTTCCTTAGTGGTTGAGCATTGTGTAATCTTCAGACAAGGGGACTGGACTACTTCTCACATTGAGAAGGAACCAGTATAAACTCTGTGTGTCTCTCTTTCATTCTTTCTTTAACTTGTTTAATCCGCTGCATTAACTTCTGATAACAGTTCAGAACCTGGTTCTGAACTTGTTTTAAGTCTTTGAAAAGAAAAAGAACAAGTTTTTGAGTCACACAATTCAACCCCCCCCCCCCTTCTTGTGTGTGTGTGTTTTTCTCACCTTCAGTTGGTATCAGAGCTCCGGTTCTGATATTAACACTTAACAGTGTGTCAGTAGGATCCTGAGAAAAACATGACCTCAACTAGTGGTTCACCTCCACCCTCTCCCAGAAATCAAAGAAATGTACAATATGACTATGGTACTGAAGAAAAGAAGTCTAGGTCACACAATAAACCTCCTATGTTTACTGGTGACCCAGAAAAATTCTCTTGGTGGAAGAGTAAAATGTACAGTCATATTATTGGGGTTGATGATTCACTATGGGATATTATTGAAGATGGAATCACCATTCCAGTTGATGAAGAAGGTGTTGCTGTCAACAGAAGAGCTCTAAGTGATGCAGAAAGAAAAATCTATAGGAAGCATCACCATGTCAGAGGTATCATTGTGGACTCATTACCTCACACTGAGTATCAGAAGCTGAGTGACAAGTCCACAGCAAAGGCCATTTTCACATCCCTCTGCTCTAACTATGAAGGTAATAAGAAAGTTAGAGAAGCTAAGGCAAACATTCTTGTTCAGCAATATGAACTGTTCAGAATGAAAGAGGATGAAAATATTGAGACTATGTTCTCAAGATTTCAGACTCTGGTTTCTGGACTTCAGATTCTGAAAAAGAGTTATACCACAGCTGACCATGTGAATAAAATCCTTAGAAGTCTGCCATCTAAATGGAGACCTAAAGTGACTGCCATTGAGGAAGCTAAGGATCTGAATACTTTAAGTATTGAAGATCTTATAAGCTCCCTCAAGGTGCATGAATTAGGACTCAGTGAGGATGAGTCTGTTAGAGAGCCATAAACATTAGCTCTGAAGTCTAAAAGAAAACCTTCTAAAGCTTTGAAAGCAATTGAATCTGAAGAAGAGTTTCCTGAGGGAAATTCTGATGAAGATTCAGATGCTGATGAGCTTGCAATGATTTCTAAAAGGCTTCAGTATCTGATGAACAGAAAGAAAAAATTCTCTAACAGAAGCAGTAACTTTAGAGGATCTAGTTCTGGTTCAAAGAGGGATATCCAGAAGGATAGCTGCTACAACTGCAAAAGGCCTGGCCACTTCATTGCTGATTGTCCTGATCTTCAGAAGGAAAAATCAAAAGAAAAAGCAAAGAAGTCCAGCTCAAAATCCAGCAGTTTCAGAAATAAGCTCAAAAAGAGTCTCATGGCAACATGGGATGATCTGGACAATGAGTCAGAATCTGATGAGGAAGAAGTAAACCTGGCTCTTATGGCAACTGCATCTTCTGATACATAATCATGCTCAGATTCTGATGAAGAAGATGAGGTATACTCTGAACTCTCAAGATCTGAATTGATTGAAACAGTTAATGATCTTATGAGTCATCTTAAAAGCAAGTTAAAAGAAATTAAATCTTTGAAAAATCAAACAAACTTGCTGTATGAGGAAAATCTTAAACTTCAAAATCAAATTTTTGAATATGATGAAGAAGTTGAAGAACTCAGAAAAGAGGCTCATAAGAAATCTGAAGAGGTTCCTAATGAACAGGAAATAGCTCTTCAGGATTTCATGTTAACTGGGTTAAATAGAACTAAAATTGCCTCCATGATGTATAATATGATCAGAAACAAAGGTGAAGGCATTGGCTATGATGCATTTAAACCTTCAAATGAATTAAACTCACCTTCATGTTCTGAAAATATTTTAAAAGGCAATGGTATATGCTTTGTGCCTGCTTCATATAATTCCAAGAAGTTGAAAGTATCAGAATCTGAGACTAAGTCAGAAGTTCTGAACAACTCAGACTCTGAAGCTTCTGAACCTAAGGATAAGATGAAGGCAAATGTTAAAACCTTGCCTAAATCTAAGTCAAAAGGTCCCAAGCCTAAGAGTAAGAGGAAATCAGACTCTGAACCTGATAATGTTCAGAATCTGAAGTGTTCAGAACCTGAAACTGTCAAGTCTCAGAATCTGAATAAATCTGATTCAAATTTTTCTAAGACTGAGCTTATTAAAACTTCAAAATCTGTTAAACCAGTCAACACAAAACATTTTCAATCTCAGAATGTTAAGAAAAGCAAGCAAAAGCAAACCAATCAGTTTTATGCTTCTGATTGTTTTAAGAAAGGCAAAACTGAAGCTTGCCTTGTGCCTGAAGTAAACAAAGTGAGAATTCTGAAGAGATCAGAACAAAAGTGCTCAAAGGCTCAAACTCTAAAGGATTCAGAACCAAAGACCTTCAAGTCTCAGGTTCTGAAGAAAACTGAGTCCAAACCTTTGAGAACTCAGGTTCTGAAGTACTCAGGTTCTGAAACTCAGACTTATTCAAGATATAAGGATTCATATCCTAAGTATCAGAACAAGTCTGAATATCATAACTTCAGACACAAGAAGCCAAAACCTTTCAGGACTAAGCACAAAGGACCCATGAAAATCTGGGTACCTAAGTCTGAGATAATTTCAATTGCAGATATGCTTAACATCCAAAGAAAAGGAAAGGTCCTGGTACCTGGACAGTGGATGCTCGCATCATATGACAGGGGACAAGTCTATGTTCCAAACCCTAACTCTGAAAGAGGGAGGAAATGTGGGGTTTGGAGGAAGTCAGAAAGGAAAGATCATTGGTACTGGTAAGATAGTTAATTCTTCCATGTACATTGATAATGTTTGGCTGGTAGATGGACTGAGACATAATTTACTTAGCATAAGTCAATTATGTGACAGTAATTATGAAGTCCTATTTAATAAGAACACTTGCACTGTAATCAACAATGAAAATAAGTCTGTAGTGTTCAGAGGCTGTAGGAAAAACAATGTCTACAAAATAAATTTTTCTGATTTGGTTCAGCAGAAGGTAGTTTGCCTTCTGTCTGTGAGTGATGAGAAATGGGTCTGGCACAAAAGGCTGGGACATGCTAACTGGAGACTCATCTCTAAGCTTAGCAAGTTACAGCTGGTCAGAGGCTTACCCAGCATTGATTATCACTCAGATGCTCTATGTTCAGCATGCCAAATTGGAAAATTTTCTAAAACTTCTTTTAAACCAAAGAACATTGTTTCCACCTCTAAACCTCTAGAACTCCTTCACATTGATTTATTTGGTCCTGTTGGAACAGCTTCAATCAATGGGAAGAAGTATGGACTTGTGATTGTTGATGATTATAGTAGGTGGACTTGGGTAAAATTCCTCAGAACCAAAAATGAAACATATGATGTGTTTTTCAAATTCTGCAAACAAGTACAAACTGAAACTGATTTGAAAATTTTAAAAATCAGAAGTGATCATGGTGGTGAATTTGAAAATGAACCTTTTGAAAACTTTTGTGAAGATCATGGAATTCTCCATGAGTTCTCATCTCCTAGAACTCCACAACAAAATGGAGTTGTAGAGAGAAAGAACAGGTCTTTACAAGAAATGGCCAGAACCATGATCCATGAGTCAAAAATTGCTAAGTACTTTTGGGCAGAAGCTGTAAACACAGCATGTTATATTCAGAACAGGATCTATATCAGACCCATTCTAAATAAAACATCATATGAATTGTTTAAAGGAAGAAAACCAAGTATTTCTTATTTTCATCAGTTTGGTTGTACATGTTACATACTAAACAATAAAGTCTACCTAAAGAAATTTGATGCCAAGGCTCAAAAGGGTACCTTTTTAGGATACTCAGAGAGATCTAAGGCATACAGGGTGTATAATTCTGAAACACATGTTGTTGAAGAAGCTATACACATTAGGTTTGATGATAAGAAGCCTGGTAATGAAATACCAGAGCTGGTTGAGAGTTTTGCAGATGTCAGAATCTTAGAAGAGCCTTCAGAAGCTGAACCCAGTTCAGGTTCTGATGAAGGTTCAGAAGCTGAAAACAATGAAGACTCTGAGAAACTCTCCAACAATGACACTACTCCTGGAGCTAATCAAGATCAGCATGGTTCTGAACAAATCCTTAATGGCTCTTCAGAAGCTAATCCACCCAGAACCTCATTCAAGTACAAGTCTTCACATCCTGAGGAGTTAATCATTGGGAACAAGAGCAGTCCAATAAAGACTAGATCAGCATTCACTCAGAATGAGTCAATGCTTGGCCTGCTATCCATGATTGAGCCTACAACTGCTGATGAAGCACTTGCTGATGATGGCTGGATTGTAGCAATGCAAGAAGAGCTGAACCAGTTTCAAAGGAATGATGTATGGGATCTTGTGGCAAAACCTGATCAGAAGAACATCATTGGAACAAAATGGGTGTTCAGGAACAAGCTCAATGAACAAGGAGAAGTAATCAGAAACAAGGCTAGATTAGTAGCTCAAGGGTACAGCCAGCAAGAAGGAATTGACTACACAGAAACTTTTGCTCCAGTAGCAAGACTGGAAGCAATCAGGTTACTTCTTTCTTATGCTATTAATCATGATATCATCTTATATCAAATGGATGTTAAGAGTGCTTTCTTAAATGGTGTAATTTATGAAGATGTGTATGTAAAACAACCTCCTGGTTTTGAAGATGTTAAATATCCAAATCATGTTTTTAAACTTAAGAAGTCTTTGTATGGTCTGATACAAGCTCCCAGAGCTTGGTATGAAAGGCTAAGCAACTTCTTAATTAAAAATAATTTTGTGAGAGGTCAAGTTGATAATACACTTTTCAGAAAAACTGTTAAGAAAGAAATCTTAATTGTGCAAATCTATGTTGATGATATCATATTTGGTTCTACTAATGCCTCCCTTTGCAAGGAATTTTCTAAGTTAATGCAGGATGAATTTGAAATGAGCATGATGGGTGAGCTGAAATTCTTCTTGGGAATTCAAATCAACCAATGCAAAGATGGTGTTTATGTTCATCAGTCAAAATACACCAAGGAGCTTCTGAAGAAGTTTCAGCTGGATGATTGCAAGCTGATGACAACACCAATGCATCCCACCTGCACCTTAAGCAAAGAGGACAATGGCTCTAAAGTAGATCAGAAGTTGTACAGAGGTATGATAGGTTCTCTCCTATACTTAACTGCTTCTAGGCCAGATATTTTATTTAGTGTATGTCTGTGTGCCAGATTCCAATCAGATCCTAGAGAATCTCATATGACTGCTGTCAAGAGAATCTTCAGGTATCTGAAAGAAACAACTAATTTGGGACTTCTGTATAAGAAATCTCTAAATTATAAGCTAGTTGGATTCTGTGATGCTGACTATGCTGGGGACAGGATTGAAAGAAAATCCACCAGTGGAAACTGTCAGTTTCTTGGTGAGAATCTGATATCCTGGGCCAGCAAGAGACAAGCAACCATTGCTTTGTCAACAGCAGAAGCAGAATACATCTCAGCTGCAAGTTGTAGCACACAACTGCTCTGGATGAAACATCAATTAGAGGATTATCAGATTCATGCAGATAATATTCCAATTTATTGTGATAATACTGCTGCTATATGTCTGTCTAAAAATCCAATTCTGCATTCTAGAGCCAAGCACATAGAAATAAAACATCATTTTATAAGAGATTATGTTCAGAAGGGTGTTTTAGATATTCAGTTCATTGATACTGATCATCAATGGGCTGACATATTCACAAAACCCCTAACAGAAGAAAGATTCAATTTTATTAAAAAGAATCTAAACATGCACTTTATCTCTTGAAAATGTGCTTGAATCTGAATGTATTCCTTGATTCTGAGTTTATCATAACCTAAGACTTATCAAACACTCATCTTCTGAGAGTTTGAATAAAGTTAAGCCTGAAAAACTTCAAAGTCTGAAGGATCAGAACCTGGATTTTCTGACTTCCGAATCTGATAAAAATCTAATGTTGGTCAGAATCTGATAAGTATGGCTATGAGCAATGATGATTGAAGCTTTGAAAGTTATACTCTAATCCTCCCAAAGTCATCAATTTAAAAATGTGATTTTCTGCTCTGATATTAAATGTCAAAATTGCTTGACAAACAATTTTCAGTTGATATCAGTATGTTTTCAAACTGTTTAGCACAGACACATTTTTTTTAATGCTCAAAGTGTTTCAGACATGTTCAGTCTTAAGAACTTATTTTATCTTGGTATCAGCACTGAAATGTCAATTTGGTATCAGACTCTGAGGTAAACCTTCATGTTTTGAAAATCAGGCTCTGATACAAGTTCAGCAGTCTTAAAAACTGTATTTTGGTATCAGACTCTGAGATAAAATCCTCATTTGGTATCAGGCTCTGATATAACTTATCAGTTGGTCTTTAATCTGAAAAATTTTGCTTTAAAAATTTTGCTCTGATACCTTCCTGCATAGTTTGCTCTGATACTGAACCCTTTTGGTTACTTTGTTCTGATACTGAACCATTTGTACTGAACAAATCATGTCTGAACACAGAATGACCTGATCAGAAGCTCTAAACCTTTTTCTGCTTCTGAACAGCATTCTACTTTTAATGCAAGTCATATACTCATTGAAAGTCAAGTATGCTCGGATACTCATCTTTGCTGCTTGATTATCCATATGATTGCATATATATCTCACAAACTTTTGTTCAACCCCCTCCTATATACTCTGAACCTTTTTCTTTGAAATGTTTTTCAAACTCTTTTAAAAAGGGTAAATTGAACTGCTTTGATACATGCTTTCAAACTCTTTTAAAATCCTTTTCTGCTCTGATACAGATATCTTTTCAAACTCTCTTGACAAAGGGGGAGAAATTTTCTGTGTTGGGGAGTAAGTAAAACTTTTTGTTGATGACAAAAGGGGGAGAAAGTAAAACAAGTATTAAAGCACCTGAGCTCAAATATAAGTTGAAATTCTGTCAGTTAAGCCTAACTTATGAAAGGGGAGTAAAAGGTATTAAAGCCTAAGGTTCTTGTATGAACAATTGAAAAATTCAACCCCCCTACATAAGTTAAGCTTGTTAGCTTATTAAGCTCTGATACAGTTCTGATTGAATTTGACTTATGAGAACAGATTTTAACTTTTAGCCTCTGAAGTGAAATTCTGGCTCTGATACATCTCTGTGAGATACATTACTCTTAGTGAGTAAATTGAATTTAAAATAACTTGGATAAGACTCAGGGAGCTTACAAAACTCATCCTGTGGATTATCAGACTTAGGGGGAGAGCTTACAAACCCAACCTTGAGAATTGTCAGACCTAGGGGGAGCTTACAAACCTCTTCTGAAGTCAGATTGTTAATTAAACTTAACAACAGTTCTGAAATTTTCACATTTGTGTTTTTAACTGAACTTAATTAACTTGGATCAGACTCAGGGGGAGCTTACAAACCTCACACCCTGCAGTTAACTTGTTAATTAAGTTAACAACAATTTTCTGATTTAATACTTATGTTTGTCATCATCAAAAAGGGGGAGATTGTTGGAACAAAATGTGTTTAACAAGTCTCTTATAAATTAAGGGAAGATTGTTGAAACATTTATGTGTAAACATATCTCTCTTTATGGTTTTGATGATAACAAAGTGTTAAATAAAAATTTGGTTATTTGCTAATGCTTTGTTCAAGTGTTTTCAGAACCATGTGCTTTATGATTATTTATTATGAATGGTTATGGAAGAACAAGCTTAGAGCAAGGAAGGAAAGCTAAGAAGCAATGTTGCAAAGCTAGCAGGAAATTGGGTATGAAGAAGTGCTCCTGAAGAAGTGCTCCTGAAGTAGTGGTACTGAACTGAGAAGCTTCTGAAGTGGTCCTGAAGTGGTACTCCTGAAGTGCAGCTTCTGAAGTCTGGGTGCTTCTGAAGAAGTCAACGCTGAGTCAACTCCTGAAGCCAGCTTCTGATCCGTACAAGGCAGCTTCTGATCCGTACAACTGAAGCAGCTTCTGATGCACTGTTCACAGAGAAGCTTCTGAAGCTGATGTGGCTTGGAAAGTGACCAGTACTGTGCGCATTTAATGCCTGGATGTGTCAGAACAACTCAATGGAACAATTGTCTCCCTGACCCAAACATTCTCCAGCTTTTAAGGTAGGCCATTTCAAAAATGGCTGCTGCTCTGTTCTGTTTGATAAAGTGCAGCACACATTTGCAGTAACCTAGCCCAATTGCAACGGCTCTTTCCTTAATTCAAGCAAATCTTCAACAGCTATATTTTCATCTATAAAAGGAAGAAGATTTAAAGAAGAATTTGTCTAAGACTCTTGAAACTACATTGCTGAACCTGCACTCTGTTTTCTGTCAAAAACTGTCAAGTTCATAAAACTCTTAGAAATTCTCATAGTCCTTGTAACTTAGAATTTCTTAAGGTTAAGAGTCTTAACCTGTGTTGTATTAAGAGAACACCTCTGATATTTTATCAAGTGTTCATCCCAAACTCCTTTACTTGTAAACCAGTTTGGTCCCTAAAGTCTCAGTCTATATACTGAGCATTTGTAATCTCATTCCTTTGTGGTCTGAGTCAGAAGCCTCTTGACTTAGTGTCTTGAGCATTGGGAAGTCTCATGTCTTAGTGACTTGAGCATTGGAAGCCTCTTCCTTGGTGGTTGAGCATAGAAGCCTTTTTCTTTGTGATTGACCAACTGGAAGTCTCTTCCTTAGTGGTTGAGCATTGTGTAATCTTCAGATTATAGTGGAACTCTCTTGTTGGAAAACAAGGGGACTGGACTACTTCTCACATTGAGAAGGAACCAGTATAAACTCTGTGTGTCTCTCTTTCATTCTTTCTTTAACTTGTTTAATCCGCTGCATTAACTTCTGATAACAGTTCAGAACCTGGTTCTGAACTTGTTTTAAGTCTTTGAAAAGAAAAAGAACAAGTTTTTGAGTCACACAATTGAACCCCCCCTTCTTGTGTGTGTGTGTTTTTCTCACCTTCAACATTTATCATCACTTATAACATCAAACATTCCCATAAATCTTAACATCATTCTAATTTAAAATCTTTATCTCGACTTATCATTATTTTCGACGTCAACAACTTTCCCCACTAAAACTTCATTTCAGTTTAGGGTTCTATTCTCTCATTACCGATTATTATTATTGTCAATCATTATAAACCATTATCTCATATCTTCATTTTCATTCATTTTACTCTCCTCTAATTGATTCCTATCTTAACTAAACGCTATTACTATTTCTAATCTTATCCATTTTTATAACTCACATCTCCCTACTCTCATTTATATTTGTCTTATTACGTCTTTAATGTTAACGTTTATCTTGATCGACCACTGTAAAGCCCCAATCCCCGAGAATATAAATATAAAGATAAATCATGTATTTATCCTACATCGGAACTTTACTAATTCAACATACGTCTCACATCAAATATTTGTGACGAAAACTTTATCAATTAAATCACATCGCAGCGGAATAAAACTTAATTATCGTCAAAGTAATTGTCATGTCTCGGTCATAACATATAAATTAACATATCATCTCAACAAGGTTTGATCCAAGGATCTCATAGTATAACATAAATAAACCCCTAGTCCTAATCAGAGCTTCTAAGCTAGACTCCAAAGCAGATAAACTCGAGTAGGCAAACGTCATCCTCGTCATGTTCACGAATAAGTTATTCCTCAACCTGCAAGTCTACATCCATGAGGGATTCACCCAAGGATGAGGCGACAATAAAGCCACTGGAGGGTAAGATATATGCTCAACATAATGGAATAATAAACGCATATATGTCAGACAAGCCACATCAACATTTATCACATATACATTTAAATAAACAATCCTGGTTACATAATTCAACATTCATATCACGTTCATATTCAATTATAATCTCAATCACAATTTTCAATCATATATCAAACACTCAAGATTCATCAATTCATCTACAATTCAATCACAATCACAAGAACTCATCAATTAAGCATTTACCACCTTAATGCACAAATTCACACCAAAACATTACCAAACATGACTTCTATGAATGTAATGCACCTAACACGACTCTATATGTTTTACGGTGCCGCCACCGATGAACTCCTCGAGATCTAAAACCCCGCAATGAATTCACCATACAATCACCAACGAAATCCCCGAGATCTTAAAACCCCGCAATGAAATCACCACAGACCACACCGGACTAACTTATGAATGCATGGACCCACAAAGACACTCGACAATGCTCACCAAATACACTCACCATTTGTTATAAAATTCACTCCGTCATATAACATATCATCACCAAATCATCACCTAACGCATTATCAAATCACTAAGGCCACACATCAAGTCAAGAATTAAACATCATCATCATTTACTCAAACATCGTCACTTAACACATAACATGTATCATTATCACACATCATTCAATATCATCAATAACATCATCATAAATATCATCATCAATAGCATTATCAATAGCATCATCAATATCATCATAAATATCATCATCAACAGCATCATAAATAACATTATCAAATCATGTGTAAACAGCAACACATCACAACCATCACAACATCAAGTATTTACAATCTTCAGCATTCTCATAATTTAAGTTTCATGATTTAATCACACAAACTACACCAAACATCATTAAAGATCGCTACTTCATAATTACCTACTCATTTATTAACTCTAAATGATTCCTTAGACTTGTTATTAATTTTAAGGATGTTTCAAGATTCATTGAAAAAAAGTATGTGAAAGTTTCACGAAAAATGTGTAATGACCTATGTGTAGTATTTTGATCATAACTCAAGTTCTAGAAATCAAAATTAAGTCCAACCAACGGAAATTGAAAGCTAACATCCATATCTACAACTTTCATGTTTACACCGAAACCCAGTTCAAAACAGAAACTAGTGAAAAAAGGACGTAACAGAAAAAGTTGTTGCTGTCAGTGGTTCTTACGGCTACGGGAATCACTTAAAACTCACCCAAAAATCCCATATTTGATCCCCATCAACCCAAAATCAATTTACATATATTAAACATGATCAATACACTCAAATTGAACAATGGTTACACAGCAAAACATCAATTGATATCGATTTCACAAGATTTTCGGTTAATTTTCAAAGTTCGTCTCAAAAACCCATTTTTTTCCCAAAACAACTTAAAATCCCAAACAGATTTGTACAGCAACAATTCCAACTTTCTAATCACATCAACATGTTCATAAGCACATAATTAACAACATAAATCAACTTAAAATCAATTATGTCAATAATTCATTCAAATTCACAATTATAAGCAATTTTCACATAAACAACAACAACCCTAATTCCAACTTAACCCAAACGACATAACTTCATAATTCCCTAACACAAATACATAATCATACTCATAATCAATTGAATTAAACATAAACATCATCAAATATCATGTTTCTCATTAAAATTCATCAAATTCACCAAATTTCACAAAGTTCACAAATAACAAAATCAAACATGAGTTTTGACGAAGTAAAAGTATGAAATCAACAACTTAATACATATTTAATTCAGTCATCAACAAAGAGAACGAAAATCAACATAATTAATCATAATTCATAAAATTAAACCATAATCTAAAAGCTCCCAAACACGCAATTTCTTAAACCCATATGTTAATCATAATCTCCCCTCTTACCTTAGTTTCCTCGCTATTCTTGCTATTCTTAGTGCAATCCTCTCCTTCCCCTTTCATTCTCTAGCTTTCCTCTTCTCCAAGCCTCTTCTCTCTATCTCTCTCTTGTCTCTCAAAAGTTTTGTGAATAAAGAATAACCTAATTCACTCACCACTAACTAGTGTATTTATAATATGTTTCTAGGGTTTGTTATCCCACTAATTGGGTTTGTTACAATTTTGTTATGATTTCAAATATATCTTTTAAAACAAAGTTTGTTACCTTTTAAAATAAAATAAGGTTTGTTACGATTAACTCACAATATTTTTCTCTACACTTTTACTTCACTTAAACCCCCCTATTACTTATACACCACTATTTTCAAATATTCAAATTTTGAACTTCTAACATATTTCAAATATGTCAATAACTCTCAAATTACCAAAATACCCTTCAGCTACCAAAATTCAATAAATCTCCAAAATAAATAATTAAACACACATAAACAATTAAATAAATAAATCCTAAAAATCAGGCTGTTACAACTCTACCCCCTTTAAAGAATTTTCGCCCTCGAAAATTACCTGAAGGAAACAACTCCGGATACGACTCCTTTATCTTACTCTCCAACTCCCAAGTTATGCTCTTTCCCGTAGGACCTCCCCAAATCACCTTTACCAAAACGATCTCTTTCCCACGTAACTACTTAACCTCTCATCCTTCAATATTCAACGGCATCGCCTCAACGGTCAAATTATCTCGTACTTCCAAATCATCCACTTGAATCACATGAGACAGATCATACACATACTTCCTCAATTGAGACACATGAAACACATCATGAAGATTCGACAACGACGGTGGTAACGCAATTTGATACGCTACAACTCCAACTCTCTCCATAATCTAATAAGGTCGAAAAAAAACACTGCGTCAACTTCCTCGACTTCAAAGCTCTCCCGACGCCTGTAACTGGATTCACTCTCAAAAACACATGATCTCCAGCTTGAAACTTAATATCTTTCCTCCTCTTATCATGATAACTCTTTTGCCTACTCTGAGATGCCTTCATCTTCTCCTAGATCATCTTAACCTTCTCCGTAGTCTGTGAAACTACTTTCGATCCAATCAAAGCACCCTCCCCTGACTCAAACCAACACAACGGCGTTCTACATTTCCTACCGTACAATGCTTTAAAAGGTGCCATACCAATACTCAAACGAAAATTGTTATTGTAGGTAAACTCAATCAACGGTAAACATTCACTCTAACTTACACCTTGGTCATAAACACAAGCTCTCAACAAATCTTCCAAAGACTGAATAGTCCTCTTCGACTGACCATCAGTTTGAGGATGATAAGCGGAACTCAATCTCAACTTAGTTCCCAAAGCTTCTTGCAAACTACCCCAAAACTTAGACGTGAACCTCAAATCTCTTTCTGACACAATGCTAGAAGGAATATCATGTAATTTGACAATCTGCTCAATGTAGATCTCCGCCAACTTATCCAAAGACATACTAATCTTAATAGGAATAAAATGCGCTGATTTCGTCAACCGATCGACAATCACCCAAATCGAATCGCAACCCTTCGCATTCTTCAGCAAACCACTCACAAAATCCATAGAAATGATATCCCACTTCCACTCCGGCACAAACAATAGTTACATCATTCCAAACGGCTTCTGATGTTCAACCTTAGACTTATGACAAACCAAACAAGCATAAACAAACTCAGCAATATCCTTCTTCATTCCTGGCCACCAAAACAACTTCTTCAGATCTTGATACATCTTCGTTGCTGCAGGATGAATACTCAAACTACTCTGATGACCTTCTTCCAAAATCTTATGCTTCAGCTCGGGTACATCCGGCACACAAACTCGACCACGAAATCTCAGAACTCCACTCTCATCCAATCCAAAGTCTACCTCCTTGCCTTGGTTAACTAGCACCAAACGATCCGCAAGCTGCAAATCCACTTTCTGACCCTCTTTGATCTCTTCAAGAATGTTACTCGTCAGCTTCAACATCCCTAACTTCACACCATTCGGAGTCAGCTCACTCACCAAACTCAGATCTTGGAACTGCTCAGTCAACTCCAACTCTTTCACCATAAGCACCGACATGTGCAACGACTTCCTACTCAAAGCATCAGCTACCACATTCGCCTTACCAGGATGATAACTCAAATAAAAATCATAATCCTTCAAGAATTTCATCCAACGACTCTGCCTCATATTCAACCCCTTCTGGCCAAACAGGTACTTCAAACTCTTATGATCATTGAACACCTCAAACTTCGAACCAAAGAGATAATGCCTCCAAATCTTAAGCGCAAACACTACTACCGCTAATTCCAAATCGTTGTCGGATAATTCCTCTCATGAACTTTCAACTGCCTCGATGCGTACGCCACTACTTGACCACTTTGCATAAGCACACCACATACACCTGTCTTTAATGCGTCACAATACACCACAAAAGAATCCTTCGCATTTGGCAAAATCAAAATAGGCGCAGTCGTCAACCACTTCTTCAACTCTTGGAAACTCTCTTCACACTTCGAATCCCATACAAAAGCTTGCCCCTTACGAGTCAATTGCGTCAACGACAAAGCCAACTTCGAAAATCCTTCAATAAACCTTCGGTAATAACCGGCCAAACCCAAAAATCTCCTAATATCATAAACAGACTTCGAAGTCTCCCACTGCAACACCGCATCAACCTTCGATGGATCAACTGCTATTCCACCTCTAGAAATAACATGACCGAGAAAACTCACTTCTCGTAGCCAAAACTCACACTTCGACAACTTGGCATACAACTACATCTCTCTCAAAGTATGCAACACGATCCTCAAATGCTCTGTATGCTCCTCTTTCGACTTCAAATATACCAAGATATCGTCTACAAACACCACCACAAATTGATCCAAATAAGGATGAAAAATCCTATTCATGTATTCCATGAAGACACTGGGCGCATTAGTCACACTAAAGGGCATCACAAAATACTCATAGTGTCCATACCTCGTTCGAAACATAGTCTTAGGCACATCCTCCGACTTCACTCGTATCTGGTGATATCCGGATCTCAAATCAATCTTACTAAACACCTGAGCAACAACCAACATATCCATCAGATCATCAATCCTTGGAAGAGGATATTTGTTCTTAATGGTCACCTTGTTCAACTGCCGATAATCCACACACAGCCTCATACTATCATCCTTCTTCTTAACCAACAACACTGGCGCTCCCCACGGCGAAACACTCGGCCTGATGAAGTTCTTCTCAAACAAATCTTCCAACTGTTTCTTCATCTCACCCAACTCAGAAGCAAACATCCGATACGGCGGCGCCGATATAGGACTAGTTCCAGGTACAACATCAATCACAAACTCTACTTCTTTCTCCGGCGGTAAGTCGGTAAATGTCATCTGGAAAAACATCCGTAAACTCATTCACTACCGGCAAATCGCTAACTTGAACTTCACTTCCAACCTTCAACGAAGCAATCATAACAAACACTTGAGTCGTTCCGTCCAACGACGCTCCTACTTGCCTTGCAGACAAAAACTTTCCTACATCACGCTCCTCCGGCTTAGGAAAAGTCTCAATCTTGGTTAAACAGTTAATGTTAACACCAAAAGTTAGCAACCAATCCATTCCAAAAGTTACGTCCATATGCTCCAAAGGCAAACAAACTAAATTTAGCTTAAAATCCACATCACCAAATTTCACAGGACGAAGACCAGTCTTAAACATAACGCACTAGAACCACCTAACTAGAAAGAACAAGTATCAACAGTATTCACATACATGTCGCATACCATAGGACAATCACCAAGTGTTGGTCCGGACTAGACGAACCAGGCTCTGATACCAAGTTGTAAAGCCCCAATCCCCGAGAACATAAATATAAAGATAAATCATGTATTTATCCTACATCGGAACTTTACTAATTCAACATACGTCTCACATCAAATATTTGTGATGAAAACTTCATCAATTAAATCACATCGCAGCGGAATGAAACATAATTAACGTCAAAGCAATTGTCATGTCTCGGTCATAACATATAAATTAACATATCATCTCAACAAGGTTTGATCCAAGGATCTCATAGTATAACATAAATAAACCCCTAGTCCTAATCAGAGCTTCTAAGCTAGACTCCAAAGCAGATAAACTCGAGTAGGCAAACGCCATCCTCGTCATGTTCACGAATAAGTTATTCCTCAACCTGCAAGTCTACATCCATGAGGGATTCACCCAAGGATGAGGCGACAAAAAAGCCATTGGAGGGTAAGATATATGCTCAACATAAGGGAATAATAAACGCATGTATGTCAGACAAGCCACATAACCATTTATCACATATACATTTAAATAAACAATCCTGGTTACATAATTCAACATTCATATCACGTTCATATTCAATTATAATCTCAATCACAATTTTCAATCATATATCAAACACTCAAGATTCATCAAGTATCATCAATTCATCTACAATTCAATCACAATCACAAGAACTCATCAATTAAGCATTTACCACCTTAATGCACAAATTCACACCAAAACATTACCAAACACGACTTCTATGAATGTAATGCACCTAACACGACTCTATATGTTTTACGGTACCGCCACCGATGAACTCCTCGAGATCTAAAACCCCGCAATGAATTTACCATACAATCACCAATGAAATCCCCGAGATCTTAAAACCCCGAAATGAAATCACCACAGACCACACCGGACTAACTTATGAATGCATGGACCCACAAAGACACTCGACAATGCTCACCAAATACACTCACCATTTGTTATACAATTCACTCCGTCATATAACATATCATCACCAAATCATCACCTAACGCATTATCAAATCACTAAGGCCACACATCAAGTCAAGAATTAAACATCATCATCATTTACTCAAACATCGTCACTTAACACATAACATGTATCATTATCACACATCATTCAATATCATCAATAACATCATCATAAATATCATCATCAATAGCATTATCAATAGCATCATCAATATCATCACAAATATCATCATCAACAACATCATAAATAGCATTATCAAATCATGTGTAAACAGCAACACATCACAACCATCACAACATCAAGTATTTACAATCTTCAGCATTCTCATAATTTCAGTTTCATGATTTAATCACACAAACTACACCAAACATCATTAAAGATCGCAACTTCATAATTACCTACTCATTTATTAACTCTAAATGATTCCTTAGACTTGTTATTAATTTTAAGGATGTTTCAAGATTCATTGAAAAAAAGTATGGGAAAATTTCACGAAAAATGTGTCATGACCTATGTGTAGTATTTTGATCATAACTCAAGTTCTAGAAATCAAAATTAAGTCCAACCAACGGAAATTGAAAGATAACATCCATATCTACAACTTTCATGTTTACACCGAAACCCAGTTCAAAACAGAAACTAGTGAAAAAAGGACGTAACAGAAAAAGTTGTTGCTGTCAGTGGTTCTTACGGCTACGGGAATCACTTAAAACTCACCCAAAAATCCCATATTTGATCCCCATCAACCCAAAATCAATTTACATATATTAAACATAATCAATACACTCAAATTGAACAATGGTTACACAGCAAAACATCAATTGATGTCGATTTCACAAGATTTTCGGTTAATTTTCAAAGTTCGTCTCAAAAACCTATTTTTTCCCAAAACAACTTAAAATCCCAAACAGATTTGTACAACAACAATTCCAACTTTCTAATCACATCAACATGTTCATAAGCACATAATTAACAACATAAATCAACTTAAAATCAATTATGTCAATAATTCATTCAAATTCACAAATTTAAGCAATTTTCACATAAACAACAACAACCCTAATTCCAACTTAACCCAAACGACATAACTTCATAATTCCCTAACACAAATACATAATCATACTCATAATCAATTGAATTAAACATAAACATCATCAAATATCACGTTTCACATTAAAATTCATCAAATTCACCAAATTTCACAAAGTTCACAAATAACAAAATCAAACATGAGTTTTGACGAAGTAAAAGTATGAAATCAACAACTTAATACATATTCAATTCAGTCATCAACAAAGAGAACGAAAATCAACATAATTAATCATAATTCATAAAATTAAACCATAATCTAAAAGCTCACAAACACACAATTGCTTCTTAAACCCATATGTTAATCATAATCTCCCCTCTTACCTTAGTTTCCTCGCTATTCTTGCTATTCTTAGTGCAATCCTCTCCTTCCCCTTTCATTCTCTAGCTTTCCTCTTCTCCAAACCTCTTCTCTCTATCTCTCTCTTGTCTCTCAAAAGTTTTGTGAATAAAGAATAACTTAATTCACTCACCACTAACTAGTGTATTTATAATATGTTTCTAGGGTTTGTTATCCCACTAATTGGGTTTGTTACAATTTTGTTATGATTTCAAATATATCTTTTAAAACAAAGTTTGTTACCTTTTAAAATAAAATAAGGTTTGTTACGATTAACTCACAATATTTTTCTCTACACTTTTACTTCACTTAAACCCCCCTATTACTTATACACCACTATTTTCAAATATTCAAATTTTGAACTTCTAACATATTTCAAATATGTCAATAACTCTCAAATTACCAAAATACCCTTTAGCTCCCAAAATTCAATAAATCTCCAAAATAAACAATTAAATAAATAAATCCTAAAAATCGGGTTGTTACAACCACACCCTATTCTTCATTTATTTTTAATGTTTTACTCTTTGATATGACTATTACTTTAGAAACATTAGTACTTAAAGACATCACCCTCATCCAAATCCATCATCTTAAAACACCACGACATACTGTCAATTATAATCGTCTTACACTTCTCTGATTAATTCCCGTCTTAAGCTCACCGTTACTCTAGAGAATTACTACTAAAGAAACACTTAGACATACTTCCCTCACCTAGGGATCTCCTACTTATTTTTAGCTTAAAGTCTTTACCTCACCACTATCGTTATCTCTAGCATTAACCTTCACTTTAACTTACACCTTCCCATTTCCAAATATGTTTTTCTAAGGTTGAGAAGGGTGCACAACCGTGCTCCCTGGGGGCACGACCATGCGCCCCCAAAACACACAAAAATGAAAAATGGGTAGAAAGTTGAGCATGGGTCGTGCTCCCTAAGGGCACGACCGTGCGTGGTCATAAGGGTTGCAGAAATCGCTTATTTTCTGCGATTTTACTTCGGGGAACCTCTCCGGACTCTGTTTTCGTTCCTAAACTCACCAAATCTGTTGGATATTTGAAGGTTGGCTACATGTTTGGTAAAATCAAAATGTGCAAGCAATATGTCTTCAGAAGTTAATTTGTGCTTCAGAAGCTGAAAATCTCATTTTGTGCATCTTCAGAAGCTGGGTTAGAAGCTATAGTACTTTAGAAGCTGATAACTTGGCTCTGCGAAGCCACTGCATTCTGTGAAGGTCTTCAGACGCTGGTACTATTCATCAGAAGCTGAACTGGTCTTCAGACTCACTGTTCAGACGTTGACTTCTGTTGACCTTCAGAAGCTGCCTTCAGACGTTGACTTTTGTTGACCTTCAGAAGTTGAACTTCAGAAGCTGGTTTCTGCGTCTGAATTCTGTTAAATCTCTCATAGTATCTTTTGATGATTTGTATGAAGATTTATTGAGGCTGCTGTTTCTAGAAGGCTGATTAATTTGTGTGAAGATCTTTGTTGAAGATTGGTTTATTTTATTGTTGAATATATTTTCAAAGGAATCTTTGCAAAATTTAATTCAGAAATATATGTGCTTCTATTTGCTTCTAAAATAATTCTGGGAGTATATCTTTGAATATATGGTTTAGAATTATGTGATCTGCTGAAGACTATTTAAGGAGGACGTGCTGCTATTGAAGACTTGACTGAAAAACCAGAAGTTGTCATTAAAAAGAGTCTTAGTGTTTTTGAGTCTATGAGTTGTTGCTCTGTTTTTCAGTGCACCACTCAAAGTGTTTAGAGTCGGCTGTTTGTTTTGAGTTGTAATCACTTAAAGTTTTTAAGCACAAGTGACTGTTTTTATGTTTTGAAGAGTGTCTTCATAATTGTTTAGAGTTTACAATCATTGGGACTGTGATTGCTTGATTGGGAAGTAAGAGGGGTTTCTTATATCTAGGAGTTCCTAGGTAGAAGTCTATACGGGTAGTGATTAAGAGATAAGGCTGGGAAGAGGGGCTGTGTCTTGAGTCTTTGAATTGATACTACTTAGTGGATTTCCTTCCTGGATTGGTATCCTCCAGACGTAGGTGAAGTTTGTACCGAACTGGGTTAACAAATTACTGTGTTCTTTATCTTTTGTCTTTTATTTTTTCTGCTTCTGAACCATTGTTTGTGCACCCTGTTTTACGGGTTCAGACTCAGGAATTGCCAGAATTTCAATGGGTATCAGAGCAGGCACCCTGCCTGTATTTGGGTGAGCTCAAGGGAAGATATTTTCTGGCTTTATGGAGAAAGAAGGAGGATTTGTTAACAAGCCACCTCTGTTGGATGGTTCCAACTATGAGTAGTGGAAGTCTCGTATGTGTGCTTTCCTGAAATCCATAGACAGCAGGACCTGGAAAGCAGTGCTGAAGGGTTAGGAACATCCTATTGTGACTGACAAAGATGGTAAGAAGACAGCTGTATTGAAACCAGAGGAAGATTGGTCCAATGATGAAGATGCTTTATCTCTTGCAAACTCCAAAGCCTTGAATGCTATATTCAATGGAGTGGACAAGAATATATTCAGAATGATCAAGCAGTGCACAATTGCTAAGGATGCCTGGGAAATTCTCAAGACTACTCATGAAGGCACATCCAAGGTAAAACTGTCCAGACTTCAGCTTCTCACCACCAAGTTTGAAAATCTTAGAATGTTGGAGGATGAGAACATACAGGATTTTTACATGAATGTTCTGGATATGGCCAACTTATTTGAGTCTCTTGGAGAAAAAGTATCAGATGAGAAGCTTGTAAGGAAAATTCTCAGATCCCTACCTAAGAGGTTTGATATGAAGGTAACTGCAATTGAAGAAGCACATGACATCTCTAGCATGAAGGTGGAAGAATTGATTAGGTCTCTTCAAAACTTTGAAATAAGAAGAACTGATAAGAAGGGGAAAGGTGTTGCTTTTGTGGCAAATGATGAAAGCTTATCAGAAGATATTGAGTTGCTGAGTAAATAGTTTAAAAAGATTCTAAAGAAGACAAGAACTAATCAACCCAAAGGTGTTCAGTGCTTTGAGTGTGAAGGATATGGTCATGTCAAGTCAGAATGTCCTACTTACCTCAAGAAACAGAAGAAAAGTTTAGCTATGTCTTGGTCTGATGAAGATGACTCAGAAGGAGAAGAGGAGCCTGTCATTGCTTTAACTGGTAAATTCTGGTCTGATGATAAAGTTAAGGTTTCTCAAACACTATCAAAGTCTGAAGCATCTTCAGAGTCTGAATGCAGTGATGAAGAACTGTCTTACAATGAACCTGTTGAGTTTTGCAAGAAGTTGCATGTTCAATTTAAAGAAGTGTGCAAGCTGATGGAAGAACAAAAGAGAACTATTAGTCAACTTCGGTCTAAAAGAAGAGACCATTTAGCACAGATTTCTGATTTCAAAGATGAGGTAACCCATCTGAAATCTTCACTTGAAAATATGAAGAAGCAAGTCAGAATGATGAACTCTGCTACTGATGTGCTGGAAGAGATTTTGGAGAATCAGAATCAAGGGAAACCAAATGGCATAGGATTTGTTGATAAGAATCTGAGCATCAAACAGCAAAATCCTGCTAGGAGGTTCATACCTGCTGCTACTTATCTTCCACTGATGAGCAAACCTAAGAACAAACCTTAGGAATCTAAAGACAAGAAGAAAACTCATCCTTGGGTATGTCATCATTGTGGTAAAAAGGGTCACATTAAACCTTTTTGTTACAAGATGCATGGATACCCCAAGCATTTTCAACATAGAAAAGTGGTACCAGGATCTGCCAGAATTTCAAAATCGTCCGTAAACATCACCCTAAGGTTACCTTAAAATCGAAACACTAATTTTATCATAATCCACCTAATTACAACCATCTTTTTCAGGTTTAATTCACCACACAAAAACCTAGTTATTTCAATCTTTCTCCTTCTTCCTATATCCACCATCACCATACCTCGACTCCAAACTTCACCAATTCTTTCTACTGATCTTCAATGATTATAATACACATTAATTCTCATCTAATTATACTTAATAACAACATCTTCTCTCTTGATTAATTCTCTAATCAAATTATCTAATTGTTGGTCTCACAACCCTAATTTTCCCTTCACAACCCTAATCACACCAACACTTCTCACCAGGATTAGTTCATCATCATTTACTCATCATAATTTTTATAATAACAACACCAAATTCACAATATCATAACTACAATCAAATTCACAGTTAAAACAACACAAAGAGGTAGAATATAACAATGAATTCATCATACGAATAATTAAAACATCAAAGATTAAGAACTCCTCACTACCCACATGAATAAACAACCTTTATTGTTGAATATAACTCCCCCCTACCTCAATGAATAGTAGATAGCGATTCCTACAGTTGAATCTCTCCCTGGCCATTTCTCTATGCCTCCTTTCCTATGAACCCTAGTTTTCTTCTTTTGCCTATGCTATATTTTTCTCTATTTTGTTGTAACCCTAATTCTCTAATGTTCTCCTCTATTTTTAACCACCAACCGAGTTTGTTTCTCACTTAATCTTTCTGACAGGGTTACTATCCGCACCTCTAATTTGGTTACTATTCTTGTTGTAACTACACCGCCTTGCTATTCACACCTCTCTCTGCTTAAATCTTTAAAACACTACTCAGCTCACTAACTACACTTCTTTTCTACCCATTTTTACTAATCCACTTTCTTTTGCACTCTACTTTCTGATTCTTTCTAAAAACTCATTTTTCTTCCTAAACATTATTTTCTCCCATTCTTTAACCGACTAACCTACCCATCCACTTTCTCCTTACCTATTCCCCCAATAAATACAAATAATTGAATTAATACTATTGAACAACCAATACTAATAATAACAATAATACTAATATTAAAAATCGGGGTGTTACAATCATCATCTTTCTTCATGCTTTTCACGGTTGAAGAGGTCCAAAATATTTTGAAATTACCTCTGTAACATCCCACTTTAGACTTGGATATTTATTAGTGTTGCGACGATGTACCAGAGATATTTTAAGTGAAGGGAAAATTGGTAAATGCCGCCCAAGGGCTTATAAAAGGGCCAAAACCCATTCTATCTTCATTTTTCCTTCTCATTTCTCTCTCTAGAATCAAATCCTCTCCCTTCTCTCTACACTCTCTCACGATTTCTCATCCTTCTCCACCCCAATCTTCACTTAATCATCATTCCACCCCAATCTTCACTTAATCATCATTCTAATGGCTAGTCCATGAGCAAGCACAATTTTGGGAAGTTTGAGTCAAGAGAAGCCAAGTGAATCAAGAAAGGAAGAAGGAATCAAAGCTAGGGTTTGGAGTAGAAGCATGGAAAAGAATCAATCAAGATGTTTAGGTGAGTTCTTTAGTTTAGATCCCACCTTGGGTGAGTTTTGGGGGAAAATCCCTTATTTAGAAAGTTATCAAATTGTGCCCTAATTCCTTAATGCATGCTAAATCCTTGTTTATCCATGATTTAAGTCATCAATTTGTAGTTAAAAATCATTCCTGATGCTGTTGGGATGCTTGGGTAAGTTTAGATAGGTCAAAATGGTGAAAAATAACTTTTTGGAGCAATTGTTGAATAGTCATGCTCGCTACAGCGAGCTGGATCACCTTGCCCCAGCGAGGCTTGGCAAAACCAAGTTAGTCTGCTGAGCTACGCTAGGTGAGTTGTTGCGCTTAGGCGTGGCGTTTTGCAACCGTTTTAAATAAAAACCCTAATTTATGGGAAAGCACCATTTTGACATATCCAAAAGGTCTGCAATAGATAAAGAATAAGTGAACAAGGATTCGGCAATGCATTACAGGTACGAGAGCAAGGTTAGATGAGCAGAGAAGTTATCACAGGTGGGATAATAAACCCTTAAGTACGACATATGATAATGATATGTCTAGAACCTATAATAGGTTAGCGAGAATAAGAATGTATTCAGATAGCTTACGAAGGTATAGGGAATGTTTTCAACATTCAAAGATCAGAATAGAATTCAGACAAGACTAGCATCAGATATTACCATAATTATACAGATATATATATATATATATATGTTGATGAGTCGTGGCTCAGGTAAGCTCCAGATTTATTATGGATAGGTCAGCCCGCTAGGAAACCTTCATAACAATTCATACATATATATGTATAAGAATGATAAGAATAAGTTAAACTTGTCCATCAGGCTCCAGATTATGCTGGATGGGACTCCTCCGAAAGGGTTGTCCACACGTATGTTCAAAGGTTAAACATGTCCAGCAGGCTCCGGATTATGCCGGATGGGACTTCACCGAGAGGTTTGTCCACATGTAAGTTAAGTTGCCTCCATCAGGATCCAGATTATGCCGGATGGGACTTCTTCGAGAGGGTTGTCCACACAACGACAAGAGGAGTCTGGTGACTAGCCTCAGATAGGAGTTTTCACCGGTAGCAGAGGGATGTACTACGGGGTTACGCCACTCGGATGCATTCCGTAAAATGAACTTAGATAATAATTGTTTGTTACACGCTAACATACTAACTTTAGAATAACAGAAAGATGATTATAATGCAATGATAATATGGCAGTTATCAGATAGTGATCCTAGTTTCCCCTTGATCACTAAGTTAGTAGATTGTAGTCTAGTTTTCACGACTACTTAGCATAGCAGGCACAGACACGTATAAACCCGAATTGGGTTGATATTTGAATATGGCAATCGTAGGTTTCCCCGAGGTTGCCATAAAGCCTAGGATAGGTGGAGCTCACTAAGACATTATGTCTCATTGCAATCCATTTGATTCAGTTCCAGGTAAGTAAGAGGTTCCTGATGAAGTTTATTAGGGAGAAGCTGAGTCGAGTGCAATTGCTCGTCATGTACCAGTTCAGGATTTCATCTGTATTTTGTATATATATGTACACATTAGTGGTACTTTATCATTTGTATAAAACGAGCAAATTT
Organism: Medicago ruthenica; assembly: GCA_018208015.1. NCBI lineage: Eukaryota > Viridiplantae > Streptophyta > Magnoliopsida > Fabales > Fabaceae > Medicago > Medicago ruthenica. The sequence goes on from CM031376.1 coordinate 52,758,468, forward strand.
GTATTCATTCAGCAGTATCTTATTAGTATTGAAAAATTTAACGTATCCAGTATCAAAAAATTTAACGTATCCAGTATCTTAGCAGTATCTTATTCTTGTTGGTTATTTAAGTGTTGGCTACATTGTTTGGTAAGATCAAAGTGCTCAAGAAAAGCGTCTCCAGATATTAAAGAAGTCTTAAGAAGCAAGAATTTGGATTAGAGGAGGTTCAGAAGCTGAAAACTGCATCAGAAGCTGAAATCCTGGTTTACTGTTCATCAGACGCAGAATGGACCTTCAGACGCAGAATGGACCTTCAGACGCAGAAAGTGCCTTCAAACGCAGGATGGGTCTTCAGACGCACTGTTCAGAGGTTGACCAGCGTTGACCTTCAGAAGCTGATTTCAGAAGCTGGATTTCTGCATTCTTTGCGATTAAATCTGTGTGTATCTGTTGGAGATTTATTCAGGCGTTTGTTTTCTAGAAGACTGTCATACCCCATTTTTTGACTCATATTTTTATTTGTTCATTATCATATTATTATTCATCATTCCATTATAATTTTCAATTTTTTCTTATTTTATTTACCTTTTATTATTTTATCTTCATTTTTAGATTTTTATTTATTAATATGTATCACCATCATCATTACTATCATTATTATTAATACTATCATTATCCTTATTAATACTATTGCTATTGCCTTTTTTCTAATATTATTATTATTATTATCTTCTTTTTTATCAATGTTTTATTATTATTATTATTATTATTATTATTATTTTTAATTACACATATTATTATCTTTTTCATCATTTATTATTATTATTATCTTTATTACTATTATCATTACTATTTTTATTCCCATTATCACTTTCATTATTACCATTACTATTATCATTATTGATTTTTATTTGTTTTATTCTAAAGAAAATACAAAAAAAAGAAAAGGGGAGTTCGCAGAGCAAAGTTCCCTTCGCGCGAACTCTGCGAATTTTTTGCAGAATTTGATTTCTTTGATTTAGCTTTCTTTTATCTTTATTATAGTTATTGTTATTATCCTCTATCATTATTATTATCATTGTTATCCCCGATTGTGGTTGAATGGATCCAGCAAAGCAAAGAATTAAGCATGTGCCATTAAAGCCAAGGTGAGAAGGATTTTCTTCCAAGCCAAGCAAGTTGGCTGCCCTTGGGCAGCCCTTATCCCTCCCAATTGACCTGCTAATGACCCTAAGCTTGCCAGCCAGCTGCTTGCTCATTTTTCTTCCTCCTTTCCCCACCAAAACCAGTCAAACATAGATGGTTTTGCTAGCCCAAAAGCTGTTTGTGCTGCCCTGTTTCAGCAGCTTTTCCTCCTTCCTCACACCAGCCCAGATGCTCCCTTTTGTTTTCCCCCAACCTCTGCACATGGCAGTGCACGTTTTCCTTGCTTGACCTCTCAAGATTGCAAGGATTGATCCCAAGAACAGCCCAAGTGCAAGCTGCCCTGTTTTTCAGATTTTTCATCATCATTGCTATCAAAGATCAGCTGCATTAATGGCTGGATTTGGCCAAAGTCTTGACCAAGGTTGCAAGGCAATGTCCCCTCTTCACTTTTGCATTAAATTCAAAGCAAGATAGCCTGGTTTTAGCCCACAAATCAGCTAGATTCTAGAGATTTTTTCATCATTGCATAGATTTCATTTTTGCCTATAAAAGGAATGCAATGCATAACCATTCAAACACCCCTAAAAAAAACCAATATACACACAGGAATTAGAAAATTTCTAGAGCAAGAAGAGAGTTCAAATCATAGCAAAAACCAATTGGAACATTAGAGTTATTTGTTATCCATAACCTCCAACATTCCAACCTTTGCAAAATCACAAGCCTCCAAGCTCCCTCCTTATCTCTTGCCATACAAGCATTGCTAGGAGTTCTGTAAGTGTTCTAAAATCTTTATCTTTCATTTTGCATTGCTACTTGCATCTTCAATTTTGTTTAAACTCATTTTGTGCAAAAAACCCCTTTTGAAACTCAAAAGGAATCTCAAAGTTGCAAAACACCAATTTGAGTTGTTTTAAACCTTTTCTTGCCAAATTTGCAAAGCTTTTTATCCCCCTCAAGTTTCTGAAGCTTGCTCAGGAGCAGCTTCTGAACAGAAGTTCAGAAGCAGCTTCTGAGTTCAATTTTTCGCAGAGTTCGCAGAGCAAAGTCATGGTCGTTCTGCGACCATGACAGAACTTGGGTTCGCAGAGCCAAGTTCTGGTTGCTTTGCGAAAGCTGCAGAACTCAGAACATGAATTCAGGCTTCCAAAGGCCAAATTTTGAGGTTCTAACTAATGATTCATAACCTAAGAGGGTTAAAACTCATTTTTGTTCAAACCATGTCAAAAGTTTTGCATGCCTTTGGAAATTTCACAAGTTTGTGCTATACTTTTTGAGTAATTTGCGAAACAAGTTATGTTCTTAAACTTTCAAAATCATGCTTGAGCAATAAGCTAAGTTCATTTATTTTCAAAACTAAACTTGAACAACAACGTTGTTCATGATTTTCAATCAAAACACGAACTTGAGCCGAACTTGCTCACTTTTTAAAACCAAACTCAAACTTGAGCCGAACTTGTGCATTTTCCAAACTTATGCATATTTTCATGATTTTGTTCATCTTTCAAACTTGAATAACACTTGTTCTTGAGTTCCAATAACTTAAGCAACAAGCTATGTTCATGATTTTCAATAAACTTGAACAACAAATTTGTTCATGATTTTCAACAACTTTTCTTTAAGTTTCTTAACCAAGTGTTTTGTTTCCTTTGAGATTTCTTTGAGTTTCAACAAAACAAAAACTTGAATGAAAAAGGAATGGTTTGACGTATGTCTCTCCAAACCCCGGTTGCACGAATGCTTGACGTATGTCTCGTTGTTCGGGCAATCGTCATTCCATTTTCAACGCGTCTAACGCGCTTAACCTTTCTTTGGCCCCCGTGACCATTTTAAAACTTTTTCTTGGCCCTCGTGGTCAATTCAAACTTTTACGCCTTTGTGCGTCCGTTTTTTTTCATTTAAACCTTTTACGCCTTTGCGCGTTTTCAAACCTTTTTTTCACGCCCGAGTGCGAATTCGTCTCTTTTTTATCAAATCCTTCTTACCTTTTTTAAGCTACCCTCATAACGGTAGTAGGTAAAAGGCTTTTTATCGGTCTTTTTTAAGCTATCCACATAACGATAGTAGACCATGTTGTTTTTGCATTTTTAAAGCAAAACTTTGTCGCTCGGGCGCGATCAAATCTTTTTCAATTAAAATCAACCAACATACAAATTTTTTTTACCCAAAGAACTACGTACGCTTTGAATTCTCCATCGCACCGGGAGATACGTAGGAGCAGGATTCATATCTTGTCAAGCCCTTTAATAAAAAAACTTTCTTTTTCCCTTTTCATCATATTTTCTTTTTCCCTTTTATATATTAAAGCACGCAAGCAAAACTTTGAAAACATTCTAGCCTAAGTCAACTAAGAGGTTCCCGTTGAGTACAACGGATGTGACGGGTGCTAATACCTTCCCCTTGCATAATCGACTCCCGAACCCAAAATCTCTTACTTAAAGGTAATTTCAAACTTTTTTCCTTTTTTCCCCGAAAAATTAAAAGTTCAGTCGTGATTTAAAATTAGTGATTCAATGCTTCTCAATAGCTTGATATCCGAAATTCGACGCGACAAAGACTGATTAAATTTGTTGAAGATCTTGGTGAAAGATTGGCTTCGTATTTATGTTTGATTATATTTGCTGAAGAATCTTTGCAAGATAGAATTCAGAAATATTTGTTTCCTTGTTGAGCGTTTAATAATTCAGAATCATATCAATTGATGGAGATTGTGTTCAGAATTATGCTGCTTGCTGAAGTCTATATAAAGGAAGACATGCTGCTTATTGAAGTGTTAATAAAAAAACTAGAAAATTGAGTCTTAGAGTTTTTGAGTTTGTAAGCTTAGGCTTTGATTGTACACCACTCATCTGAGTTGGTTTAGAAGTTTTGAGTTGTAAATCATTCTAAGCTTTTAAGTACGAATAATGTCTTTGTGTTGAAGAGTGTCTTCATTGTTTTGAGTTGTTTTCAGAAGTTGCTGATCACTGGGTTGTGATTAAGTAATTGGGAAGTTAGTAGTGTTCTAATACTTAGGTGGTGCTCCTGAGTAGAACTTGGTTGCTGATCACTGGGTCATATGAGTATTGGAAGTCTAAGATATATGCTTTTCTGAAATCCATAGACAGCAGAACTTGGAAAGCAGTGTTAAAAGGTTGGGATCATCCAGTTGTGTTAGATAAAGATGGGAATAAGACTGAAGTGCTGAAACCTGAAGAAGAATGGACAAAGGCTGAAGATGATCTGGCTCTTGGAAACTCCAAAGCCTTGAATGCACTATTCAATGGAGTGGACAAGAACATGTTCAGACTGATCAAGCAGTGTACCATTGCCAAGGATGCCTGGGAGATACTCAAGACCACACATGAAGGAACTTCAAAGGTTAAGATGTCCAGACTCCAATTACTGACCACTAAATTTGAAAACTTGAAGACGATGGAGGATGAAAACATTCAAGATTTCTATATGAATGTCCTGGATATGGCAAATTCTTTTAAGTCTCTTGGAGAGAAGATGTCAGATGAGAAGATAGTCAGAAAAATACTCAGGTCACTCCCTAGAAGATTTGATATGAAAGTAACAGTTATTGAGGAAGCTCATGACATCTCCACTATGAAGGTTGAGGAGCTGATTGGATCTTTGCTGAATTTTGAAACTGCTTTCTGTAAACAGACTGAGAAGAAAGGGAAAGGAATTGCTTTTGCAGTTAATACTGAAGATGAGGATCAACAAGAGTGTGATGAGGATGATGGAGACTTATCAGAAGCACTTGTGTTGCTGGGGAGACAGTTCAACAAAATTCTAAAGCATGTTGACAGAAAATCCAAAACCAAAGGTCAGAACTTCAAATTCAACAAGAGTAAGCAACAAATTGATGTGAAGAAGACCAAGACTGAGGAGAAGAGCAATCAAGCAAAAGGTGTTCAGTGCTTTGAGTGTGAAGGTTATGGACATATCAAGTCAGAATGTCCTACTTTTCTTAAGAAGCAGAAGAAGAGCTTAGTTGTATCATGGTCTGATGAAGACTCAGAAGAAGATGAAGAGAGTGAGTCTGCTAAGGTTGTTTTTGCCCTAACTGGAAGAGACAAGTCTGATGTTAAGGTTAAGTCTTCAGGAGCTAGTTCAAAGACTGAAGCAGTTTTAGAGTCTGAAACAATATCAGAATCTGACTCAGAGTCGGAAGTTTCATCAGTGTCTGAAGCCAGAGTTGAAAAATCCTCATATGATGAACTGGCTGACAATTACAAGAACCTATACATCAGAAGTGTAGAAGTTTGCAAGCAAGTAGTGGATCAAAAGAAGACCATTTGTCAACTGGAAGCTGAGAAGGATGAGCTGTTAGTGCAAAATTCTGATCTCAAAGAAGAAGTGAGCCAACTGAATTCCCAGCTTGAGAATATGAAAAAGCAGGTCAGAATGATGAATACTGCTACTGATGTGCTGGAGGAGATTTTGGAGAATCAGAAACAAGGGAAGCAAACTGGCTTAGGATTTGTTGATGAGAGTCTGAACCTCAAGAAGAAGAATCCTGCTAAAAGGTTGTTCCTGCTACTAAAACTTATGATCCTATGGAAGGAACATCTAAGATGAAACCTCAAAAGCAACCTCAGAAGTTCAAGGGCAAGAGAAGAAATCATACATGGGTTTGTCATCATTGTGGAAAGAAGGGGCATATTAAACCATTCTGTTTCAAACTATATGGTTATCCTGAGCATTTTCAGTATAGAAGAGTGGAACCTGCTGCAACCAGAAACAATGTTCAGAAGGTGTGGAAACCCAAAGACAAGACTGTTGGCCTCATAGCTCATACATCATTGAGAGCCACCTCTAAGGAAGATTGGTACTTTGATAGTGGTTGTTCCAGACACATGACTGGTGTGAAGAAGCTTCTGAGTAATTTAAAACCATATTCCAGAAGTTATGTAACATTTGGTGATGGAGCAAAAGGTGAGATTCTTAGAATAGGAGATTTAATCAGTGATGGATTACCAATACTTAATGATGTGATATTGGTGAAAGGATTGACATCTAATCTGATCAGTATAAGCCAGCTGTGTGATCAAGACTTGAAGGTGAATTTCAACAAGAATGCTTGATAACTGGTCAAGAAGGTGAGGTTCTGATGAGAGGCTGCAGATCAGAAGATAATTTCTATTTGTGGGTGTCTGAAGAAGAAAGGAGTCTGTCTACTTGTCTTATAAGTTCAGAATAAGAGGTCAGACTCTGGCACCAGAAACTGGGTCATCTGCATCTGAAAGGTATGAAGAAAGTGATAAATTCTGAAGCTATCAGAGGTCTACCTAATCTGAAGATCAATGAGGACAGTGTTTGTGGTGATTATATCAAATTGGAAAACAAACAAGAAAGTCTCATTCCAGATTAGGACATCAGGTAACAACTAAAGTGCTTGAACTGTTACATATGGATTTGATGGGACCTATGCAAGTTGAGAGTATTGGAGGAAAGTAGGTATGCTTTTATGATGGTTGATGATTTTTCAAGATTTACTTGGGTAAGCTTTGTTAGAGAAAAATCAGATACTTTTGAGGTATTTAGAGATTTGTGCACTTAGTTACAAAGAAAGAAGGACTGTGTTATCATCAGAATCAAAAATGATCATGGGAAGGAGTTTGAGAACAAGAAGTTTTCTGAGTTTTGTGCATCTGAAGGGATTAAGCATGACCTATAACACCTCATCAAAATGGTATAGTTGAGAGGAAGAACAGAACCTTAGCAGAATCAGCTAGTGTTATGCTACATGCTAAGAAGCTACCTTATATGTTCTGGGCAAAAGCAATGAATATTGCTTGTTATATACATAATAGAGTGACTCTGAACAAGGGAACTACATCTACTTTGTATGAATTGTGGAAAGGAAGAAAGCCTACAATTTAATATTTTCATGTTTTTGGGAGCAGATGTTACATTTTGGCTGACAGAGAAAACAGAAGAAAGCTGGATCCTAAGTCTGACGAAGGTATTTTTCTGGGTTATGCAGTGAACAGCATAGCATATAGAGTGTTTATTTCCAGAACCAAGGTTGTTATGGAGTCTATTAATGTTGTGATTGATGATCTGTCTGCTGAAAAAGAAAGAGATGAGTCTGAAGTGGTTCCAGATACTGAAGCATCAGAAGAACAACTGTCAGAAGCTCCAGAACCAGAAAATTAATTAGAGTCTAAAGCAGAAGAAATTCATCCAGATCATGTTCCTACTGGTAAAGGACCCTCTATTAGAGTTCAGAAGGATCATCCCAGAGATTTAATCATTGGGAGTCTTGACCAAGGTGTCAGAACCAGAAGATCAGACTCAGTTGCTACTGATTCTTGTTTTGCGTCAAAATTTGAACCCAAAAATGTTAAAGAAGCTCTAACTGATGAATTCTGGATTGAAGCCATGCAAGATGAGTTGAATCATTTCAAAAGAAGTGAAGTGTGGGATCTTGTTCCAAGACCTGAAGGTTTGAATGTGATTGGCACTAAGTGGATTTACAAGAACAAAACAGATGAACAAGGAACTGTGGTCAGAAACAAGGCAAGGTTAGTTGCTCAAGGTTATACTCAAGTGGAGGGACTTGGCTTTGATGAAACCTTTGCACCTGTGGCCAGATTAGAGTCCATAAGATTACTGTTGGGAGTAGCTTGCATCCTTAAGTTCAAACTGTTTCAGATGGATGTGAAGAGTGCTTTTCTGAATGGTTATTTACAAGAAGAAGTATATATTGAACAGCCTAAAGGGTTTGTGGATCATAAATTTCCAGATCATGTTTATAAATTGAAGAAGGCTTTGTATGGATTGAAGCAAGCACCTGGAGCATGGTATGAGAGACTCACACAGTTTCTTGTTACTCAAGGCTATAGAAAAGGTGGAACTGACAAGACCTTGTTTGTGAAAGAAGAAAATGGAAATCTGATGATTGCTCTAATTTCTGTTGATGACATAGTGTTTGGTGGGATGTCAAACAAAATGGTTCAGTTATTTGTTCAGCAGATGCAGTCAGAATTTGAGATGAGCAAATGGAAGACATTATATTCATTTCTCAGAGTAAATATGCTAAGAATATAGTTAAGAAGTTTGGAATGGAGAGTGCCAGCCATAAGAGAACACCTGCAGCTACACACTTGAAGCTAACTAAAGATGAACAAGGAGTTGCAGTTGATCAGAGTCAATACAGAAGTATGATTGGGAGTTTACTGTACCTTACTGCAAGCAGACCTGATATTACTTTTGCTGTTGGAGTGTGTGAAAGATATCAAGCAGATCCAAAGATGAGTCATTTGACACAAGTAAAGAGGATCTTGAAGTATGTCAACAGTACAAGTGATTATGGAATCATGTACTCACACAGTGCAAGTTCTGAATTGATTGGGTATTGTGATGCTGACTGGGCAGGAAGTGCAGATGACAGGAAGAGTACTTCTGGTGGATGTTTCTTTCTGGGGAATAACTTAATTTCATGGTTCAGCAAGAAACAAAACTGTGTCTCATTGTCTACAGTTGAAGCTGAATATATAGCAGCGGGAAGTAGTTGTTCACAATTGGTATGGATGAAGCAGATGCTGGAAGAATACAACATTGAACAAGGTGTCATGACCCTATACTGTGATAATTTAAGTGCTATTAACATTTCTAAGAACCCCATACAGCCCAGCAGGACTAAGCACATTGATATCAGACATCATTTCATCAGAAATCTTGTGGAGGAAAAGATTGTTCAGCTTGAACATGTGGATACTGAGGAGCAGATTGCTGACATTTTTACAAAAGCTTTGGATGCCAAGAAATTTGAGAATCTAAGAAGCAAGCTAGGAGTTTGTCTGCATGAGGAGTTATAGCAATTACAGATTGCTGAGGGAGAGCAAGCTAAAAGTGAGGAAGATGAAGTACTTGCAAGATTTGCAAATGCTGAGTATGCTCCTGAGTCTGAGTCTGATACTGTATTTGATGGAATTTCAGTTTTTGTTCCCTATATGATCGAGTTTTGTCAAAATTTTGTGGCTAAAAAGGGGGAGAAAAACTTGTGTTTGATTTCAGAAGGTGAATGTGTTTCAGATTGTAACTGTTTAGAGTTTGTTAAGTTTCAGAATTCAGAGGTTATTTTTCAGAAGTTAACAGTTTTGTTGAATTCAGAAATACAACAAGAGATGTGCAGATGTGGTTGAGGGGGAGTTTTTGGCTCAGGGGGAGTGCATTAGTATTAAGTACCTAAGTTGTGAAGTGTTTCAGTTTCAGAAGAATTTTCTCAGAATGTACTGCAGTTCAGAATTTTCAGAATTTTCATAATTAAGGGGGAGAGTTGTTTGTTTTGTGCTGAGTTGCAGGGGAGTTGTCTGGGAGTTGTGAAGCTGGTGTTTGTTTGTGAAGCTTCAGGGGGAGTGTTCATGGAGTGTTCATGTCAAGATCGGAAACTGTAAAGGTTGTTTGTGTACTTCAAGAATATCAGAAGTTGTTATGTGAGCTTCAGGATGTGTCTGTGTGATTGTGAGCTGATCTGAAGCTTGTTTGTTTGGTTTAACATGGTTTAACATAGCTTGTATCCACTGCTATCTCTGCTGCTATGTTTGGATATGTGAAGCTCTTCATGGTTGTTTATTTGTGTTGATTGAAGGGCTTGATTTTGTGAAGCATTTGATTTTGTAAGCTTAGGCTTTGATTGTACACCACTCATCTGAGTTGGTTTAGAAGTTTTGAGTTGTAAATCATTCTAAGCTTTTAAGTACGAATGATGTCTTTGTGTTGAAGAGTGTCTTCATTGTTTTGAGTTGTTTTCAGAAGTTGTTGATCACTGGGTTGTGATTAAGTAATTGGGAAGTTAGTAGTGTTCTAATACTTAGGTGGTGCTCCTGAGTAGAAGTGTTAACTAGTGGAGATTGATTGCTTAGGCTGGGAACAGGGGGTCTGTGTCTGAGTCTTTGAGTTAATTCCTCATAGTGGATTTCCTTCCTGGATTGGTATCCTCCAGACTTAGGTGTTGTTTATCACCGAACTGGGTTAACAAATACTTGTGTTCTTTATATTTCTGCATTTTTATTGCTGCTTCTGAACCTGCATCATTGTACTCTGTTTTACGTGTTTTGTGCTCTGTTTTATATTCCTGATCAGTACCTGCCAGAATTTCAATTCTAGATAAATTTACAATGGGTGTTACAATTGGTATCAGAGCAGGTCGATTCATATCATGCCTTGGGTCATTAAAAATTCAATAGACGTAGTGGGACCATTTGGTTCCTGATATTGTTCTAAATGTCACATCTAGTTGAGCCTAATCAACTCAATCTAGTATATGACAGTTAGGACAAATGTTTGAGAGCTGAATGGGGCCATGAAGGAAGAAGCGTGTGAAGAGCGAAGATTAAGATGTCAATTTTTTTTTTTTTTAAGATGGAAATTGGCGAAGAAGCATTCAGTGCTAAGTGGTGGCCATCAAACCGTAAAGTAATGAAGTCTGTTGATGGCAATCTTTCAGGAATATTGGAGATATTTAAGAACGAGGTGAAGTACCTCAACATCGTTGGACGCGTCGTCGAGCGATGCCTCGTCTGTGGAAACATAAGAAGTTAGGATTTATGGAATACTCTAAGGAATGAGTTGGAACCTTAACGGGAATCGTAGTCGAGAAATGAAAGTGAGGTGTAAACTAGAGTAATAATTTTGGGTACAGAGTTAGAGAATTGCAGTATCAGACTCAAAAGCTCGGAATAAGTAATTATCGGTCGATTATCAGAACCTCTAGACTCCCAGCAAAGATAGAGTAAGTAAGAATCGAAGGACTCGCACACTTGAACTGGACGAGATTTTAATATCCAAACAGTTATGCGAATTTATTATGGATTAAGCGAATTATTTGGATAAATGAAGCTAACCCCTCAAATGTGGTCATTGAACATGAAGCGCAAGCAAGTTAAACATGTCAGATCAGCCACATCTCCCAAACTTTCAATGCCAAATTTGTGAATTAAGAAGAGGAAATGATATGAAACCTAGGAACCAAGATGGATGAGTAAGTACTAGTAATAAGACCTGTTGCGAATCGAAGCATGATTCAGATGTGTTCTTATTGGCAAGGAGATTGGAAAATAAGATAAGCTCAACTGGAATTCTACACAATGAAAAGTAGATCAGACTACCTTCCTTAACATGAGTCATTGAGATGTTTGTATGAGAAATGCAAGCTTAGCAACAAGTGAATGAGACCCTAGAAAGGGCAAGAGATGAGACGTAAATTTTTTTCAGTGAAATCGGGAAAAGGATATTGAATAATAAGTTGTTGGAATTTAGTGAAATGACAGACAGACAATATCGAACTTCTTTGATTGGCTGTAGAAGGCAAGTTTAAGATAACACAGGACTAAATTAGACCAGTATTTTGAGGATTAATCAGAGTTTTAGGCGAGAATTATTTTGAGGCTTTATTATCAGGAAGACCGTCGCTAGTACAAAAGTTAAGATTGTGGTTAATGATACGAGTTTTATGCTTTCAGTTGATGGGTTTCCCTACACAATTATTCTAGAAAACCGAAAGTGATCACCTTATGTTTGTATGCTTCTGATGATGGTAAAATGTGCAGATCTTGGATTGTTCAAAACCATATGAAGAAGACAATAGTCGAGAAGACCTATGGAAATTACTTAGTATAAATGGAGAATCATTCAGATAATAAGATCAGATTTTGAGTTGTGAATGCAGTAACGAGTTACTGGATGAATCCAATAGGTAATAATAAAGTGTTGAAGTTTAAGATCATTTAGTCGGGTACTCGAAGAGACGTAACCTATGATTGGGCTTACAGGAGAGCCGGTAAGAGTTTGAATCTATTCTAGACGGATTTTTCTTGGAGAAACTCGAAGAGTAACCTAATGGACATAATAGAGTTATGGAGACCGATGTTATCTCGGAAAAGACTATGAGTATGAAATCCCTACGGATAAGGATCAAATGAAAGGAAACGAGACTAGAGCCAACAGTGGGTTTTAGTATACGAAAGAGGTAAATCTGGAAGAGTATTCAAGAAATCGATTCGCGAGAGCAAGTATATTGCTTACGCCAGAATGAAAACACAAAGCTAGGAGATGACCAGCCAGTAAGGTGAGTAGTGTTTCAAAGCGTCACACGGTAAGAAGTTAACCCTTGTTATTAGCATGTGAGCTTCAAAGGATGATTAAAACACTTGGGTTAACATGTAGTCAAAATCACAAGTGAAGCAATGAGCCGTAAGATGGTTCTGTTATGATAACTACGAAGTTATAAAGGAGTAAGATTGGTCAAGAGATTTTATATGGTAATAGTGGTGTATTACTCCTATTCCAAGCGAGTTGTTAAAATCAGTGTTGCACAGCGGAGAAGTAATCCAAGAATGATTTAACAAGCAACTCGAAGCTAAAGCTTAGGGAACAAGAATGCTTATGAAGCCCTTGCCAGATGAATTGCAGAAAAGGTATTTAATGCTCAGTTCTAGTAACACAAAATAGTAGTAAGCAGTGACGACTTGAACATACCATAAGTTCTAACGGGAAATCTTAAAAGTTAAGATGGAGGAATACTTCAAACCTTGAAACATATAAGAAATGGAAATCAAAGTAGTTAAGGATATGTGGTAAGAATATGAAGGATGTGTTCCTACTATGTTAAATCTAAAGTGATTGAAGTCAGCGCTAGTACGGTAATCAAGCTATTCAGCTAAGTAACTCCAAGGGGGGCTTAAAGAGTAAGTTTAGCCAAAAGGGAAGTATGCATGAGTCAACACCAGTAAAGGTTGCACTTGCAAGATGATATCAGATTCTCACCATGGAATTGACAATTTCCACTGATTGATTTTCTTTCAAAACTATCACCAGCATAATCAACATCACAGAATCCAACCAACTTATAATCTAAGGATTTCTTAATACAGAAGTCCAAGATTAGTTGTACCCTTCAGATACCTGAAGATTCTCTTGACAGCAGTCATATGAGATTCTCTAGGATCTGATTCGAATCTTGCACATAAGCATACACTGAATAAAATATCTGGTTTAGAAGCTGTTAAGTATAACAGAGAACCAATCATACCTCTGTACAACTTCTAACCTTTGAGCCTGTGTCTTCTTTGCTTAAGTTGCAGGTTGGATGCATTGGTCTTTTCATCAATTTACAGTCCTCAAGCTTGATATTCTTCAAAAGCTCCTTTGTATATTTTGATTGATGAACATACATTCCATCTTTGCATTGGTCGATTCGAATTCAAAGAAAGAATTTCAATTCTCCCATCATGCTCATTTCAAATTCATCCTGCATTAACTTAGAGAATTCCCTGCAAAGAGTGGTGTACTGACTGTGAGTACAATGTATGAAAACTAGGGTTTCAGAGTCTGTTTTGGTCCTGCCTTGGGAATGATCCCAAGGTTAGTATTTGTAGCCATGACTTGGGCCTATCTGGCCATGGTTTTGGGCCCAAATTGTAAAGGGCCAAAACCATGACTAGGGCGCCCTCGTCAGCTGCTAAGGGCGCCTCTTGAAGGTGTCTTTTAGGGAGGTCACCTAAGGTTATTTATGACTGCCAAGTGGGCCCTGCGCCCTCTTGGAGGGCGCCCAGCCTTACTCCAAGGGTTCAAACCCTTGTCTTTAGGATCTCATGGCCTAAATGGTGAGATCTACAGTCCACAGCCCAACAAGCACGAGTCTTGGGACAAGGCGAAGTGATTAAACTGTTAACGGGGGGATTTGCCTATGACCTTTTGCCCAGCAAGTGGGGCTTACTGATCACGAAGCTATATGAAAAAAATTTATGAGTACTAGCCCAACATGGATGCTTGCCCAATCATGGGCGCTCGCCCACGATGGGTGCTAGCCCAACATGGGTGTTTAACCCTGCATGGGTACTAGCCCAACACGGATACTAGCCCAACATAGGTACTAGCTCCATGTTTCTGTTTTGGGGGCCTTAGTGGGTACTAGCCCAACGAGAGTATTCATGTAGCCCAACAAGCACGAGTCTTGGGATAAGGCGAAGTGATTAAACTCTGTGTCAAAATGGCTCCTTTGAGTAGATTAGATCGCTGCACCGGAACTAGCCCAATATGGGCGTGATATCTTTTGAAGGCTTAGGTTGAGGACGCGCCTAAATGGAATCTGACGGTTGACATGAGGCGACCGTTCGCTCTCGCTGACGTGTTCGCATCGCAATGGCTCTTGGAAATCGTGCCAACATAAGTGACGTCATCTGCGTGTTTTCCCAGGCTTTGTACTTTGAACTGCTTTTTGGATCTACTTTCCATGTCCCCTGTTCAGTCTTTGCCTTTTTGTTTCCCTCACTTTCTCTTCTTTCCCCAAAAGCGTATATTTTCCACAAACCGTTAAAAGCTTCAGGAATTGTCGCGCTCGTCGAACCCAGATTATTCCTATTCTCCTTGCTGCTTTCATACGAAACAGGTAATCTTATTTCGTATTCGTCTTCTGTACCTTAGGTTTTCGTTTTTGTATTTCGGGGTTAGGACATGGCGATTATCATAGAGTGTGATGGGGAGGGTAACGTAATATCTCCGGCCAATTCGGAGGAGAGGGATAGGTTATTGAGTGAGGCGGTTAGGTTCGCGAAGCGACCGGACGGAACCACCGATTGGGTGGCTTTTGAAAATGCCTATTATGGCCACTCTATTTTAGGAGAATTTTCGAGCGATTCAAGCGGTAGTGAGGGAAAATATGATAGTGGGAATTCGTCTGATTGCGTTATTCTTTCTGTTCGTCCAGGTCCCTTCTATATGAGAGAAACTCACTGTATGGCATCTGCTAGTAGTTCGGGACAAGGGGATTTTGCTGGCGAAGTGTTGCGCTCGGAGTCCATGTATATGGATCCTCAGCGAGTGGCGCTCTTTCGAAGCAAATTTAGTGTCTCCTCGACATGATTCGAAGAAGACGTGATTCTTGAGCCCTGCCGCCCTGGTGAGAAAGTGTATTTACGGATGCCAAAGGGTATTGCTCATGAATTCTTCTATATGTACATGACTGTCTTTGAAGATTTGGGTGTGAAGTATCTCTTCACGCCCTTCGAAGTAAGTGTTCTAAAATGGTTAAACGTGGCGCGCTTGCAACTTCAGCCCAACAGTTGGGCGTTCATCAGGGCTTTTGAGATCGTGTGTGAGGGATTAGGCTTTCAACCCTCAGCTAGATCCTTCTTTAGTTTTTATGGTACTAAGTGGGTAGACAAGTTGTCCTGGGTGTCCGTCGGCGCCCATCCTGGGAAACGGCTGTTTCCTCCTTACGCCTCCCATTACAAGAATTGGAGGCAAACTTTTCTTTGGACGAGGGGGGGGAAAGGATTACGAGGATGCCGCCGTGGGAGTACAGGGCAAGTTGAAATTTCCAACCTGTTGGATGAGTTCTCCAACCTCCATTACCGGGTTTGCTTTCGAGAAGTTGAGTGAGTATGAAAAAGATGTCGTTTGCTTCTTGGACAAGATGCTGCCCATGGATATCCGGGAGTTGCTTAATAGGGAGGGGGATGTTAATAGCTTAGAGACTTATTTACGTGAGTTGATTTCGCAACCTTACTTTATTGGCTTTCTCGCCTTTTTTATTAGTAACTTATGTATTGGTCTTTGTCTTTAGTTCTTGTAGAATCAATGGCGCCTTTGACTACTGCGGAGAGAAAGAAGTATTTGGACGAGATGAAGGCCAAGAAGTCTATCGGGGTGTTGGTCGCCAGCGACCCTTCTGGGCTTATCCTTCGCAAGTCTAAAAGGAAAGCCGAGGTTGCTCTTGATGCTCAACCTGAGTGTGACGTAGTTGGTGAAGTAGCGCAAGAGAAGGGTCGAGAGGAGAAGAGGAAGAAGGCGCCTGACGGGGAGGAGAAGTTGATAATAGAGAGAAGATCTAAAAAGGCACACTCTCGTCCTGCTGTTGAATTTGCTGGTCCCAGCCGGGAGGTCCAATCTTTCTGGAGCACATATGGCTTTAAATCCTGATGATGTGGAAGCTGGGAAACAGAACTCCGTTCCCTTTATGACAATGGATGTTGGTGTGAACTGTTTGCGATCTATTATGCTCCTGATGGCCGTGGATTGCAAATATGAAGAGTCGGTGCGTAATGGAGAAACGCTATTGGGTAAGGTGAGGTCGCTGGAGAAGGAGTTGGAAGAAATCCAAGAGAGCAAGGAGAGGGAGATTAGAGAGACTGAAGAGGCGATGAGGTCCGAATGTGATGAGTGTATTAGTGATCTGAAGATTGGTCACGACGTCGACTTAGCTGGGAAGGATGCGGTGATTATTCGGTTGAGGGATGAGGTTGCCTCGGGAGGTGAGAGAAAAATGGCGTTGAAGGCTGAGATCTTAGAAACCAAAGGAGAGTTGG
Organism: Medicago ruthenica; assembly: GCA_018208015.1. Lineage (NCBI taxonomy): Eukaryota > Viridiplantae > Streptophyta > Magnoliopsida > Fabales > Fabaceae > Medicago > Medicago ruthenica. The sequence goes on from CM031376.1 coordinate 52,774,901, forward strand.
CCCTGTCCTTTGAGAGTGGTTTTGACCGTGCAAAGGAACAGGTTGCCTTTCTTCATCCGGGCGTCGACCTCTTGTCTCTAGATTCTTTCAAGGTTGTTGTAGATGGCGCCCTGGTGGATGAACCATAATCTTTTTGTTGTAATTTTTAATTTTGCTTTGAACTTAGTGAACTTTTTGAATTCGTAGTGATGCATTATTTGTTCTATGTTGTTTAGCCATTCTTCTATTATTTAGGTTCGAATTTCTTCTTTTTAATGGCGATGCTAATAATATTTCCTGGGCGGTGACTATTACTTGTTTATTTCGCGACTTGCTAAAAATTGTTGAACCGTTTTATTCTCAGCGTTATTGTTTTGTTGGGGCACCTTTTTATGTGAACCCTTCTATTTTTGCAACGTCTTAGAGTTCCCTTTGGGGGTAAGGAATTAGGTGGCGATTTCGTTTCAGCTCACGACGTCTTAGAGCCCTTTTTAGGGTTAAGGAATTAGGTGGCGATCTCATTTCAGCTCACGACGTCTTAGAGCCCTTTTTAGGGTTAAGGAATTAGGTGGCGATCTCATTTCAGCTCACGACGTCTTAGAGCCCTCATTGGGGTTAAGGAATTAGGTGGCGATATCATTTTTGGCTCACGACGTCTTAGAGCCCTCATTGGGGGTTAAGGAATTAGGTGGCGATCTCATTTTTGGCTCACGACGTCTTAGAGCCCTCGTTGGGGTTAAGGAATTAGGTGGCGATCTCATTTTCGGCTCACGACGTCTTAGAGCCCTCATTGGGGTTAAGGAATTCGGTGGCGATCTCATTTTCGGATCACGACGTCTTAGAGCCCTTTTTAGGGTTAAGGAATTAGGTGGCGATCTCATTTTTGGCTCACGACGTCTTAGAGCCCTCATTGGGGTTAAGGAATTAGGTGGCGATATCATTTTCGGCTCACGACGTCTTAGAGCCCTCATTGGGGTTAAGGAATTAGGTGGCGATCTCATTTTCGGCTAACGACGTCTTAGAGCCCTCATTGGGGTTAAGGAATTAGGTGGCGATATCATTTTCGGCTAACGACGTCTTAGAGCGCTCGTTGGGGTTAAAGAATTAGGTGGCGATCTCATTTTGCGATTTGACGCTGTTTTGTTCCGATGATGTCTGCAATGCTGGAGTCGTGGCACAGATAAAAGTAAATAGAAATGGGTGTGTAATATCCCGCTCAGACGTAACTTTAATTGATGTTAATAGATTGATGAGCAAACATGGCATTTTTGTAATTAAGTGGGAATGGAGAAATGTTTTATAAAAAGGGGACAAGATATTTTTCCTACCATTTTCCTTCTTTCCCTTCACTCTCCCAAAATCGGTTTCCCCCTTCCCTCTTCTCTACTCTCCACGCCCTCCTCCTCCCCTCCATTAGTCTTCAACCTTTACTCCAATTTCTTAGCTCCCAAGCAAGCAATCACTAACTTGGAGAGTTTAGAACAAGAGGAAATTAGAAAGAGCAAGAAAGGAGAAACAAGGAAGGAATGATGAGGAATCAAGCTAGGGTTGGTGATTGGAAGCTTGGCAAGAATCAGAGCTAGCAATCAAGGTGAGCTCCCTAGGGGTTATAGAACCCACTTTGTTGAGTTTCATGAGTATTTAGTATTTGAGCAAAGTTTATAATTAGTGCCCTAATTCCATTTTGTTTGTAATTCCTTGATCATACATGTTGTAATCTATCAATATGCTTTAGAAATTCTTCCCTTAAGATGTTATGATGTCTGGGTATGATTGGATTAGCCAAGAAGGGTGAAAATCACGTTTTGAACTTGCCCTATGCTGTCTTACTGCACGCAAAATCGTGTCACGATTTTGCAACCATGTCACGATTTCATAGGCAGAACTTGCCACCAATTCTGGGTAGAAAATCGTGACACGATTTCCAAATCGTGTCACGATGGCACTGTTTACAGGAACATATTGTTTTTATACTTTTACACCTTCTGGCTGTCTAACACTGCTTCAGACTCAATAACAACATGTAATGATAACATGTCAACATTAAGTATTAGAAGATTTATCCCTTAGGGAATGCATTAAATATGCAAAGGCTTATAGTAAAGTATTAGACGTACTCACAAGTACCTAAGATAAGAGTTAACGAGAATGAGAAGGCACCTAGGATAGCAAGCTTAGGATGCACTCAATCAAGAGTGCGTATGCACAAAGAATGACTTAATGTTCAGAGTCAAGAACCTATTTTAGGTTAGGCATTAAGAATGTTTAATTAAAGAGTGCATTAGATATGCACAAGGATGAGGAACGTATTAATTGTACATATGAACTAAGGTTAAGAATTTAATGATAAAGATTATACGTGTTCATCAGACTCCGGATTATGCCGGATGGGATTTCTCCGAAAGGGCTATCCACACGTAAGTTATAAGATTATGTTAAACGTGTCTAGCAGGCTCCGGGAAACGCCGGATGGGACTTCTCCGAGAGGATTTTCCACACGTATGTTAAAAGATTAAGCATGTTCAACAGACTCCAGGATACGCCGGATGGGACTTCTCCGAGAGGGTTGTCTACATGCAAAGTTAAGTTGTGTTCAGCAGACTCTGGGATTCGCCGGATGAGACTTCATCGAGAGAGTTGTCCACACAACGATAAGAGGAGTCCTGTGTTAGCCTGATATCATAGGAGTTTCACCGGTATGATGGGAGATGTACTTCGGGGTTACTCCACCCGGATGCACTCCGTAAAATGAACCAAGATAATGAATGTTTGTTCAACGCTAACTTCTAACTTAATGTTATGAAAAAGATGAAATGAATATGATTATGTATATATATATATATATATTATATACCAAGAGATGAGACAAAGTAGTTAACAGAAAGAGAAAGTGATCCTAGACTTCCCCTCGATCACTAAGCATAAGATTAAGTATGAGATTAAGTATAAGATAAGATAAAGACATGTAGCGATCCTAGGTTTCCCCTTGATCGCGAAATATGTAGAGAATGACGGCGATCGTAGGTATCCCCAAGATTGCCAAGAGTAGGCACGGCGACCCTAGGTTTCCCCCGTGGTTGCTAACAGTAGGTTGGGCTGGAGCTCACTGAGACATTATGTCTCATCCCAATCCTTCTGGTGCAGGTTCACAGGTTAGCAAGAGATGTTCATGAAGATCTTCAGGAAGACGCTGGATGGAGTGCAGTTGCTCGTCATGGACAAGCTCAGGAGGTTTACAGATTGCATAAGTATATGAAAATGTATTTTATGAGGATAATTGTATAAACGAGCCAATTGTACTCATTCAATAGTTTTGTATATATGTTTATTATTGAAAATTTTAATGTATCCGGTATCAGAATAATACACATGCTAAATATTCTAGATAATTTAGTATGGGTGTTACAGGTGAAGGGAAATCGACATTCATAGTGCAGCGGAAGTTTAAAAATTTTGATTTCCTTTCCTTGGATCATTACGAATATCACATGAATCAGTGATAGAGTTGTTACCTCTTAGTGCAGAAACTGTTTCTTTGATCACAGCTGAGCAAGTAAGCAAAGCCTCTACTCGTCCACACGAACGGCTTCCTTTGATTCCCGGTGCTAGCCAAGCGATCAGAGGTTAGGGAGAGAAGTGGGGATTCGTTTCGCCTTTAGGGTTACACGAAAAGCATTAGCTGATTTCAGCATTAGAGCTTCTATTTATAGAACTCCTTGCTGCACAAAATCAGCTTGAGCTTCAAAAGCCCATTAGCCCATCAGCATCCGCTAACTAATTAGCGCTTATTGCTAAACGTACCCCATCATGTAAGTACTACTTATATTTCTCCTTTTAACCGTTCTATTGTGTGTGACCCTATAGGTTCTTGTAACGTTGGCAATAATATTAAATCCCATATTTAATATTATAAACAGTGAGCGGTATCTAGCAACACATCACTGCTACCCAAGTGACAAGAATGTCAAGTGATCTGACGAAACCTTTCCAAGATAATATCTATGTGTACGATTACTCCTTTGTCCTAATATCTTTATTGAACACAAGGCATAGATTACGTCACCCTTGTTTAGCTCAATATTTATATTTCTTGATCCCGAAATATACTGAACAACGAATAAGTCCAATATCTCATATTGACTTAATTCGGCATGGCCATGCATTTTTCCAGTCATATTCCATCAAGAGGCCTAAAGATATATCTCCTGTTATGAGGAGGGACAAATCCCATCTAGGACACTCATGTCCCTCAGCATGATTCGTCAAGTGCCCATTAACCAACGTTATAGTCATCTTGTTACAGACAACGTTTGAATGGCAATAAAACACTTGAGTCCACATCTAGGGATCATAGTGGTTTCAGGTCTAAGAGTGATATACACTATTATCATTGTGAGAATAACTTATGACGATTTCATAACATACTATGTAGTATTCTCACGATGGGTCAATCCAGTATAAATATTACTCCTAATACTTATACCTATGTATAGACTTAATATCTCATATTCATGACCCATGAGATGTGGTCATCAGTCTACATACATAATAGTCTCCATGCTTTAATGTTATCCCAATTCATATTAAAGCTTGACTACGGATATATTTAAGAATAGTGTTCTTTCTGTTGATGTAATCTCATGATTAAGTCACACTTAATATTCCATCACATGAACTAACTATTCTAGGGACTTTATTTATCTTATAACAAGTGTAATAAAGAACGCCATATTTTATTCAATAATAAAAGTCATGATACATATAAAAGTTTGACATAAACTATTGGCCTCTAGGGCTTATACCAACAATCTCCCACTAGCACTAGAGCCAATCAGGCATAGACCTAATACCCATAGATCTAGTATGACCATCATGCTTCTGCTGAGTTAGAGCTTTAGTCAGTGGATCAGCAACATTGTCTGATGTTGGTACTCTGCATATTTTCACATCTCCTCTATCGATGATTTCTCGAATGAGATGATAGCGCCTAAGTATGTGTTTGGATCTTTGGTGAGATCTAGGTTCTTTAGCTTGTGCGATTGCTCCATTGTTATCACATAACAGTTCAATGGGATCCACAATGCTTGGAACTATACCAAGATCAGAGATGAATTTCTTGATCCAAACAGCCTCTTTTGCGGCATTAGATGCAGCAATATACTCGGCCTCAGTTGTAGAATCAGCGACTGTTTCCTGCTTTGAACTTTTCCAGCTAACAGCACCGCCATTTAAGCAAAACACGTATCCAGATTGCGATTTGAAATCATCATGATCTGTCTGAAAACTAGCATCTGTGTAACCAATTACAGAGAGCTCTTCTTGACCTCCATAGATCAAGAAAGTATCCTTAGTTCTTCTCAAGTACTTAAGGATGTTCTTAACAGCAACCCAATGACTGTTACCTGGATTAGACTGGTATCTGCTCGTAGCACTTAAAGCATACGAGACATCTGGTCGAGTACATAACATAGCATACATGATAGATCCAATTGCGGATGCATATGGAACATTGATCATTCGATCCCTTTCTTCATCAGTTGAAGGGGATTGTGCCTTTGACAAACTTATACCTGATGACATAGGTACGAGTCCTTTCTTGGACTCATACATATTGAAACGTCTCAAGACTTTGTCAATGTATGTACCCTGACTTAAGCCAAGCAATCTTTGTGATCTATCTCTATAGATCCTGATTCCTAATATGTAGGAAGCTTCACCTAAGTCCTTCATAGAAAAGCATTTCCCTAACCAAGATTTAATTTCTTGAAGTGTAGGGATGTCATTTCCGATAAGCAATATGTCATCCACATATAATACCAGAAATGAGACTATGCTCCCACTAACCTTCTTGTAAACACAAGGTTCATCTTCATTTTTAATGAATCCATACTGTTGTACAGTTTCATCAAAACGAAGATTCCAACTTCTGGAAGCTTGCTTCAATCCATAGATTGATCGCTGCAATTTGCATACCTTTTGGATGTTATTAGGAATGCCAAATCCTTCAGGTTGTGTCATGTACACATCCTCAAGGAGATTTCCATTAAGGAAAGCAGTCTTAACATCCATCTGCCAGATTTCATAATCATGGTATGCAGCGATAGCAAGTAAGATCCGAATGGATTTAATCATTGCCACTGGTGAAAAGGTTTCATCATAGTCTACACCATGAATTTGTTTGAAGCCTTTAGCAACCAATCGTGCTTTGTAGGTGTTTACCTTTCCGTCCATGTCAGTTTTCTTTTTGAAAACCCACTTGCATCCTATAGGATTAATTCCTTTAGGTGCTTCGACCAAGTTCCAAACTTGATTTGTGTACATGGAATCCATTTCAGATTTCATGGCTTCAAGCCACTTCTCAGATTCAGGACCAGTAATGGCCTCTTGATAAGTCATAGGCTCATCTTGATCCATGAGCAATACGTCACATTCTTCTGATATGAGATACCCATATCTCTCAGGTTCTTGACGTATCCTATTTGACCTACGCGGTTCTTGTGTTATTGGAGTAGGATTTTCTGTCACAACAGCTTGTGTATCCTGCTCTTGTTCCTCCATTGGCGTACTACTTTGTGGGTCTTGAACTTCTTCAAGATCTACCTTTTTCCCAGTAATTTCTTTGGAAACAAATTCCTTCTCGAGGAATACTCCATCTCTAGCGACAAACACTTTGCCTTCAGATGGTTTGTAAAAGTAGTATCCTTTAGTTTCTTTAGGATATCCCACAAAGAAACATTTGTCAGATCTTTGTTCAAGTTTAGTGGACATTAGTCGTTTCACATAAACTTCACAACCCCAAATCTTTAAATGTCTCACATTGGGTTTTCGACCACTCCATATCTCATATGGTGTCTTTTCTATCGCTTTGGATGGAACTTGGTTAAGTGTGTAAGCTGCAGTTAATAAGGCGTGTCCCCAAAAGGAGTTTGGAAGATCAGCATGACTCATCATAGATCGGACCATGTCTAACAAGGTTCGATTTCTCCTTTCGGAAACACCATTCCATTGTGGTGTTCCAGGAGGTGTGAGCTGGGATAAGATCCCACACTCTTTTAGATGATCGTCAAACTCTTGGCTCAAATATTCGCCACCTCGATCAGATCGAAGCATTTTGATTTTCTTGCCAAGTTGGTTTTCTACTTCATTTTGAAATTCTTTGAAGAAAGTAAATGATTCAGATTTATGTTTCATTAGATACACATATCCAAATCTACTAAAGTCATCAGTGAATGTAATGAAGTAATAAAACCCTCCTCTAGCAGGTGTGTTTAGTGGTCCACATACATCAGTATGTATGAGTCCCAAAAGATCACTAGACCTTTCACCTGTTCCGGTGAATGGGGTCTTTGTCATCTTTCCCAATAAACAAGATCGACATGTCTCATATGATTCTAAATCAAAAGAGTCCAAAATTCCATCTTTATGGAGCTTGGAAATGCGATTTTCGTTTATATGGCCTAAACGACAATGCCAAAGATAAGTTGGATTCAACTCATTAGGTTTCATCCTTTTCGTATTTATGTTATAGATTGGCATATCAAGATCAAGGATATAAAGTCCATTACTCATAATGGCATTAGCATAGTGAATATTATTCAAATAAATAGAACAACATTTGTCTTTTATTGTAAATGAAAAAACCCGACTTGTCCAAACAAGAAACGGAAATAATATTCCTGCTAATTGCAGGTACAAAATAACAGTTCTCTAACTGTATTAAAAGACCACTAGGTAAAGTCAATTCATAAGTTCCAACAGCTAAAGCAGCAACCTTTGCGCCATTGCCAACTCGTAGATCGACTTCCCCTTTTGCCAATGTTCTACTCGTTCTCAACCCCTGCACATCAGTACAAATATGAGAACCACATCCAGTATCTAATACCCATGATGTAGAAGTAGACATGTTAATTTCTATAACAAAAATACCTGAAGAAGTGGAAGCAACCGTTCCATTCCTTTTATCTTCCAGATATTTTGGGCAGTTGCGCTTCCAGTGCCCGGTCTTACCGCAGTAGAAGCACTTGCCCTCCTTAGCCACACCTCCATTAGGCTTCAAGGCTTTGGTTGATGGCTTAGCAACTGCTTTGCCTTTGCCATTTCCCTTAGACCTTTTAGGCTTCTTATTATGCTTTTTGACCTTTCCATTGTTAACCATCAAGATGGTCTTTCCCTTTCCCTTCATGTTCTTTTCAGCAGTTCTTAACATTGCTGCAAGCTGTGGAAGAGTTTTGTCCATGTCATTCATTAGGAAATTCATGACAAAGTGGCTAAAGCTTTCCGGCAACGATTGCAAGATAAGATCAATAGCAAGTTCCTGCTCAAGGGGTAAACCCAATCGCGCGAGGTTCTCAACGTACCCAATCATCTTGAGTACATGAGGTCCTACAGGACTTCCTTCTGACAGCTTAGTTCCAAAAAGGGCCTTGGAGACATCATACCTTTCATGCCTAGCTTGCTCTTCATAAAGAGTCTTAAGGTGTTCGATCATATCGAACGCAGCCATGTTCTCGTGTTGCTTCTGAAGCTCAGAGGTCATGGTTGCAAGCATGATGCAAGCGACTTCCACGGCATCATTGACATGCCTACTATAAGCATCTCTTTCAGCCCTGGGAGCATTTGCAGCTGGTGCCTCTTCAGGAACAGGTTCATCAAGCACATACAACTTTTTCTCATGTGTGAGGACAATCCTCAAGTTACGGTGCCAGTCTAAAAAATTTGTTTCATTCAGCTTATCCTTCTCAAGGATTGATCGCAAAATGTTGTTTGAAGTGTTATTTGCCATCTACAATTTAAAATATGCAAAATAAGTATCATGAAAATAACATATTTAATTTGGCCTTTAATTAAATACGCTCCCACTATTTTTATTCAAATCAAATGACCTTCAAACATTTAATTCGGAAAATCCCGTTGGAAGATTTTCTAGCGGGTTGAAATCCTTATTTCACCTTGTTTTGAGTCAGCTAGGGCTGATCACCCAAAACTCAGCTATATAGGTAGGAACATTTCCAATTGTATCTCATACAACTTTCAAATCAATTGGGCGAGTAACTCTTACTCTGATCTATCATATAGATATTTCCCAATTCTTGCTTCTAAATTTATTCTAATCACATTAAAATTAATTTAGTTAAGTTAAACCCAATAGAATAACAATCGGGTAAATGAAATTACCGCACCGCGACTTACAAACATAGAACATGTGCTTCGCTAGGGCAGAACCCACACATTCGATATTAGTCTTGAAGGGTGTTATTCTTTTGGAAAGCATTAAACTTAATATATCACTTTTGAAGGATTTTATTTAGTTTGATCTCACCTCACCACGGCTTATATATCATATATATTCGCACTCCAATCATTCAAGCATGCATAACAATTATACAAAATAAAAGTGACATGATTATGGCCTCCTAACGCTATGATTCTCTCAAGCCAATGAAAGAATCTAAACTAATCCTAGAAACGACCTTGCTTCTCCAAGCTGGACTTCTAGGGCTAATCCAACGTCAATGGTCCTATTACCTTCTTGTATTCTAATTACATTACATATAAAGAAACTCGTTTTACATACGAGGGATTGGATGAGAAGAGAATGTACATATAGAATTCAAGAGAGAGGCACGACACGCAGGCCGTATTTCAAAAATCCAAAATGAAAGAAATAATAAGACTAAGGCCATAATCATTCACACAACAACAATAAAACACCTTTTATTATTATTAGCACCTCATAATTAAATAAATTAAATTAAAACTCGGCGATTGATCACACTACGCAGATTAATTCAATATGAACGATTCACTTTGAATTCTGGTGCTGAAAAATCGTGTCACGATTCTGGCATCGTGTCACGATTTTATAGGCAGAAGCAAACAATTTGCTGGGCACAAAATCGTGTCACGATTCTGGAATCGTGTCACGATTTTATAGGCAGAAGCAAACGATTTGCTGGGCACAAAATCGTGTCACGATTCTCTAATCGTGTCACGATTCTGAACCAGGTTTCAGCCTTTTTCGTAACCCTAATCATGACGGCACAACACTTGCGGCGTTATGAATCCCGTTGTAACAGTATGATCACACCAATCAAAGTACTCTGATTGTTTATCCAATATGGTGATCGAACTTAGAATGCTTCACCTGATACGGTTCCGAAGTTCCAGTTTACAATCATCCAATATGAACAAATATCATCCGACTTGATTTAGTGAACGATCATCACGAGTATATCACATATACTTCTGTTACACAAAATTTATCAATCATATTTCTGTCGATATGGATAATCGAAAATATTGATGCTTCACCAGAAAACGGTTCCGAAGCTTCAAACAATTCGAAAGGCCATGCACAGAAAAGTGATATGATTCAATTATGTGCGTATGTGATCGAGCAACACATCTCCGTCGATATGGATAATCGATATATTGATGCTTCACCTGATACGGTTCCGAAGCTTCAAACAAACCGAAAAGCCATGCACGGAAACGTGATGCCTTGCCAATTTTAATTCGTCTTTATTATTTAATTGTATTCGATTATGTTTAATCCAATTAAAACATAAAGCAGTAAACAAAACAATCCGATTCAAGGTTTCGTAATTGGCTCTGATACCACTGAAGGGAAATCGACATTCATAGTGCAGCGGAAGTTTAAAAATTTTGATTTCCTTTCCTTGGATCATTACGAATATCACATGAATCAGTGATAGAGTTGTTACCTCTTAGTGCAGAAACTGTTTCTTTGATCACAACTGAGCAAGTAAGCAAAGCCTCTACTCGTCCACACGAACGGCTTCCTTTGATTCCCGGTGCTAGCCAAGCGATCAGAGGTTAGGGAGAGAAGTGGGGATTCGTTTCGCCTTTAGGGTTACACGAAAAGCATTAGCTGATTTCAGCATTAGAGCTTCTATTTATAGAACTCCTTGCTGCACAAAATCAGCTTGAGCTTCAAAAGCCCATTAGCCCATCAGCATCCGCTAACTAATTAGCGCTTATTGCTAAACGTACCCCATCATGTAAGTACTACTTATATTTCTCCTTTTAACCGTTCTATTGTGTGTGACCCTATAGGTTCTTGTAACGTTGGCAATAATATTAAATCCCATATTTAATATTATAAACAGTGAGCGGTATCTAGCAACACATCACTGCTACCCAAGTGACAAGAATGTCAAGTGATCTGACGAAACCTTTCCAAGATAATATCTATGTGTACGATTACTCCTTTGTCCTAATATCTTTATTGAAAAGGCCATGGGGAGAAAACTGAGGTGAGCTCACAAGCAGGGGTGTGCTTCTTGTCAGAGATCCTCTGGCACTTGTCACACTTTCTTACAAAATTGGCGCTGTCTTAGATCATTGTTGGCCAGTAGTATCCTGCTCTTAAGAGTTTTCCGGTCAGGGATCGCCCGCCTATATGGATTCTGCATACTCCTTCATGCACTTCTAAGAGGACGAGGTGGGTCTCGTTTTTGCCTAGTGTAACGACCCTATTTTCGTATATGATATTTTTATATATTTTATTTTATGGATTTGCATTTAAAAATATTTTCTAGTAATCGAGGAATAATTATTTAGCGCGAAGTTAAGTTCGTAACCGAGTTTTTAAGGTTTTGGGCCTAGAGAGTGAATAGTGTTGGGCTTTAGTTTATGAGTAGTAGTAATAATCCTATGTGGAGAAGAGTTAGTGAGCTTGGATTAGATTGAAGGGCTAGGATTAACCCTTGTGAGTTAGTAAAGATGGAGGGCCAAGATTCATTTGTTGGGATTATAAGATATTTTGTGGGAGTGAATAGTGTCATTTCCTCCTTTTCCTTGTGAGAAAACGTGAAAGAAGAAGAAGAGAAGAGAAAGAGAAGAGCAAGAGGAGAACCTAGGGCAAGAGCAAGAGATCAAGAGGAAGCTTGGATTTGTGAGGTAAGAGAGTTAGTATTGCATTATTACAAGTGATTGAGAAGGGGAGAATGTCTATTTCTCCATCCCAAACTTCTCCTCACTTTGTCTAGGTTTTGATAGAGAGTTTTTGTGGTTTAAAGTTGTTAATGTTTATGTTTTGCTGGTTTGAATGCTAATTGATGTTGTTGATATGATTTGTTGGAGTTATTGTGTTGTGGATTCATATGAGAAGTTTATGAAAAGTCATGGTTTGGAACCCTAATTTCTTTGATTGAAGTAACCTTTGCTTGTGATGGTTATTAATGATGTTTTGTGATGAAAAGTGGTTTTTAACAAGTTCTGGAACCTTGGGTAACCATAGATGGGCTAAAATGGTGGAAAAATCACATTTTTATGACTGTGTACTGATACGGTCGCTTGTAGCGACGGAGCATCGCTTGTAGCGACCAGGCAGGATTATTCCCTGCCTATCTGCGCTTGTAGCGACCACATGGACGCTTGTAGCGACCAGGCTCGCTTGTAGCGACCGAAGGTTCGCTTGTAGCGACCAAGCAGGATGATTCCCTGCCTATGCTCGCTTGTAGCGACCACGTGCTCGCTTGTAGCGACCAATCCTGAACATGCCTTCTTTGTTGAGTTGTTCTGGAGGTCCTGGTGCGCGCTGAGACGTCTTTTTGATACTGTATTTTAATAATACACTTTTGGAAACTTTGCCCACCATTTTAATCCATTCCTATGTTTTCTAAAGAGTATTTTGTTTTCAAGAAAGTTTTGGAGTAAAACCCTAACATGTGTGTGTGGATTAGCAAAGAGTGTGGGTTTCCCTTTGAAAACCCCTATTGGGTGAGACTTTGATGTGATTTGATTAGTTTAGTTGAGATTGTTGAACTTGGTGAGTATATTCATGTTGTGTCTTATGATTTGGCCATGAGAGCCTAGTAGTAGTGTTTGTTGTTGTTGTTGTTGATGTTGTAATAATTATCAGAGAGCTGATAATTAGTTGTGTTGTTTGAGTTTGTTATTGTTGAGATAATTATCAGAGAGCTGATAATTAGTTGTGTTAGTAAGTATAGTGATAAGAGTATCATATATTTGCTAAGTGAAACATCATGCATTTCATTATTTGATGATATCCGGAGCGGATATGAAATCCATGAGAGCATGGTTATCAAGAGAGCTTGGTAAGGATATAAGTTTATCCGAAATGATTTGGTACCACATGCATTAGAGAATGCATTTTGAGGCATGCATCCTAATTGACATTAGTGTGCATTTTAGGCATTATGTGTGCATAATGGATGTGAGTAGTAATTGATGTTTTGATGAGTTATGTGGGAAATTATGTGTGCATAATGGTTAATGATGAGTTATTGATGATAGTTGTTGTTGATGAGTGTTGTGATTTGGTTATGTATAATAATGTGTTATTTATACATATTTATTGTTTGTGATACTAACACTCTCTGTTTTGTGTTATGTGCTGGATCATTGGGGATCCAGATCATCAGGTTGACGAGGTTATCGTAGAGGAGTAGCTTGCTGTTTAGAAGCTTTTGTAGTGGTAAGGGCATAGCTTAGCTATCCTTACATTCTTTTGCACTAGGTGTTGTAACCTAGTTAGAGTCTAGGGCTCTGATATTTGTAACACCATTTTGGGGTATCTGAACTCGTATGTATGAATTTGGCAATGGCCTGTTGTAGAATTGCCTCTTTTGAAAATATTATGTATATATTTTGTGTAATATATGCAAGCTTAATTATAAGCATTTGTTGAGTTGTTGTTTTCCGCTGCTGTGTATGAAAATCAAATATGTTTTGATTTCTGCTGATGTTTTTATGAAGATGAGTTTTCTTAATGTTGTAACTTCCTATGGCCTTAACGTTTTCTTTTATTAAAGTTAATAAATCGGCGGTTAAGGGTTAGGGTGTTACAATAGTTGGTATCAGAGCAGGTCGATCCATTGGATCAATTAAGTTTAGTATACCCTTTGTGTAACATGTGTTTTCTTAAACACTTTGTTCTCACTTGTGTTGTGTGATGTTTGGTAGAGTGTGGATATGGCGCAACGAGCACTTGCGGACGCGATGGAGCGGATGGCTGATGCCATGGCTCAGGATGCTGCTAGTAGGACTGCGGATAGAGCCGCACAACAAGCTAGAGGAGGCGGAGAAGATGAGCTGAGACTTGAGAGGTTTATGAACAACAAACCGCCTATCTTCAAGGGAGGATACGATCCAGATGGAGCACAGACTTGGTTGGAGGGGATTGAGAGAATTTTTGGGGCTATGCGTTGTCTGGATGCGCATAAGGTATTGCTAGGAGCGTATGTTCTCCATGATGAAGCTGATCATTGGTGGGGAAATGCTAGTCAGAGGTTGGGAGCTGGTGGAGCTTTGATTACTTGGGCTCGTTTCCGGAGAGAGTTTTTAACCAAGTATTTTCCGGCAGATGAGAGGAACCGCAAGGTGATTGAGTTCATGGAGCTCAAGCAAGGAAGTTTATCTGTTTCTGAATATGCGGCCAAGTTTGAAGATTTGTGTCGTTTTGCTCCTCATTACAACACGGTGGAAGCTGAAGAAGACAAGTGTGTGAAGTTTGAGAATGGGCTGAGGCCGGATATCAAACAGTTGATCGGGTTTAGCGAGATTAGAAATTTTCCGATGTTGGTGAATAAGAGCCGGATATGTGATAAGGATGGTAAAGCTAAAGCTAATTACTACAAAGCTGCGAATGAGAAGAGGGGAAAGGACATGGCTAGAGGTAAACCGTATAGCAAAGGTGGGAAGAAACCAGATGAAGGTGGGAGTAGTGGTAACAAGTTTGGAGGTAATAGGAATTGTTTTAAGTGTGGACAACCGGGACATCGTTTCTTTGAGTGCCCAAAAAGTGATGGAAGATGTTTCAAGTGTGGTGATCCTAACCACATGGCTAATCAATGCAAGAAAGGTCTAGTTTGCTTCAACTGCAAAGAAGCGGGTCATAAGAGCAATGAGTGTAAGAAGCCTAGAGCGGCTGGAGGAAAGGTGTTTGCTTTAGATGGTGGTGATGCGAAGGCGGACAACTTGATCAGAGGTACATGCTTTATCAATAATACTCCTTTGTCTGCTATTATTGATACGGGTGCTACCCATTCGTTTATTTCTATGGATTGTGTTAAGAGGTTGGGTCTTAAAGTAGAGAATATGATGGGACGCATGGTTATTGAAACGCCTGCGAGTGGTTCTGTATCGACTACTCTAGTTTGTGTTGATTGTTCAGTCATTATGTATGATCGACTTTTTGGTATGGATTTAGTCTGCATTCCGTTGAGCGGAATAGATGTTATCTTTGGTATGAACTGGTTAGAATTTAATCGGGTTCATATCAACTGCGGTGAAAGGACGGTTACATTTCCAAGACCGGAGCCAGAGTTGTGTTCGAAGCTCATGTGTTGTCGAGAAGTGGTAAGATCAGTAAAGGCTCAAGAGGATGTGTTTGCGATGTTTGCTTCGTTGAGGGTGGAAGAGAAGATTGAGGTTGATGCGTTGCCGGTGGTGCGTGATTTCCCAGATGTTTTTCCAGATGACATTTCGGATTTACCACCCGAGAGAGAGGTTGAATTCGCAATTGACATCGTACCTGGCACTAGTCCAATTTCAATGGCGCCGTATCGTATGTCAGCTGCTGAGTTAGAGAAGTTGAAGGAACAATTGGAGGAATTGTTAGAGAAGAAGTTTGTAAGACCGAGTGTATCGCCGTGGGGTGCGCCGGTTCTGTTGGTAAAGAAGAAAGATGGTAGTATGCGTTTGTGCATTGATTATCGTCAGTTGAATAAAGCAACTATCAAGAACAAGTATCCACTTCCGAGGATAGATGACTTGATGGATCAGTTAGTGGGAGCCTGTGTGTTCAGCAAGATTGACTTGAGATCGGGATATCACCAGATAAGAGTTAAGGCGGAGGATATACCGAAGACTGCTTTCAGAACAAGGTATGGTCACTACGAGTACGCTGTTATGCCTTTTGGAGTTACGAATGCACCTGGAGTGTTTATGGAATATATGAATCGTATATTTCATTCCTTTTTGGATCGATTCGTGGTGGTCTTCATAGACGATATTTTGGTATACTCGAAGACGGAAGAAGAACATGCCGAGCATTTGAAGATTGTGTTGGAGGTGTTGCGCGAGAAGAGGCTTTATGCAAAATTTTCTAAGTGTGAATTTTGGTTGCATGAAGTTAGCTTTTTGGGTCACGTCATTTCAAGTGGTGGTATAGCTGTGGATCCTGCTAAGGTAGAAGCCGTGCAAGATTGGGGAACGCCGGAGTCTGTTACTGAGATCCGAAGTTTTCTTGGTTTGGCCGGTTACTATCGGAGGTTCATTGAAGGATTTTCAAAGTTGGCGTTGCCGTTGACGCAGTTGACTAGGAAGGGTCAAGCTTTCATTTGGGATGACAAGTGTGAGCAGAGTTTCCAAGAGTTGAAGAGGAGGTTGACATCTGCACCTGTGCTAATTCTGCCACATCCGAAGGAACCGTTCGTGGTTTATTGTGATGCGTCGAAGATGGGTCTAGGTGGTGTGTTGATGCAGAGGGGACAAGTTGTTGCTTATGCATCAAGACAGCTGAAGATTCATGAGAGGAACTATCCTACGCATGATTTGGAGCTAGCTGCTGTTGTGTTTGTTCTCAAGATTTGGAGGCACTACTTGTATGGGTCAAGATTTGAGGTTTTCAGCGATCACAAGAGTCTGAAATACTTGTTTGATCAGAAGGAGCTCAATATGAGGCAAAGGAGATGGTTAGAATTTCTTAAGGACTACGATTTCGAGTTGAGTTATCATCCGGGTAAAGCTAATGTGGTAGCCGATGCGTTGAGTAGGAAGTGTTTGCATATGTCTTCTTTGATGGCGAAGGAACTGAGTTTGATTGAAGAGTTTAGAGACCTCAGTTTGGTTTTTGAAAGGACAACCAGAAGCGTGAAGCTAGGGATGTTGAAGTTGACGAATGATTTTCTTGAAGAGGTTGTGGAAAAGCAAAAGTATGATGTGAGATTGCTGAAGCTTAAGACGCTCATTGAGCAGGGGAAAAAGGTAAACGTTGAGATCGATGAGAAAGGCGTGATGAGGTGTCAGGGAAGGTTATGTGTACCTGATGTACCTGAGCTGAAGCGGATGATTTTGGAGGAAGGTCACAGAAGCAACTTAAGTATTCATCCTGGTGTTACTAAGATGTATCAAGATCTGAAGAAAATGTTTTGGTGGCAAGGGATGAAGAGAGAGATCGCCGAGTTTGTTTTCGCGTGTTTGACTTGTCAGAAGTCCAAGGTGGAGCATCAGAAGCCGTCGGGGTTATTGCAACCTATGTTTATTCCAGAATGGAAATGGGATAGTATTGCGATGGATTTTGTAAGCGGTTTGCCGAAGACGTCGAAAGGTAACAATATGATTTGGGTAGTTGTTGACAGGTTAACAAAGTCTGCTCATTTCATAGCTATCAAGACCGGTATGCTAGTGCCGAAGTTGGCTGAGGTTTATGTCGAGCAAATCGTGAGATTGCATGGAATACCGTCAAGTATTGTATCGGATCGAGATCCCCGTTTTACTTCAAGGTTTTGGGAGAGTTTGCAAGAGGCGTTGGGGACTAAGTTGCGGATGAGTTCTGCTTATCACCCGCAGACGGATGGTCAGTCGGAGAGGACGATTCAATCATTGGAGGATTTGTTAAGATCGTGTATTTTGGAACAAGGGGTGAGTTGGGAAGCTTGCTTACCATTGATTGAGTTTACGTATAACAACAGTTTTCATTCGAGCATTGGTATGGCACCTTTTGAAGCGTTGTATGGGAGGAGATGTAGGACACCTTTGTGTTGGTTTGAATCGGGAGAAAGTGTGGTGCTTGGACCTGAGATTGTGCAACAAACGACCGAGAAGGTCAAGATGATCCAAGAGAAGATGAGAGCGTCGCAGAGTCGCCAGAAAAGCTATGCCGACAAGAGAAGGAAGGATATAGAATTTCAAGAAGGAGAGCATGTGTTTCTAAGAGTTACATCGACTACGGGTATTGGGCGGGCTTTGAAATCGAAGAAGTTAGCATCGAGATTCATTGGTCCGTATCAGATTTTGAAGAGGATTGGGAAGGTGGCGTATAGGATTGCGTTACCGCCGTCGTTGTCGAATCTACATGATGTTTTTCACGTGTCTCAATTAAGGAAATACGTATCGGATCCGTCACATGTGATTGAGTCGGACGAGATACAAGTGAGAGAGAATTTGACGGTTGAGACGGTACCTTTAAGGATTGAAGGACAAGAGATGAAGAGGCTCAGGAATAAAGAGATTTCATCGGTGAAAGTCGTTTGGGGAGGCCCAGCCGGTGAATATGCGACGTGGGAGCTCGAGAGCAAGATGCGGGATTCTTATCCAGAGTTGTTTTCAGGTATTTTCGAGGGCGAAAATTCTTTTTAGGGGGGTAGAGTTGTAACGACCCTATTTTCGTATATGATATTTTTATATATTTTATTTTATGGATTTGCATTTAAAAATATTTTCTAGTAATCGAGGAATAATTATTTAGCGCGAAGTTAAGTTCGTAACCGAGTTTTTAAGGTTTTGGGCCTAGAGAGTGAATAGTGTTGGGCTTTAGTTTATGAGTAGTAGTAATAATCCTATGTGGAGAAGAGTTAGTGAGCTTGGATTAGATTGAAGGGCTAGGATTAACCCTTGTGAGTTAGTAAAGATGGAGGGCCAAGATTCATTTGTTGGGATTATAAGATATTTTGTGGGAGTGAATAGTGTCATTTCCTCCTTTTCCTTGTGAGAAAACGTGAAAGAAGAAGAAGAGAAGAGAAAGAGAAGAGCAAGAGGAGAACCTAGGGCAAGAGCAAGAGATCAAGAGGAAGCTTGGATTTGTGAGGTAAGAGAGTTAGTATTGCATTATTACAAGTGATTGAGAAGGGGAGAATGTCTATTTCTCCATCCCAAACTTCTCCTCACTTTGTCTAGGTTTTGATAGAGAGTTTTTGTGGTTTAAAGTTGTTAATGTTTATGTTTTGCTGGTTTGAATGCTAATTGATGTTGTTGATATGATTTGTTGGAGTTATTGTGTTGTGGATTCATATGAGAAGTTTATGAAAAGTCATGGTTTGGAACCCTAATTTCTTTGATTGAAGTAACCTTTGCTTGTGATGGTTATTAATGATGTTTTGTGATGAAAAGTGGTTTTTAACAAGTTCTGGAACCTTGGGTAACCATAGATGGGCTAAAATGGTGGAAAAATCACATTTTTATGACTGTGTACTGATACGGTCGCTTGTAGCGACGGAGCATCGCTTGTAGCGACCAGGCAGGATTATTCCCTGCCTATCTGCGCTTGTAGCGACCACATGGACGCTTGTAGCGACCAGGCTCGCTTGTAGCGACCGAAGGTTCGCTTGTAGCGACCAAGCAGGATGATTCCCTGCCTATGCTCGCTTGTAGCGACCACGTGCTCGCTTGTAGCGACCAATCCTGAACATGCCTTCTTTGTTGAGTTGTTCTGGAGGTCCTGGTGCGCGCTGAGACGTCTTTTTGATACTGTATTTTAATAATACACTTTTGGAAACTTTGCCCACCATTTTAATCCATTCCTATGTTTTCTAAAGAGTATTTTGTTTTCAAGAAAGTTTTGGAGTAAAACCCTAACATGTGTGTGTGGATTAGCAAAGAGTGTGGGTTTCCCTTTGAAAACCCCTATTGGGTGAGACTTTGATGTGATTTGATTAGTTTAGTTGAGATTGTTGAACTTGGTGAGTATATTCATGTTGTGTCTTATGATTTGGCCATGAGAGCCTAGTAGTAGTGTTTGTTGTTGTTGTTGTTGATGTTGTAATAATTATCAGAGAGCTGATAATTAGTTGTGTTGTTTGAGTTTGTTATTGTTGAGATAATTATCAGAGAGCTGATAATTAGTTGTGTTAGTAAGTATAGTGATAAGAGTATCATATATTTGCTAAGTGAAACATCATGCATTTCATTATTTGATGATATCCGGAGCGGATATGAAATCCATGAGAGCATGGTTATCAAGAGAGCTTGGTAAGGATATAAGTTTATCCGAAATGATTTGGTACCACATGCATTAGAGAATGCATTTTGAGGCATGCATCCTAATTGACATTAGTGTGCATTTTAGGCATTATGTGTGCATAATGGATGTGAGTAGTAATTGATGTTTTGATGAGTTATGTGGGAAATTATGTGTGCATAATGGTTAATGATGAGTTATTGATGATAGTTGTTGTTGATGAGTGTTGTGATTTGGTTATGTATAATAATGTGTTATTTATACATATTTATTGTTTGTGATACTAACACTCTCTGTTTTGTGTTATGTGCTGGATCATTGGGGATCCAGATCATCAGGTTGACGAGGTTATCGTAGAGGAGTAGCTTGCTGTTTAGAAGCTTTTGTAGTGGTAAGGGCATAGCTTAGCTATCCTTACATTCTTTTGCACTAGGTGTTGTAACCTAGTTAGAGTCTAGGGCTCTGATATTTGTAACACCATTTTGGGGTATCTGAACTCGTATGTATGAATTTGGCAATGGCCTGTTGTAGAATTGCCTCTTTTGAAAATATTATGTATATATTTTGTGTAATATATGCAAGCTTAATTATAAGCATTTGTTGAGTTGTTGTTTTCCGCTGCTGTGTATGAAAATCAAATATGTTTTGATTTCTGCTGATGTTTTTATGAAGATGAGTTTTCTTAATGTTGTAACTTCCTATGGCCTTAACGTTTTCTTTTATTAAAGTTAATAAATCGGCGGTTAAGGGTTAGGGTGTTACACCTAGGCACTTGAGCAGAGGCGTTGCCCTGCCTCTCTTGTATAATTTGCCAGCGACCATGCAATACTTCAAGGCTTTCTTTCATATTTGTAACTCTTCCTCCTCGTTTTTGGGGTTAAACGATCCCGTGAGATATTTGATAAGCGGCGCCATCCACCCCTCCTCTTCGTTTTCGACGGCACTTACTTCTATTATTTCCATGCTGGGGGTTGCCAACACCTCTTGAATGACAATCACCACAAACACTATCCTCATACTTGATGTGCTGGCTAACGGAGGCACATGTGTCACATGCTGAGATGGCAAAAGATGCTTATGTGGCATGAAGGATGAATAGTGGTGTTATACGAGGGACTAAAACCAAAAACGAATTTTTACATAGGGATGATATTAAAAAACGTAATCATCAAATTTTGAAATTTAAAAACATATCTTTCCACCTTATTCCTATCTCTGTTCTTTCTTTCTTCTTCATTCCTTCCATGCCCAGCTGCTCATAGATGTTACAACTTCACCATTTCAGCTTAAATTCATTACATACGCAACATAAAAGACCCAAGATAAAATCAACAGAACCATAAACAAGTTTGTCTTCTTTCTTGAGTGTTGCAGCATCTTCTTTAACTTCTCATTTTTGTTTATTCCCATATCTTTCATTACAATAGTCCAATCTTTCAGAAGCTCTTCACAATTGCAATCACATGGAAGCTTAATGACATATGATTGTGTGCTTCAGTAGCTGCTACTGGACGAAAATATGGAGTATGTCCTTCAATTTCATCATCCCATATGAACAACTTACAACTACTAGCACCCTAAAACAAAATCAAACATATGCATCTTTTAATTACATAGAAAACAAAGTATTGTAACAGCAAACTCACCATAAAGGTTGGACATTTTCAATATCTCCTTTTAGGGTTGTCATGTGAATTGGAGATGAGCATCCTCATTATTTTGTTGCAACCACATATTGGCAACTCATTTGATGATGATTGAGAAATGGAATGAGAAGACATTGTTTGAAAGAATCCTTTTAGGCGCAAACTATGAGCAATTGGGCATGGAAGGAATGAAGAAGAAAGAAAGAACAGAGAGAGGAAGAAGGTGGAAAGATATGTTTTTAAATTTCAAAATTTGATGATTACATTTTTTTATTATCATCCCTATGTAAAAATTTGTTTTTGATTTTAGTCCCTCATATAACACCACTATTCATCCTTCATGCCACATAAGCGTCTTTTACCATCGCAGCATGTGACACGTGTGCCTCCATTTGCCAGCACAACTTTTTTTTGACGGAATCTGACGTTAGGGAACAATTGAAAAAAGTTAACAACTTACAAGGGTTGTTTTGCAACAAAAAAAATACAGGGACGAAAATAAAAAACGGGCCAACTTGCAGGGACCTTTTACATATCTAAGCCCAAAATCAAAAGCCAGAATAGTCGGGATTTCCAAATATTAACAATCTTATGTATGATAAAAAAAAAATGTTAACCGGTGTCTTCAGGACATTTTTAAAGACCATAAGTAGTACTCTCTCCGTTTCTTTGTAATTGTCACTTTTGCTGTAACACCCACACTAAATTTATCTAGAATATTTAGCATGCGTATTAAATCTGATACTGGATACATTAAAATTTTCAATATTAATACAATACTACTGAATGAATACAAGCTTGCTCGTTTATACATCTAATAAAGTACCACTAAAGTGCACATATACAAAATTGCTGACAAAGTCCATAACCGGTACTTGACGAGCAACTACACTCCCTTCAGCGTCTCCCTGATAAACTTCATCATGAAATTTTTGCTTGCGAACCACCTGCTTACCTGAAACTAAATTAAAGGGATTGGGGTGAGACAGGCGTCTCAGTGAGTTCCACCTACCCTAAGCTTCAGGCGATCTCGGGGATCCTAGGATCGCCGTCAGTCTCTACATATCTTAGCAATCAAGGGAAAACTAGGATCACTATATGTCTCTATCATCTTCTTATCATATTCATAATCTCATATTCATATCTCATTATTTAGTGATCGAGGGGGAAACTATGATCACTTCCTGATAACTGATATCTACTTTGTCATATTCTCTTTGTAATATAAATATACATCTTTCTGTTATCATTAAGTTAGAAAGTTAGCGTGTAACATACAATAATTATCTTGGTTAATTTTATGGAGTAAATTCGAGTGGAGTAACCCCGGAATACATCTCCCTGTTGTAACAACCCGATTTTTAGGATTTATTTATTTAATTGTTTATGTGTGTTTAATTGTTTATTTTGGTGATTTATTGAATTTTGGAAGCTGAAGGGTATTTTGGTAATTTGAGAGTTAGTGACATATTTGAAATATGTTAGAAGTTCAAAATTTAAATATTTGAAAATAGTGGTGTATAAGTAATAGGGGGTTTAAGTGAAGTAAAAGTGTAGAGAAAAATATTGTGAGTTAATCGTAACAAACCTTATTTTATTTTAAAAGGTAACAAACTTTGTTTTAAAAGATATATTTGAAATCGTAACAAACCCTAGAAACCTATTATAAATACACTAGTTAGTGGTGAGTGAATTAGGTTATCCATTATTCACAAAACTTTTGAGAGGCAAGAGAGAGAGATAGAGAAAAGAGGCTTGGAGAAGACGAAAGCTAGAGAATCAAAGGGGAAGGAGAGGATTGCACTAAGAATAACAAGAATAGCGAGGAAACTAAGGTAAGAGGGGAGATTATGATTAACATATGGGTTTAAGAAGCAATTGCGTGTTTGAAAGCTTTTAGATTATAGCTTAATTTTATGAATTATGATTAATTGTGTTGATTTTCGTGCTCTTTGTTGATGAATGAATTGAATATGTGTTAAGTTTTTGATTTCATGTTTTTACTTCGTCAAAACTCATGTTTGATTTTGTTAATTATGAATTTTGTGAAATTTAGTGAAATTAATGAATAATTATAATTGGTGTTGTTTATGATTAATTGAATTGATTATGATTATGTATTTGAGTTATGAAATTATGAGGTTATATTGTTTGGGTTAAGTTTGGATTATGGTTGTTGTTGTTTATGTTAAAATTGCTTAAATTGGTGAATTTGAATGAATTATTGACATAATTGATTTTAAGTTGATTAATGTTGTAAATATATGCTTATGAAGATGTTGATGTGATTAGAAAGTTGGAATTGTTGTTGTACAAATCTGTTTGAGATTTTAAGTTGTTTTGGGAAAAAAATGGGTTTTTGAGACGAACTTTGAAAATTAACCGAAAATCTTATGAAATCCATATCAATTGATGTTTTGTTGTATAACCATTGTTCAATTTGAGTGTATTGATCATGATTAATATTTGTAAATTGATTTTGGGTTGATGGGGATCAAAAATGGGATTTTTGGGTGAGTTTTGAGTGATTCCCGTAGCCGTAGCGACCACTGACAGCGACAACTTTTTCTGTTACGTCCTTTTTTTCACTAGTTTCTGTTTTGAATTGGGTTTCGGTGTAAATATGAAAGTTATAGATATGGATGTTAGCTTTCAAATGCCGTTGGTTAGACTTAATTTTGATTTCTAGAACCTTAGTTATGATCAAAATACTACACATAGGTCATGACACATTTTTCGTGAAACTTTCGCATACTTTTTTCAATGAATCTTGAAACATCCTTAAAATTAATAACAAGTCTAAGGAATCATTTAGAGTTAATAAATGAGTAGGTAATTATGAAGTTGCAATCTTTAATGATTTTTGGTGTAGTTTGTGTAATTAAATCATGAAACTTAAAATATGAGAATGTTGAAGATTGTATATACTTGATGTTGTGATAGTTGTGATGTGTTGTTGTTTACACATGATATTGAAGATGCTATTGATGATGATCTTTATGATGATATTGATGATGCTATTGATTATGCTATTGATGATATTGAATGATGTGTGATAATGATACATGTTATGTGTTAAGTGACGATGCTTGAGTAAATGATGATGATGTTTAATTACTTGACTTGATGTGTGGCCTTAGTGATTAGATAATGCGTTAGGTGATGATATGTTATATGACGGAGTGAATTGTATAACAAATGGTGAGTGTATTTGGTGAGCATTGTCGAGTCTCTTTGTGGGTCCATGCATTCATAAGTCAGTCTGGTGTGGTGTGTGGTGATTTCATTGTGGGGTTTTAAGATCTCGGGGATTTCATTGGCGATTGTATGGTGAATTCATTGCGGGGTTTCAGATCTCGACGAGTTCATCGGTGGCGGTACCGTAAAACATATAGAGTCGTGTTAGGTGCATTACATTCATAGAAGTCGTGTTTGGTAATGCTTTGGCGTGAACTTGTGCATTTTGTGTGGTAAATGCTTAATTGATAAGTTCTTGTGACTGTGATTAAAATTATAAATTAATTGTTGATACTTAATGAATCTTGAGTGTTTGATATATGATTGGAGATTGTGATTGAGATTATAATTGAATATGAATATGATATAAATGTTGAGTTATGTAACCATGCTTGCTTATTTAAATGTATATGTGATAATTGTTGATATGGCTTGCCTGACATACATGCGTTTATTATTCCCTTATGTTTAGCATATATCTTACCCTCCAATGGCTTTATTGTCGCCTCATCCTTGGGTGAATCCCTCATGGATGTAGACTTGCAGGTTGAGGAATAGTTTTTTTGTGAACATGACGAGGATGGCGTTTGCCTACTCGAGTTTATCTACTTTGGAGTCTAGCTTAGGAGCTCTGATTAGGACTAGGGGTTATTTATGTTATACTATGAGATCTTTGGATCGAACCTTGTCGAGATAATATTTTAATTTATGTTATGACCGAGACATGACAATTGCTTTGATGTTAATTATGTTTTATTCCGCTGCGATGTGATTTAATTGATGAAGTTTTTATCATAAATATTTGATATGAGACGTATGTTGAATTAGTAAAGTTCCAATGTAGGATAATTGCATGATTTATCTTTATATTTATGTTCTCGGGGATTGGGGCTTTACAACTTGGTATCAGAGCAGGTCGGTCTAGTCTGGGCCAACACTTGGTGATTATCCTGTTGTATGCGACATGTATGTGAACGGGAACTCCAAGTAGCACATCTTAACTTAATCTTGTCTGAGCTTTGCAATTGATTGTTGAAAATACATTTCTCGTACCCTCGTACGCTTAATTGATTATATCCTAAATCTTGCTAACCAATAATAGGTTCTAGACATATCATTATCATATGTCGTACTTTGGGGCTTACTATCCCACTTGTAATAATTTCATGTTCATCTAGCCTTTGCCATTGTACCTCTAGTGCATCGCACAATCCTTGTTCCTTTATACTTCCCCCCCCCCCCCCCCCCCCCCCCCCCCCCCGTTGCAAGCCTTTCGGATATGCCAAAATGTTGTTTTCTTAGAAATTAGGGTTTTCGTTGAAAAGGGTTGCAAAACGCCTCGCCCAAACGTGTCAACTCACTTAACACAGCTCAGCAGAAAAAATTGATTATGTCAAGCGCGCTGTAGTGAGCAAACCCGCGCTGTAGTGAGCTAGTCCAGGATGAAAAAATGTTCTGCTCGCTGCAGCGAGCTCCAGCACGCTGTAGCGAGCATGACAGTGCAGAAATTGTTCAAAACATGATTTTTCACCAATTTGACATATCCAAACTTACCCAAGCTTCCTAACAGTATTAGGAATGATTTTCTACTGCAAATTAATGATTTAATTCATGTATAACAAGGATTTAGCAAGCATTAGAGATTAGGGCCATTTTAAGTTGATTAATGTTGTAAATATATGCTTATGAAGATTTTAAGTTGATTAATGTTGTAAATATATGCTTATGATTTAATTCATGTATAACAAGGATTTAGCAAGCATTAGAGTTATTGATTTTGATCTGTCATACCCCATTTTTTGACTCATATTTTTCTTTGTTTTATATTTTATTATTTCATCATTTATTACTTTTTATTATTTCATTTTTTGTTATTGGATTTTATTTACACTTTTCACCATTTTGCATTACTATCATTTTTATTAAATATTATCATTGTCATCATTGTTATTAATATTATTGTTATTATATTTTTCATTTAATAATATCATTATTATCTTTTTATTATTAATGTTTTATTATCATTATTTTTAATTACTAGTATTATTAACCTTTTTCACCATTTTAATTATTTTTACTATTATCATTTCTATTTTTATCATTTACTATCTTTGTTATTTGCATTATTTCATCATTATCATTTGTTTTTATTATTTATTTATTTTTTATCTTTTATTTTTATTTTAAAGAAAACAAAAATTCAAAAAAGGGGAGTTCGCATTGCGAAATTGCCTTCGCACTGCGAACTCTGCGAAATTTCTGCAGATTTTGTATTTTTTGATTTTTCTTGCTTTTGTTTTCATTTTAGTTATTGTTATTATTATCTATTATTGTTATGGTCATCAATTGTGGCAAATTGACTGCACAAAGCAAGAATCATGTGTGTGACATTAAAGGTAAAGGTAAGAAGGATTTTCATCCAACCTAACATGTGCTCAATCAAATTGGCTGCCCTTGGTCAGCTCTTGTCCCTCCCAATTGACCTATCATCCAACCTGAGCTTGCCAGCCAGCTAGTTGATCCCTTTCCTTCCTTTTTTCTCCACCAAAACCAGTCAAACATAAGTGGTTTTGCTTGCAAAAAAGCTGTTTGGTGTGCCCTATTTTCAGCTGGATTTCTCCTCCCACACACCAGCCCACATGCTCATTTTGCTTCCCCCAATCCCTCTGTACATGGCAGTACACGTTTTCCTTGCTTGACCTTCCAAGATTGCAAGGATTGATCCCAAGAATCACACAATTTCAAGCTGCCCTGTTTTTCAGTTTTTTTCATCATTGCATTCTAGAAGCAGCTGCATTTTGTGGCTGAAATCAGTCAAGGTCTTGCCCCTTGGCACAAGTCAAAGCAACTTCTATCCTTTAGCATTAAATGCAAAGTGATTTAGCCTGGATTTAGCCCACAAACCAGCTAGGATCTAGAGATTTTCCATCATTGCATTGGATTGCATTTTGGCCTATAAAAGGAGTGCCAAGGCACAAGGATTTCACACATTGATACAAAAGAAAAACAGCCATATACACACACAATACACACGAAATTTACACCAAAAAATCCATTGCATTGCAGCATTGTAAGAGTAGCAAAGCAGTTCATACCCAAAGCAAAACCAATTAGAGTTCATTGTCAATAACCTCTAACCAATCAAGCAAGCCACTTCCAGCCTCTTGCACAAGCATTGCTAGGAGTTCTGTAAGTCTCCTATAATCTTTATCTTTCATTTTGCTTGCTGTTTGCATCTTTTGTTTTGGTTAATCTCATTTTTTGCACAAAAACCCCTTTTGAAACTCAAAAGGAATCTCAAAGTGTCCAAGCATTAAAACTGAGTTGTTATACTCCTTTTCATCCAAATTTGCAAAGCTTTTTAACCCCCTTTAGGTTCTGAAGCTTGCTTAGAAGCAGTTTCTGAACTTCTGTTCATAAACAGCTTCTGAGTTCAAAATTTCGCATACTTCGCAGAGCAAAGTATTGTTCGCAGTGCGACCACATCAGAACCTGACTTCGCAGAGCCAAGTTCTGGTTGCTCTGCGAACTATGTGAAACTCAGAAAATGAATCAGGTTTCCAAATGCCAAATTTTTGGGGTTCTAGCCCTTGATTCAGAACCTAAAGAGGTTTAAAATGCATTTTTGTTCAAATACATCAAAAATCATGCACAACTTTGGAAATTTTACAAGTTCGTGCATTTAATTTTGAGTAACTTGTGAAACAAGTTATGTCCTTAAATTTTCAACATCAAACTTGAGCTGTTGAGTATTCTGGTGTTGGCTGCATTGTTTGGCAAAACCAAGGTATTGAATAGAAGCATCTCCATATGTAGAACATTTCTTCAGTTGGAAGTTTTTAATTTTGAAGCCATTCAGAAGCTGAAAATGCCATCAGAAGCTGAATGCACTGTAGCACTTCAGAAGCTGATTTCAGGTTCTGATGACTACATTGACTTTTGTTGACCACATCAGAAGCTGGGTTTTCTGGATTGTTTTGGCGCGTATTTTGGGAGATTTAGCAAGGAATTATCTTTGTATAATTGCTTCTAGAATGCTGATTAAATTGGAGAAGATATCATTGAGGATTTGGTTCAGTTTCATGATCTTCGTATTTTCTGTTTTAAATCTTTCAAAGATACAAAGCAGTTTTATTTGTTACTTGATTGGACCAATCGTATTTCAGTAACAAATCAATTCAGAAGATTAGTTTGTTATTTATGCTACAAGATTGAAGACTATATAAGGAGGAGTGGTGCTGCTATTCAAGACACACGATTTATAGAGTTTAAGATCAGAAAATTGAGTCTTAGTTTTTTAAGCTTTTAGCTTTATTGTGCACCACTCTGTTAGAGTTGGTTTAGTGTTTTCATTAAGTTGTAATTCATTCTAAGCCTTTAGGTACGAATGAAGTGTTGTCATTGATATTGTGTTCAAAAACAGGGGATTGTTAAGGGTTGTTCAAGTAGCTGGGTTTAGTTGCTTGAATAGGAAGTTAGAGGATTCTAATACTCAGAGTTGGGTAGAAGTCTGACTAGGAGGAGTTTAATTGCTAAGGCTGGGAACTGGGAGTCAGTGTCTTGAGTCTTTGGGTTAAATCCTATAGTGGATTTCCTCCCTGGATTGGTATCCCCCAAAGTAGGAGGTGTTTACTCCGAACTGGGTTAACAAACCTTGTGTGTTTTTAGCTTTCCTGCACTTTACTTTTCTGCTGTTTATCTGCTTTTATATTGTGCTAAGTTCTGTTCAGAACCTGTCCGGTTCAGAACCTGCGTTTATCTCTTAAGTATTGCCTGGCCAGAATTTCAATTGGCATCAGAGCAGGCACCCTGCCTGTAAATTGGGTGAGATCCAGAGGAGTTAATATCTGGCAAGCATGGATAGAGAAGGAGGATATGTCAATAGACCTCCCCTACTAGATGGCACAAACTATGAGTATTGGAAGTCTAGGATGTGTGCTTTTCTAAAGTCTATTGACAGCAGGACTTGGAAAGCTGTGATAAAAGGTTGGGAACATCCTGAGGTTTTGGACAAAGATGGTAACAAAACTGGAGTTTTGAAGCCTGAAGAGGAGTGGACCAGAGCTGAAGATGACTTGTCTCTGGGAAATTCAAAAGCTTTGAATGCAATCTTTAATGGTGTGGACTAGAACATGTTCAGACTTATCAAACAATGTATTGTGGCTAAGGATGCTTGGGAAATTCTGAAAACCACTCATGAAGGAACTTCTAAGGTGAAGATGTCCAGATTGCAGCTGCTGACCACCAAATTTGAAAACCTGAAGATGAAGGAAGATGAATCTATTCAGGATTTTTACATGAATGTGCTGGACATGGCAAATTCTTTTGATTCACTTGGAGAAAAGATGACTGATGAAAAGATAGTAAGGAAAATCCTCAGGTCCCTGCCAGAAGATTTGACATGAAGGTCACTGCTATTGAGGAGGCTCATGATATTTCTGCTATGAAGGTTGAAGAACTCATTGGTTCTTTGTTAAATTTTGAGACTGCATTCTGCAAACAGCCTGATAAGAAAGGGAAAAGTATAGCTTTTACTGTGAATGCTGAAGCTGATGATCAACAAGAGTCTGAGGAGGATGACTTATCAGAAGCTCTTGTGTTGCTGGGAAAACAATTCAACAAGATTCTGAAGAATGTTAACAGAAAAGCCAAAGCCAAAGGTCAGAATTTCAGATTCAATAACAAAAAGCAACAAACTGATGAGAAGAAGACCAAGTCTGAAGAGAAAAGTAACCAAGCTAAAGGTGTGCAGTGCTATGAGTGTGAAGGTTATGGACATATCAAGTCTGAATGTCCTACTTTTCTTAAGAAGCAGAAGAAAAGCCTAGCTGTTGCATGGTCTGATGATGGTTCTGAAGAAGATGATGTTAGTGAATCTGATATGTGTGATACTGGTCTGGTAGTAAGGTCAGGAGCTATCTTGAAGAAGGAAGTTGTTTTAGAGTCTGAAACATTTTCAGAGTCTGACTCAGAGTCTGAAGCCTCATCTGTGTCTGAAGCTCCTAAAACATCATATGATGAACTAGCTGATAACTACAAGAAGCTGTATAGCAGAAGTGCTGAGGTTTGCAAACAAGTTTTGGATCAGAAAGAGACTATTCTTCAACTGGAGGCTGAAAAAGGTGAATTGTTAGTGCAAAATTCAGATTTAAAAGAAGAAGTGAACCAACTGAACTCCCAACTTGATCAAATGAAGAAGCAAGTGAGGATGTTGAACTCTGGTACTGATAAATTGGAGGACATTTTGGGGAATCAGCAACAAGGAAAAACTGGTTTAGGTTGTGTTAATCAGACTCAGATTCCTAAACAGATGAATTTTGTTCCTGCTACTCAAACTCATGATTCTATGGTTGAAACATCAAAGAAGAGACCTCAGAAACAAGCCCAGATACAAGGTCAGAAGCATATTCAGATGAGATCTCAAAAGCAAGCTCAGAAGAGACCTCAGATGCAAGGTCAGAAGCATGTTCAGATGCAAGCTCAGTAGCATGATCAGATGCTACCTCAGAAGCAACCCCAGAAAGTTTTCAGAAACAGAAGGAGGAGAAATCATCCATGGATCTGTCATCATTGTGGAAAGAAAGGGCATATCAAACCATTCTGCTTTAAATTGTATGGTTACCCTGAACACTTTCAATTTAGAAGAGTGCAACCAGCTGCACCCAGACACAGTGTTCAGAAGGTGTGGAAACCTAAGGTTCAGAATGTAGGCCTGATTGCTCATACTTCTTTGAGAGCCACTTCAAAAGAAGATTGGTATTTTGATAGTGGGTGTTCAAGGCACATGACTGGTGTGAAGAAGCTGCTGAGCAATATCAGATCATACTCCAGAAGTTATGTGACATTTGGAAATGGTGTAAAAGGTCATATTCTGGGTATTGGTGATTTGATCAGAGAAGGTTTGCCCAGACTTAATGATGTGCTACTGGTGGAAGGATTAACCTCTAATCTGATCAGTATTAGCCAGCTGTGTGATCAGGATTTGAAAGTTAATTTCAACAAGCAGGAGTGTATTGTTACTGATCAGGATGGTAAAACTAAGATGAGGGGCTGCAGATCCAAAGACAATTGTTATTTGTGGGTTTCTGAAGAAGAAAGAAGTCTAACTTCTTGTCTTATGAGCTCAGAAGAGGAAGTCAAGCTCTGGCACCAGAAACTGGGACATCTGCATCTGAAAGGCATGAAAAAAATCCTAAGTACTGAAGCTATCAGAGGTGTACCTAATCTGAAGATCAATGAGGACAATGTTTGTGGTGATTGTCAAATTGGAAAACAAACAAGAAAGTCTCATCCCAGATTAGTTCACCAGGTAACTACTAAAGTACTAGAACTTGTTCACATGGATTTAATGGGGCCTATGCAAGTTGAGAGTATTGGGGGCAAGAGGTATGCGTTTGTAATGGTTGATGATTACTCAAGATTCACATGGGTCAGCTTTGTTAGAGAAAAATCTGACACTTTTGAAGTCTTTAAAGAGATGTGCATTCAACTACAAAGAGAGAAGGATAGTGGGATTATTAGAATCATAAGTGATCATGGCAAAGAATTTGAAAACAAGAGCTTCTCAGAATTCTGTGCTTCTGAAGGTATAAAGCATGAGTTTTCTGCACCTATCACACCTCAGCAAAATGGTGTAGTTGAGAGGAAGAACAGGACTTTAGCAGAATGTGCAAGGGTTATGCTGCATGCTAAGAAGCTGCCATATATGTTTTGGGCTGAAGCCATGAACACTGCATGTTATATCCATAATAGAGTCACTCTGAAGAAGGGAACAACTTGTACCTTATATGAACTATGGAAAGGAAGGAAGCCTACAGTCAAATACTTCCATGTTTTTGGGAGCAGATGCTAACTAAAGTTGTGATGGAGTCCATTAATGTGGTAATTGATGATCTGACTGTTGAGAAAGATAGAAGTGAGTCTGAAGTTGTTCCAGAGTCTGAACCATCAGAAGAACAAACCTCAGAAGCAAAAATTCATCCAGAGTCTGAAGAAGCAGATGTACATCCAGAACATGATCCTACCAATAAAGGGCCATCAATTAGAGTTCAGAAGGATCATCCTAAGGAGCTGATCATTGGGAGTTTTGATCAAGGGGTCAGAACCAGGAGATCAGAACCAGCTGCTACTGATTCATGCTTTGTGTCAAAAATTGAGCCTAAAAATGTGAAAGAAGCCCTAACTGATGAATTTTGGATTGAAGCAATGCAAGATGAGTTGAATCAATTCAAAAGGAGTGAAGTGTGGGATCTAGTTCCAAGACCTGAAGGGTTGAATGTGATTGGCACTAAGTGGATATTCAAGAATAAAACAGATGAAAGTGGAACTGTAGTCAGAAACAAGGCAAGGTTGGTTGCTCAGGGGTATACTCAAGTTGAGGGACTTGATTTTGATGAGACCTTTGCACCTGTGGCCAGACTAGAGTCCATAAGACTACTGTTGGGTGTATCCTGCATTCTCAAGTTCAAATTATTCCAGATGGATGTGAAGAGTGCATTTCTGAATGGATATTTGCAAGAAGAGGTGTACGTTGAACAGCCTAAAGGTTTTGTGGATCCTAAGTTTCCAGAACATGTGTACAAGTTAAAGAAGGCTTTATATGGATTGAAGCAAGCACCAAGAGCATGGTATGATAGGCTGACTCAGTTTCTTGTGACTCAAGGTTACAGAAAGGGAGGTTCTGATAAGACTTTGTTTGTGAAAGATGAAAATGGGAATCTGATGATTGCTCAGATTTATGTGGATGATATAGTGTTTGGAGGGATGTCTCAGAAGATGGTCAAATTGTTTGTTCAGCAGATGCAGTCAGAGTTTGAAATGAGCTTAGTTGGTGAACTTACTTACTTTCTTGGACTACAAGTCAAGCAAATGGAAGATACAATCTTCATTTCTCAAAGTAAGTATGCCAAGAACATAGTGAAGAAGTTTGGAATGGAATCTGCTGCTCATAAGAAGACACCAGCCGCTACTCACCTGAAGTTGACTAAGGATGAACATGGAATATCAGTAGATCAAAGTCAATATAGGAGCATGATAGGGAGCTTATTGTATTTAACTGCAAGCAGACCTGATATCACTTATGCTGTTGGAGTTTGTGTAAGAAATCAAGCTGATCCTAAGATGAGTCATCTGACACAAGTGAAGAGAATTCTGAAGTATGTGAATAGCACAAGTGACTATGGAATCATGTATTCACACAGTACAAGTTCTGAACTGATGGGATATTGTGATGCTGACTGGGCTGGAAGTGCTGATGACAGGAAGAGCACCTCAGGAGGTTTTTTCTTTTTGGGAAATAACTTAATTTCTTGGTTCAGCAAGAAACAAAATTGTGTGTCATTGTCAACTGCTGAAGCTGAGTATATTGCTGCTGGAAGTAGTTGCTCACAATTGGTGTGGATGAAGCAGATGCTGGAGGAGTACAACATTGAACAAGGAACTATGACATTGTTTTGTGACAATTTGAGTGCCATCAACATCTCTAAGAATCCAATTCAGCACAGCAGAACCAAACACATAGACATCAGACATCATTTTATCAGAAACCTTGTGGAGGATAAAGTTATTCAGCTGGAACATGTAGCTACTGAAGAACAGGTTGATGACATATTCACAAAGGCCTTGGATGCTAAACAGTTTGAAAACTTAAGGAGCAAGTTAGGTGTGTGCTTATATGAAGAATTCTAGCAATTAAAGCAAACTGGATGTGAGGAAGACAGAGTACCTGCCAGCTTTGTTAGTGCTAAGTGTGATGTTTGTTTTTGATACTAAGTCTGAAGTTCAAACTGGGACAGTAGTTGAAGATGTTTGTGCAGTTTTCCTTCCCTATTTGAAGTCTGAGATTTGTCAGAATTTTGTGGCTAAAAAGGGGGAGAAAATCTTATGCAATGTGTTGACTCTGATACCAAAAATTAGAAGATGTATTGCTGCATTTCAGGTGTTCAGCTTTCAGTGTTATTCAGAAGTTGTGTGTGAAGCTCAGTATTCAGAACCAATGCAACAAGAGCTGTTAAGATGCTATTGAGGGGGAGTATGTGTCTCAGGGGGAGTACAAGATTGTTATGGTCCTGAGTGTTTCTGTGATCCTGAAGTGTGGTCCTGAAGAACAATTGTGTTCAGCTCCTGAAGTGTGCTTCTGATATGCTCTGATACCATAAATTCAGAAGTAAGGGGGAGTTTGATGTATGCTGAGTATATGCTGAGTTGCAGGGGGAGTGTGTGTGATGATCAGGAGTTGATCAGTAGCTCTGATACCTTGGAGTAGCTCTGATACCATGACTGTGATGATCAGTACTTGGTTTATGTGTGCTTCAGGAGTCAGAAGCTGAAGCTGGTGTTTAACATAGCTGAATCCGCTGCCTAAACTAATTGCTATGATGTATAATTATGGAGTTCTTCATTGCTGAGTTGAGTATAAGGGAGATTGAAGAACTTGGATGGTTTTAGCCAAAAAAAAAAATTTGCCAAAGGGGGAGATTGTTGAGTATTCTGGTGTTGGCTGCATTGTTTGGCAAAACCAAGGTATTGAATAGAAGCATCTCCATATGTAGAACATTTCTTCAGTTGGAAGTTTTTAATTTTGAAGCCATTCAGAAGCTGAAAATGCCATCAGAAGCTGAATGCACTGTAGCACTTCAGAAGCTGATTTCAGGTTCTGATGACTACGTTGACTTTTGTTGACCACATCAGAAGCTGGGTTTTCTGGATTGTTTTGGCGCGTATCTTGGGAGATTTAGCAAGGAATTATCTTTGTATAATTGCTTCTAGAATGCTGATTAAATTGGAGAAGATATCATTGAAGATTTGGTTCAGTTTCATGATCTTCGTATTTTCTGTTTTAAATCTTTCAAAGGTACAAAGCAGTTTTATTTGTTACTTGATTGGACCAATCGTATTTCAGTAACAAATCAATTCAGAAGATTAGTTTGTTATTTATGCTACAAGATTGAAGACTATATAAGGAGGAGTGCTGCTGCTATTCAAGACACACGATTTATAGAGTTTAAGATCAGAAAATTGAGTCTTAGTTTTTTAAGCTTTTAGCTTTATTGTGCACCACTCTGTTAGAGTTGGTTTAGTGTTTTCATTAAGTTGTAATTCATTCTAAGCCTTTAGGTACGAATGAAGTGTTGTCATTGATATTGTGTTCAAAAACAGGGGATTGTTAAGGGTTGTTCAAGTAGCTGGGTTTAGTTGCTTGAATAGGAAGTTAGAGGATTCTAATACTCAGAGTTGGGTAGAAGTCTGACTAGGAGGAGTTTAATTGCTAAGGCTGGGAACTGGGAGTCAGTGTCTTGAGTCTTTGGGTTAAATCCTATAGTGGATTTCCTTCCTGGATTGGTATCCCCCAGAGTAGGAGGTGTTTACTCCGAACTGGGTTAACAAACCTTGTGTGTTTTTAACTTTCCTGCACTTTACTTTTCTGCTGTTTATCTGCTTTTATATTGTGCTAAGTTCTGTTCAGAACCTGTCTGGTTCAGAACCTGCGTTTATCTCTTAAGTATTGCCTGGCCAGAATTTCATGAGCAATAGGCTAAGTTCTCTATTTTTTAAAAACCAAACTTGAACAACAATGTTGTTCATGATT
The DNA here is from genome assembly GCA_018208015.1 of Medicago ruthenica. Lineage (NCBI taxonomy): Eukaryota > Viridiplantae > Streptophyta > Magnoliopsida > Fabales > Fabaceae > Medicago > Medicago ruthenica. The sequence continues at coordinate 52,811,295 of CM031376.1, forward strand.
TTCAATCAAAACATGAACTTGAGCCGAGCTTGCTCACTCTTTTAAACCAAACTCAAATCGAGCCCAACTTGTACATTTTCCAAAATTTATGCATGTTTTATGATTTTTGTTCATCTTTCAAACTTGAACAAACACTTGTTCTTGAGTTTCAATAACTTAAGCAACAAGTGATGTTCATGATTTTCAAATAAACTCGAACAACAAATTTGTTCGTGATTTCTTTTCCTTTTAGTTCCTAACCTAGTGTTTTGTCCCTTTGAGATTTCTCCGAGTTTCGACAAAACAAAACTTGAATGAAACGGGAATGCCTTGACGTATGTCTCCCCAAACCTCGGTTGCACGAATGCGTGACGTATGTCTCGTCGTTCGGGCAATCGTCATTCCACCTTCGCCGCGTCTAGCACGCTTAACCTTTCTTTGGTCCCCCGTGACCATTTTGAAATTTTCTTGGCCCTCGTGGTCAATCCGAACCTTTCGCGCCTTTGCGCGTTTATTTTCAAACTTTTTACGCCTCTGTGCGTCTGTCGTTTATTTTCAAACTTTTTACGCCTCTGTGTGTCTGTCTTTTATCTTTAAACTTTTTACGCCTCTGTGCGTCTGTCTTTTATCTTTAAACTTTTTACGCCTCCGTGCGTCTGTCTTTTTATTTTAAAACATTTACGCCTTGCGCGAGTTTATCGCCTTAACGCGCGTTCGTCTCTTTATCATTTAAACATTTTACGCCTCTGCGCGTCGTCAAATCTTTTTTTAATTAAAACGAACCAACATACAAACTTTTTCTACCAAAGAACTACGTACGCTTTGAATTCTCCGACTACCGGGAGATACGTAGGAGCAAGATCGACATCTTGTCAAGCCCATTAATAAAAAACTTTCTTTTTTCCCCTTCGTTTGTTTTTATCTCTTTTTTCCCTTTATATCATATTTTCTTTTTCACTTTTTATATATTCAAACACGCAAGTAAAACTTTGAAACATTTTAAGCCTAAGCCGACTTAGAGGTTCCTGTTGAGTACAACGGATGTGAGGGGTGCTAATACCTTCCCCTCGCATAATCGACTCTCGAACCTAAAATCTCTTTTTCAAGGTAATTTCGAACTTTTTTCCTTTTCTCCCCGGAAAATTAAAAGTTCAGTCGTGATTTAACATTAGTGATTCAACGCTTCCCAATAGCTTGATATCCGAAATTCGACACGACAAAAAATGGCAACTTCACTGGGGATTCGCATAAAACACTTTGTTTTTTGTATGACGAGTCAAGCCTATCTCAGTCGGCTTTTAGGCTAAATTGTTTCATTTTACTTGCGTGTTTATATCTTCTTACCATTACTTGTTCTTATTCTTTTGCTCTATATTTACATTTCATATTGCTTCTTATCAATATATCATTTGTGGGGGTTGTTACTTGAGCGATGTTACTCCACATTGTTCGGGTTAATGCCGGACGTGTGAGGCTCTCTACCCGAGCTCGAGAGAAAACTAAGTTAGAATGGTGGTTGTGAGCGGAAGCCCGCGTTGACGTATGTCCGTGAGGTAGGATGCCAAACCCCGCTTAGAGGAGATTTTCACGTGGAATGTATTGAAGTCATGCGACGTATGTCCGTCGACGACCTTAATTCCATGTGAGATCCATGACTCTAGGGACCTTTTTTAGGAAATCTCATCTTTAGAGCCTACATGTGAGGATGGGGGAAATTTTGAACATACATGACATACGTATGCATACCATACATTTGCATTCATAAAAATGATTTTTGCATATGCATTTTAAAAAAAAAAAGGCATATTTTTTTTTCATCTACATCGCATACATACGTTAGCATCATGCATGACATGCATACATTTGTCTTCGAGTCCAAAACTCGTTTCCCTTCTTATCACAAGGATTTCTTACAATCTGAATTGAGTCATCAGTGTTCGTATTTCATTCGCAACACTACATCCCTGTCAAGGAAAGTGGCTCGTCAGCCCAAAACAACCTACACATATAACACTAGGTCCCCCGGTTGTACATGGGGCATGCCATTCGACTTTGGTGAGGAATTCATTCATATTCCCACTACTCATCAAAAGATTCCGGTACTTCAACCCGAGGTTACCTTCCCCCAGGCTACTGCGGCCTTTTTCCCCAATTAACAAAAGTCCAATCATCATTGGCACTCACCCACATTTCCATACAAAGCCCGACCTTGCTCGGCATTCAATCAAACAAAGCCCAATTCTCATTGGCACCACATGTACTAGGTACAAAAGTTATATCATACAGTTTGCATTTTTAATATGTTTATTCGGTGAACCATTTAGAACCAGCCAAAATGTGAGGAATCCTCAAAATCATCATTATACATATGCAGGAGACCGGCATTTTTTGTTTGACTCGATCTTTTTATGTTAAATCTAAATGTTGTTTTAAATTGTATGAAAGCATTGATAGGATCAAGGCATTTTTTTTGAATATGAGTAAAAACACTTGACCACAAATAGCCCACCCTGTGAGAAGTGAGTATTTGTTAACCCTTTTGAGCCTAATAAATCAGAATCATTAACTATGAACTGCCAACTTTCATAAGCTCAATTGCTTATTGAAATTGCCGAAATTTGCAAAAAAATTCAGTTCATAGTTAAATCATCACCGAATTCTGATAATTTTCTTTCAATTTTTGAACCTTTAACCATCATGATTATTGTCCCTTGCCAAAAGAGAAAGGAACATTCAATTAGGATATCACCTTTGATTAAGAAGAAAAAAAGGAGTTTGTGAAAGTCGAGTGATGGTGAATTCTGTAAATGGTCTTGACAACCAAAAAAGGGAAAGAAAGAAGAAAGAAAGAAAGAAAAAAGAAATCGAGAAATCTCAAAAAGAGAAAGAAAAAGAGATAAATCCAAATCGAAGAGTTGTCAAGATCAAAGAGAAATGATTTGTAAATCACCAAAAGTTGTGATTTGAACAAGGAAAGGTGTAAATTAGAAAGAATGTTCCTTCTTGCTTGGCCTTTTGAATTCAATTTCCCCACATATGACATTTCTTTTGTACCCAAGCCAAATTACAACCCTCAAAGACCTTGTGATAAATGCTTTCATGCTTTTAGAAACGATGATTAGATGGACATATAACTCGATCGGAATGTTAGCAAACTTGCCGGATGAGTGTTCAATACCCCTCACAATTAATATTCAATTTATTCACTTACTTAACAAAAATGTGTGTTAGGTTGGTTCATTGATAAACATGTTTTTAACTTGAGTTGTATGATATAAATTTTGTGTTTAGTGCAAAAAGCCCGACCTCGCTCGGTAACCAACAACAAAAAGCCCGACTTTGCTCGGCAACCAATCACAAAAATCCCAACCTCGCTCGACAACCAATCACAAAAGCCCGACCTCGCTCGGCACCCAAACCAAAAGCCCAATATTCATTGACACACCATAAAGCCCAATATTCATTGGCACACCACAAAAGCCCAATCATCATTGGCGCACCCAAAGCCCAATTTTCATTGGCATCCCAAACACAAATTCCAAAACAAAGCCCAACCATTGTTAGGCACCTACTCACAAATGAAGCCTAAATGGCATTGGCAATCACAACTACAATTTTCATTGGCATCCCAAACACAAATTGCAAAACAAAGCCCAACCATTGTTTGGCACCTACTAACAAATAAAGCACAATTTTTATTGGCATTCCCCAGTGGAGTTACAACTCACAAAGAGCCCAATTTTCATTGGCACACACACATCCAATCATAACCAAAGCCCGACCTCGCTCGGCATCCAAACATAACCAAAGCCCGACCTTGCTCGGCATCCAATCATAACCCCCGTCGGAATCATCAGTTCTTCTCCCCAGCGGATTAGCACAATCCCAGTGGACTAACAATCTCCCCGTGAGGTATTTATCTTTTTATCAGTTATGGCGGCTTCACCCCGTCAATTTTGGATGTATCCCCTGTGGTATCATCCCCATTGAAAATTACCGAGTATTTGCAATACGACGTCGGTCCACTGTTCATTTTACCGATCTAGCCTTGTTTCATCAAGTTTATCGGTCATACAATCAACCAAGTCAATCTTTGTCCAATCAATCGAATGCCCAATTGTCATTGGCACCTACTCATAAAAAGCCCAATTGTCATTGGCACCTACTCACAAAAAGCCCAACCACCATTGGCATCTAAGGCTGGATATCGATCATGCTGCCCAAAATGATCCTTATATCCCCAGCGAAGTCACAAACAAAGCCCAATTTTATTGGCATTCCCCCCAGTGGAGTCTCAACCCCAAAAGCCCAATCACCATTAGCACAACCACAACCAAAGTCCGACTTTGCTCGACACCCAAATCATAATCCCCAGCGTCCAACATGACGTCTGTTATCCCACATGTCAGCATAATTCATGCATCATATCAAACTCATTCATTAACATGCATCTCATACTCATATCATGCATCCCCCACAATTTGTTTTCCCCCAACAAACAGTCGAGTGTCATCCCCAGTCTGTCTGGTCTAGGGATGTCAACCTCCTTTTTATGCCAAGCAGTAGTTCCTTAACGAACAGCTTGCGCAACCTCTCATTATATTCTTGTATCAAGGGGCAGTTCCTTAACAAACTGTCACGTCGAATTTCGGATATCAAGCTATTGGGAAGCGTTGAATCACTAATGTTAAATCACGACTGAACTTTTAATTTTCCGGGGAGAAAAGGAAAAAAGTTCGAAATTACCTTTGAAAAAGATTTTAGGTTCGAAAGTCGATTATGCGAGGGGAAGGTATTAGCACCCCTCACATCCGTTGTACTCAACGGGAACCTCTTAGTCTGCTTAGGCTTTAAAATGTTTCGAAGTTTTACTTGCGTGTTTGAACATATAAAAGAAAATATGAAAATATGGTATAAAGGGGAAAAAAGAGATAAAAACAAACGAAAGGGGAAAAAAGAAAGTTTTTATTAATGGGCTTGACAAGATGTCGATCTTGCTCCTACGTATCTCCCGGTAGTCGGAGAATTCAAAGCGTACGTAGTTCTTTGGTTGAAAAAGTTTGTATGTTGGTTCGTTTTAATTAAAAAAGATTTGATCGCGCCCGAGCGAAAAAGTTTGAAAAGGAAATGCGGTCTACTATCGTTATATGGATAGCTTAAAAAAGACCGATGAAAAAGGAATAAAGGTAAATGTCAACTGTTCGGGTTGTTGCCGAACTGGCCATTGACGACAATGCATAAAGGTAAATGATTTGATAAAAAGGATTTGCACACGGACGTGAACAAAGGTTTTAAAATGAACGAAAGCGTGAAAGGTTTAAATGTCAAAAAGACAGACGCACATTAAGGCGATAAACTCGCACAAGGCGTAAAAGGTTGAAAATAAACGCGCAAAGGCGCGAAAGGTTCGGATTGACCACGAGGGCCAAGAAAAGGTTAAAAATGGCCACGAGGGACCAAAGGAAGGTTGAGCGTGCTAGACGCGTCAAAGGTGGAACGACGATTGCCCGAACGACGAGACATAAGTCACTGTCATACCCCATTTTTTGACTTATATTTTTTATTTGTTTTATCTTTTATTATTTCATTACTATTATTACCTTTTATTATTTCATTCTTGTCATAGCATTTTATTTGCATTTTATCACTATTAGCATTACTATTATCATCATCATTATCCTTAATATTATTAATATTATTGTTATTCTATTTTCATTAATAATATCATTATTATCTATTATTATTATTAAGGTTTTACTAATTAATAATATTAAGCTTTTCATCATTTTTATTATTATCATCATTTTCATTCTCATTGCTTTTATTATTTTTATTTGCATTATCATTTATATTATTACCATTTTCATTATCCTTATTATTATTATTATTATTATTATTATTATTATTATTATTATTATTATTATTCATTTCCACCTTTTATTTTATTTTTAAATTACAAAAATCCAAAAAAAAGGAAGTTCGCAGTGCGAAGTGGCCTTCGCACTGCGACCTCTGCGATTTTCTGCAGAATATTTATTTTCTTTGATTTAGCTGCTTTGTTTTCATTTGTAGTTATTATTATTAGTATTATTATTATTGTTATTGCCATTTGTGATTGATTTAGTGAAGCAAGGCAAGAATCAAAGTGTGACATTAAAGGTAAAAGGAAAGAAGGATTTTCTTCCAACCTAACATGTGCTCAAACAAATTGGCTGCCCTTGGTCAGCTCTTGTCCCTCCAAATTGACCCATCATCCAACCTGAGCTTGCTAGCCAGCTACTTGATCCCTTTCCTTCCCTTTTTCTTCACCAAAACCAGTCAAACTTAAGTGGTTTTTGCTTGCAAAAAGCTGTTTGTGCTGCCCTGTTTTGAGCTGGATTTCTCCTCCCACACACCAGCCCACATGCTCATTTTGCTTCCCCCAATCTCCCTGTACATGGCAGTAAACGTTTTCATTGATTGGCCTTCCAAGATTGCAAGGATTGATCCCAAGAATCACCCCCTTTTGCAGCTGCCCTGTTTTTCAGTTTTTCTCATCATTACCTTCTAGAATCAGCTGCATTTGTGGCTGAGATCAGTCAAGGTCTTGCCCCTTGGCACAAGGCAAAGCAACTTCTATCCATTAGCATTAAATGCAAAGTGTTCTAGCCTGAATTTAGCCCCAAATCAGCTAGGTTCTAGGATTTTGTTCATCATTGCAAGGATTGCATTTTTTCCTATAAAAGGAATGGCAAGGCATAAGGATTAAGAACCAGTTGCACACACAATCAATAGACCAAAAAAACAGCCTTACACACACGAAATTCACACCAAATTCCATCACATTGCAGCATCAAAACAGTTCATATACAAACCAAAGCAAAAGCAAGTTAGAGTTCATAACCTCTAACCAATCAAGCAAGCCACTTCCAACCTATTGCACAAGCATAGCTAGGAGTTCTATAAGTCTCCTATAATCTTTTTCTTTCATTTTGTTTGCTGTTTGCATCATTTGCTTTGTTCAATTTCATTTTGTGCACAAAAACCCCTTTTGAAACTCAAAAGGGATCTCAAAGGGGCCAAGCCTTAAAACTGAGTTTTTACCCTCCTTTTTCTTCAATTTTGCAAAGCTTTTTAACCCCCTTTAGGTTCTGAAGCTTGCTTAGAAGCAGTTTCTGAACTTTTGTTCAGAAACAGTTTCTGAGTTCAAAATTTCGCATACTTCGCAGAGCAAAGTATTGCTCGTACTGCGAACACATCAGAACCTGACTTCGCAGAGCCAAGTTCTGGTTGCTCTACGAAGTATGTGAAACTTAGAACATGAATCAGGCATCCAAATGCCAAATTTTTGGGGATCCAGCCCTTGATTCAGAACCTAAAGAAGGTTAAAATCATTTTTGTCCAAACCCAATTCATAATCATGCACAACTTTGGAAATTTTACAAGTTCGTGCGATAAATTTTGAGTAACTAGTGAAACAAGTTATGTTCTTCAATTTTCAAAACCAAGTTTGAGCAATAAGCTAAGTTCGTCTATTTACAAAACAAACTTGAACAACCATGTTGTTCATGATTTTCAATCCAAACACGAACTTAAGCCAAGCTTGCTCATTCCTTTTAAATCAAACTCAAATTGAGCCGAACTTGTGGACTTTCCAATTTTGTGCATGTCTTATGATTTTGTTCATCATTCAAACTTGAACTACGCTTGTTCTTGAGTTTCGATAGCTTAAGTAACAAGCAATGTTCATGATTTTAATAAACTCGAACAACAAACTTGTTCGTGATTCTCTTTTCTTAACTTTCGTTTTAAAGCATTTTGGTTCCCTTTGAGATTTCTCCGAGTAACAAAACCAAACTTGAATGAAACGGGAATGGCTTGATGTATGTCTCCCCAAACCTCGGTTGCACGAATGCGTGACGTATGTCTCGTCACTCGGGAAACCGTCATTCCACCTTTGACGCGTCTAGCACGCTCAACCTTCCCTTGGCCCCCTTGTGGCCATTTTTAACCTTTTCTTGGCCCTCGTTGTCAATCCGAACCTTTCGCGCCTTTGCGCGTTTATTTTCAACCATTTACGCCTTGCTCGAATTTATCGCCTCCGCGCGTTTGTTGTTTACTTTCAAACTTTTTACGACTCTGTGCGTCTGTCTTTTTTTCTTAAAACATTTACGCCTTGCGCGAGTTTATCGCCTTAGCGTTCGTCTTTCACCATTAAAAACCTTTTACGCTTTCGTGCGTTTTAAAACCTTTGTTCAAGTCCGAGTGCAAATCTTTTATATCAAATCATTTACCTTTATGCATTGTCGTCAATGGCCAGTTCGGCAACAACCCGAACAGTTGACATTTACTTTCATTACTTTCTCTTTTTTCAAACTTTTTTCGCTCGGACGCGATCAAATTTTTTTTAACTAAAACGAACCAACATACAAACTTTTTCTACCCAAAGAACTACATACGCTTTAAATTCTCCGACTACCGGGAGATACGTAGGAGCAAGATCGACATCTTGTCAAGCCCATTAATAAAAAACCCTTTTTTCCCTTTCGTTTGTTTTTATCTCTTTCTTCACTTCACATTATGTTTTTATATTTCCTTTTTATATGTTTAAACACGCAAGTAAAATTCTCGAAACATTTTAAGCCTAAGCCGACTAAGAGGTTCCCGTTGAGTACAAAGGATGTGAGGGGTGCTAATACCTTCCCCTCGCATAATCGACTTTCGAACCTAAAATCTTTTTCAAGGTAATTTCGAACTTTTTTCCTTTTCTCCCCGGAAAATTAAAAGTTCAGTCGTGGTTTAACATTAGTGATTCAATGCTTCCCAATAGCTTGACATCCGAAATTCGACGCGACAAAGATGGCGACTTCACTGGGGATTGTGCATAAAACACTTTGTTTTTGCATGACGAGTCAAACCTATCTCAGTCGGTTTTTAGGTTAATTTGTTTCATTTTACTTGCGTGTTTATATTTTCTTGTCATTATTTGTTTATTCTTTTGCTCTACATTTACATATATCATTTTGCTTCATATCTTTATATATATCAATTGCAGGGTTACTTGAGCGATGTTACTCCACATTGTTCGGGTTAATGCCGGACGTGTGAGGCTCTCTACCCGAGCTCGAGAGAAAACTAAGTTAGAATTGTGGTTGTGAGCGGAAGCCCGCGTTGACGAATGTCCGTGAGGTAGGATGCCCAACCCCGCTTAGAGGAGATTTTCACGTGGAATTAATTGAAGTCATGTCGACGTATGTCCATAGACAACCTTAATTCCATGTGAGATCGATGACTCTAGGGACCTCTTCTTAGGAAATCTTACCTTTAGAGCCTACACGTGAGGATGGGGGAAGTTTCGAACCTCTGTATACCGTACCTTTGCATATTACCCACCCGCATTCATCCATAATTGTTGCATTTTGTTTCATCAGGGGCAATCAATAATTTTTGTTTATTACTGCTTTTTTTAATAACCATGGTTGGGAATGCAAGGGACCAATTTGTTGAAGGGTAGTAATTTTGAAAATTCAGAATCTGATTGACTTCGCAGAGCAAAGGTATCTTCGCACTGTGAAGTTAACCCTGAGGTTCGCAGAGCAAACTTACTTCGCAGTGCGAAGCATGCGAATTTTGTCAGCCCAGTTTTCAAAATTTACTAACCCTCATTAAACTCCCTCCAACCACTCATTTCCACTATCTCTTATCTAACCGTAATTTTATTATTAAACTCATATAACTCAAAAAAAACTTTTCATTTCCTTTTCATAAACAACTCTTCAAAAAAAAACACATACCCATTTCTTCATAAATCTTTCTTTCTTAATTTCAAGTTTAATCTCCCTTTTCTGCAAGCAGCAAGATGGCACCAAGACCAGCGGGAAAACGCTCGAGGGGTGAAGCGTCAGGATCTAGACCCCAAGGGGCATTTGACGCCTCTCGCTTCCTAAGCCTCTGAAATCAAGAGAGGTATGAGGAGCTTCTCGGGCGAGCATTCTGGGCTGAAAGACAGTTCATCATAAGCGAGCAAGGCACCTATCGAGAACTGGCCCGGCTGATTAATCACCGCCGTTGGGGAGTTTTGGTGAACCCTCCCCTAAACCTTAACTATGACATAATCCGGGAATTTTACGCAAACGCCATTCCCGTGGATCCGGAGGGAGAATTCACATATCAAACCATGGTGCGTGGTCGGATCATTAGATTCGATCGCGACGCCATCAACACTTATCTCCACAACCCCTTCCAACTAGAGAATGATGAACTTTGTGCTTTCCATAAGCACCAAAACCGTGGTAATTGGAACCACGATCTCTACGCCCAGACCATCTTCCAATCCGGAAAGGGCTATGAGCTCAATGCGGCGGGGCAGCCTACCAAAGCCCTCAAGAGCAACCTCACCACCTACGCTCAAGTCATTTTCCACCTTATAGTCCACAATATAAAACCAAAGAGCCATACCTCCACCACCACCTTGGACGTCACTCCCCTAATCTACTATATCCTCACCAATAAACAAGTAGATGTGGCTAGGGCAATTTGCCAAGATATTAAGATAGTGGTCGAGAGTGGCATCAAGCCACCGGCCAAGAAGATGTGTCCGCTTGCTTTCCTGGGTCTTATCATGGGACTCTGCCGGGAAGCCCGAGTAGCCATCCCTCCTCATGTGTCCGAGACCATAAAGAACCCGATCACGGATGAGTACATCTCCAGACACTGCACAGGAAGGAGAGCGGCGAGGGCACAGCAGCCACGGCCTAGACCTCCACCAGCATCACAGAGTCATCACACTTGCACTTTCATATTGGAGCAGAATGCTTCCACTCATCGATACATGACCATGATGCATGATTCCATGTATCGCCTTCAGAGGCAGTTGGGTAGGCTGACAGATCCCGACGATCAGATACCGACACCAGAGATGTTCGCAGCTCATGGTGCTTGGCCCGGGGATAGGCCAGAGTATTCAGAGGGAGGAGGCAGTGGTGCAGCGGCCGGAGGCCAAGGAGGTGATGATGGAGGAGAGGATGAGGATGATGAGGACGAGGAGGACAAGGACGAGGAGACTGAGGATGATGAGGCTCTCACTCCTTGAGTGGCCCCCCTTTTTTGATATTTTCTCATGTTTTTTTATGTTTATGTTATTTCATTTTTCTCGTACACTCTTCCTATGTTTAAAACTTTGTATCCATATTTGTACTATGTACTCTTTCTTTTATTATCTGGCCTTTCGATCATCGTTATTTATGCATGTTTAATTTTAATGTGCGTTAAATGTCATTGTTTACTATGAATTGTTAGTGATTTGAAATTAACATTTTTTCTTAAACCACGGATTAAGCCAAAGTTAATTAACTCAGCCACGGATAAATGATAATGCTAAATTTGATTAAATTGCGCAAAGCTAAATGCATGCTTCCTGTTTTTGTGTGATTAAACTCAAAATGAAGATATATACTTAACACAAAAACTATATCATGCAATTTGCGTTGTTAATGTGTTTATCTGATGAACCATTTAGAACCAGCCCAAATGTGAGGAAGCCTCAAAATTATTATACTTATGCAGGAGGCCGGCATTTTTGTTAACTCGGTATTTTTATGTTAAATCTAAACGTTGTTTTAAACTGTATGAAAGCATTAACATGATCAAGGCATTTTTTTGAATATGAGTGAAAACATTTGACCACAAATAGCCCACCCTGTGAGAAGTGAGCATTTGTCAACCCTTTGAGCCTAGTGAATCAGAATTATTGACTGTAAACTGCCAACTTTCATAAGCTCAATTGCTTAATGAGATTGCCGGAGTTTGTAAAAAAAATCTTTTTCAGTTCATGGTTAAATCATCACTAAATTCTGATAGTTTTCTTTCAAATTTTTGAACCCCTAAACCATCATGATTGTTATCCCTTGCCAAAGGAGAAAGGAACATTCAATTAGAGTATCGCCTTCGATTCAGTTGAAGAGAAAGAGAGGTTGTGAAAGTCGAGAAATGATGAATTTCGTAAAAGATCTTGACAACCAAGAGAAAGAAAGAAAGAAAAACAAATCGAGAAATCTCAAAAGAGAAAAGAAAAAGAAAATCAATGAAATCCAAGAGTTGTCAAGATCGAAAGAAAAGCGTTCGTGTATCACCAAAGGTTGTGATTCGAATAAAGGAAGGTGTAAATTAGAAAGAATGTTCCTTCTCACTTGGCCATTTGAATTCAATTTCCCCACATATGACATCTCTTTTGTAACCCGGCCAAATTACAACCCTCGAAGACCTTGTGATCAATGCTTTCATGCTTTTAGGAACAATGATTAGATGGACACATAACTCGATCGGAATGTTGTCAAAATGCCCGATGAGTGTTCAATACCCCCCACATTAATATTCAATTTGTTCATTTACTTAAATGAGTGATAGGTTGGTTCATTAAATAAACATGTTATTAACTTAAACTATACGATATAATTTTTTGTGTGGCATTCATTTCAAATTTTTCAGTGCAATCTCGGATTAATGGGAGCATTAAAACTGCATGCGCAAATTTCATATGAATCATACCAACCATATCAAAGCCCGACCTCGCTCGGCATCCAATCATCAAAGCCCGACCTCGCTCGGCATCCAAACATCAAAGCCCGACCTCGCTCGGCATCCAAACATCAAAGCCCGACCTCGCTCGGCATCCAAACAAAATCAAAGTCCAATATTCATTGGCACCCAACAAAAGCCCAATTTGCATCAACACCCACAATTTTAAACCAAAACCCGATTATGCCCAGCACAACATCATACAAAAGGCCCAGCCATGCTTGGTACTCCCCCCTACAATTCTTAAAGAGCCCGGTCATCATTAACATTCCTCGGTCCCCTACAAAGGACCCAGTTGCCATCAGCAGTCCCAAACACAATCATCAAAGGAGCCACGCCTTTGGCAGGCTACTACCCCTTTAATAAATTTCACTTCCCAACATACTTTACCTTTCATCAAATTCCTTTTTATGTTATTCATTTTTATTCTTGATGATAATACTTTTAAACAAAAAAAAAACTTTTTCAAAATTTATTTTGTGAGTCTTTTATTTTTTATCAATAACAAACACATTCCTTTCGAATTCGTGAATATTCGGAGTATACATCGATGTCTGTCCTTAAAGCAGATAAAGCTTCGCAGGCCGAGCACGGTCAATTACAAAGAAGGAATTCCCCAACAGAATCCTCAGTGAATCAATCGGGAATATCCCCGATAAATTGGGAGCCCAAAAGGACAATTCAGGCAAGGACTTGCCAACCAAAGCATAAGCATTCCCGACGGAATCATTAGTTCTTCTCCCCAGCGGATTAGCACAATCCCCAGTGGATTAACAAATTCCCCAGGAAGACAATCTTTGTCCAAACTCACAAAAGCCCAATCACCATTGGCATCGACAGCTGGATATCGATCATGCTTCCAAAATGATCCTTATATCCCCAGCGAAGTCACAAACGAAGCCCAATCTTATTGGCATATTCCTCCAGTGGAGTCTCATCTTACCAAAGCCCGACCTCGCTCGGCATCTCATCCAAGCCCGACTTTGCTCGGCACTCAAATTCTATCCCCCAGCGTCCAACGTGACGTCTGTCATCCCCCAGGTCAGCATAATTCATGCATCATATCAAAAACATTCATATCATGCAAACAGTCGAGTGTCATCCCCAGCCTGTCTAGTCTAGGGATTTCAATCTCCTTTTCGCCAAGCGGTAGTTCTTTAACGAACAGCTTGTGCTTCTCTCATTGTATCCTTGCATTAAGGGGCAATTCCTTAACAAACATTTTGGGTATCCCCAGTACAAAGTCCATCTTTCACATGACATCCCCAGTGAGAGTCATGCATTCATTCATACATTTATGCATTTATACATACATTCATACATTCATACATATGTACATTTATGCATGCAGCATACTACACATCATACATGGTTGTTCTAACTATCGTGAGTCTCATCAATCAATCACGAACAATTCGTGAATTCTTTTTTCCCCAAGTGTCATCCCCAGTCTGCCTGGTTCAGAGATTTCACCTTTTACGCCAAGTGGCAGTTCAAACGAACAGCTTGCGCGTCCTTTTATCATGTCTTTATGCCAAGTGGCAGTTCTTTAATGAACAACTTGTGCATATTCCCCAATGTTGTGCCAAGTGGCAAGTTCTTTAATGAACAGCTTGTGCATCCCTTCTCCCCAATTGAAGGGGCAGTTCTGTAAGGAACGGCTTGTCAGCCGCATCCCCAGTGTCGTCAATGGCAAGTTCGGCAACGACCCGAACAGTTGACATTCTTTTTATTTCCTGTCATCAATGGCAAGTTCGGCAACAACCCGAACAGTTGACATTCTTTTCATTCTATTTTATTTCCTGTCGTCAATGGCAAGTTCGGCAACAACCCGAACAGTTGACATTCTTTTTATTTCCTGTCGTCAATGGCAAGTTCGGCAACAACCCGAACAGTTGACATTTACCTTTTCATTTCCTGTCGTCAATGGCAAGTTCGGCAACAACCCGAACAGTTGACATTCTTTTCATTTCTTTTTTCCTGTCGTCAATGGCAAGTTCGGCAACAACCCGAACAGTTGACATTCTTTTCATTCTTTTTTATTTCCTGTCGTCAATGGCAAGTTCGGCAACAACCCGAACAGTTGACATTCTTTTTATTTCCTGTCGTCAATGGCAAGTTCGGCAACAACCCAAACAGTTGACATTTACTTTTTCATTTCCTGTAGTCAATGGCAAGTTCGGCAACAACCCGAACAGTTGACATTCTTTTCATTTCTTTTTTCCTGTCGTCAATGGCAAGTTCGGCAACAACCCGAACAGTTGACATTCTTTTCATTTCTTTTCATTTCCTGTCGTCAGTGGCCAGTTCGGCAACAACCCGAACAGCTGACATTCTTTTTATTTCCTGTCGTCAATGGCAAGTTCGGCAACAACCCAAACAGTTGACATTCTTTTTATTTTTTGTCGTCAGTGGCCAGTTCGGCAACAACCCGAACAGCTGGCATTTACCTTTTCATTTCTTGTTGTCAGTGGCAGTTCGGCAACAACCCGAAAAGCTGACACTTATCCCCAGTGGAACCGTGTTCCCCGATAAAGTCGGATCCCGTTTCTTTAACGAACCCGGGTATCCCTTTGTCTCTTTTTATCCCCAGTGTGGTCATTTTTATCGTCTTTGCATTCATGTTTACATTACAAGCATTCATAACAATTGCATACATGCATTCATAACATTTACAATTCAGAAAAATATTTAGTCAAAAAATGGCGTACTCTATATTTAAGTCTCTTCGACCCGTCCATTTCAAATTTCACTTTCAATCTCCGGGACGAAGAAACTTAAATAGGGGCATCTGTCATACCCCATTTTTTGACTTATATTTTTTATTTGTTTTATCTTTTATTATTTCATTACTATTATTACCTTTTATTATTTTATTCTTGTCATAGCATCTTATTTGCATTTTATCACTATTAGCATTACTATTATCATCATCATTATCCTTAATATTATTAATATTATTGTTATTCTATTTTCATTAATAATATCATTATTATCTATTATTATTATTAAGGTTTTACTAATTAATAATATTAAGCTTTTCATCATTTTTATTATTATCATCATTTTCATTCTCATTGCTTTTATTATTTTTATTTGCATTATCATTTATATTATTACCATTTTCATTATCCTTATTATTATTATTATTATTCATTTCCACCTTTTATTTTATTTTTAAATTACAAAAATCCAAAAAAAAGGAAGTTCGCAGTGCGAAGTGGCCTTCGCATTGCGACCTCTGCGATTTTCTGCAGAATATTTATTTTCTTTGATTTATCTGCTTTGTTTTCATTTGTAGTTATTATTATTAGTATTATTATTATTGTTATTGCCATTTGTGACTGATTTAGTGCAGCAAGGGAAGAATCAAAGTGTGACATTAAAGGTAAAAGGAAAGAAGGATTTTCTTCCAACCTAACATGTGCTCAAACAAATTGGCTGCCCTTGGTCAGCTCTTGTCCCTCCAAATTGACCCATCATCCAACCTGAGCTTGCCAGCCAGCTACTTGATCCCTTTCCTTCCCTTTTTCTTCACCAAAACCAGTCAAACTTAAGTGGTTTTTGCTTGCAAAAAGCTGTTTGTGCTGCCCTGTTTTGAGCTGGATTTCTCCTCCCACACACCAGCCCACATGCTCATTTTGCTTCCCCCAATCTCCCTGTACATGGCAGTACACGTTTTCATTGCTTTGCCTTCCAAGATTGCAAGGATTGATCCCAAGAATCACCCCCTTTTGCAGCTGCCCTGTTTTTCAGTTTTTCTCATCATTACCTTCTAGAATCAGCTGCATTTGTGGCTGAGATCAGTCAAGGTCTTGCCCCTTGGCACAAGGCAAAGCAACTTCTATCCATTAGCATTAAATGCAAAGTGTTCTAGCCTGAATTTAGCCCCAAATCAGCTAGGTTCTAGGATTTTGTTCATCATTGCAAGGATTGCATTTTTGCCTATAAAAGGAATGGCAAGGCATAAGGATTAAGAACCAGTTGCACACACAATCAATAGACCAAAAAAACAGCCTTACACACACGAAATTCACACCA
Source organism: Medicago ruthenica (assembly GCA_018208015.1). Lineage (NCBI taxonomy): Eukaryota > Viridiplantae > Streptophyta > Magnoliopsida > Fabales > Fabaceae > Medicago > Medicago ruthenica. The sequence continues at coordinate 52,827,870 of CM031376.1, forward strand.
AATTCCATCACATTGCAGCATCAAAACAGTTCATACACAAACCAAAGCAAAAGCAAGTTAGAGTTCATAACCTCTAACCAATCAAGCAAGCCACTTCCAACCTATTGCACAAGCATAGCTAGGAGTTCTGTAAGTCTCCTATAATCTTTTTCTTTCATTTTGTTTGCTGTTTGCATCATTTGCTTTGTTCAATTCCATTTTGTGCACAAAAACCCCTTTTGAAACTCAAAAGGGATCTCAAAGGGGCCAAGCCTTAAAACTGAGTTTTTACCCTCCTTTTTCTTCAATTTTGCAAAGCTTTTTAACCCCCTTTAGGTTCTGAAGCTTGCTTAGAAGCAGTTTCTGAACTTTTGTTCAGAAACAACTTCTGAATTCAAAAATTCGCATACTTCGCAGAGCAAAGTATTGCTCGCACTGCGAACACATCAGAACCTGACTTCGCAGAGCCAAGTTCTGGTTGCTCTGCGAAGTTTGTGAAACTCAGAACATGAATCAGGCATCCAAATGCCAAATTTTTGGGGATCCAGCCCTTGATTCAGAGCCTAAAGAGGGTTAAAATCATTTTTGTCCAAACCCAATTCATAATCATGCACAACTTTGGAAATTTTACAAGTTCGTGCGATAAATTTTGAGTAACTTGTGAAACAAGTTATGTTCTTCAATTTTCAAAACCAAGTTTGAGCAATAAGCTAAGTTCGTCTATTTACAAAACAAACTTGAACAACCATGTTGTTCATGATTTTCAATCCAAACACGAACTTAAGCCAAGCTTGCTCATTCCTTTTAAATCAAACTCAAATTGAGCCGAACTTGTGGACTTTCCAATTTTGTGCATGTCTTATGATTTTGTTCATCATTCAAACTTGAACTACGCTTGTTCTTGAGTTTCGATAGCTTAAGTAACAAGCAATGTTCATGATTTTAATAAACTCGAACAACAAACTTGTTCGTGATTCTCTTTTTTTAACTTTCCTTTTAAAGCATTTTGGTTCCCTTTGAGATTTCCTTGAGTAACAAAACCAAACTTGAATGAAACGGGAATGGCTTGACATATGTCTCCCCAAACCTCGGTTGCACGAATGCGTGACGTATGTCTCGTCGCTCGGGCAACCGTCATTCCACCTTTGACGCGTCTAGCACGCTCAACCTTCCCTTGGCCCCCTTGTGGCCATTTTTAACCTTTTCTTGGCCCTCGTGGTCAATCCGAACCTTTCGCGCCTTTGCGCGTTTATTTTCAACCATTTACGCCTTGCGCGAATTTATCTCCTCCGCGCGTTTGTCGTTTACTTTCAAACTTTTTACGCCTCTGTGCGTCTGTCTTTTTTTCTTAAAACAATTACGCCTTGCGCGAGTTTATCGCCTTAGCGTTCGTCTTTCACCATTAAAAACCTTTTACGCTTTCGTGCGTTTTAAAACCTTTGTTCAAGTCCGAGTGCAAATCTTTTTTATCAAATCATTTACCTTTATGCATTGTCGTCAATGGCCAGTTCGGCAACAACCCGAACAGTTGACATTTACTTTCATTACTTTCTCTTTTTTCAAACTTTTTTTGCTCGGACGCGATCAAATTTTTTTTAACTAAAACGAACCAACATACAAACTTTTTCTACCCAAAGAACTACGTACGCTTTGAATTCTCCGACTACCGGGAGATACGTAGGAGCAAGATCGACATCTTGTCAAGCCCATTAATAAAAAACCCTTTTTTCCCTTTCGTTTGTTTTTATCTCTTTCTTCACTTCACATTATGTTTTTATATTTCCTTTTTATATGTTTAAACACGCAAGTAAAATTCTCGAAACATTTTAAGCCTAAGCCGACTAAGAGGTTCCCGTTGAGTACAACGGATGTGAGGGGTGCTAATACCTTCCCCTCGCATAATCGACTTTCGAACCTAAAATCTTTTTCAAGGTAATTTCGAACTTTTTTCCTTTTCTCCCCGGAAAATTAAAAGTTCAGTCGTGGTTTAACATTAGTGATTCAATGCTTCCCAATAGCTTGACATCCGAAATTCGACGCGACAGTCACGCATTCGTGCAACCAAGGTTTGGGGAGACATACGTCAAGCCATTCCCGTTTCATTCAAGTTTTGTTTTGTCGAAACTCGGAGAAATCTCAAAGGGAACCAAAACACTTGTTTTTAAAAAAAGAAAGTTGTAAAAAAGAAATCACGAACAAATTTGTTGCTCGAGTTTATTTGAAAATCATGAACATCACTTGTTGCTTAAGTTATTGAAACTCAAGAACAAGTGTTTGTTCAAGTTTGGAAGATGAACAAAAATCATAGAATATGCACAAATTTTGGAAAATGTACAAGTTCGGCTTGATTTGAGTTTGGTTTAAAAGAGTGAGCAAGCTCGGCTCAAGTTCATGTTTTGATTGAAAATCATGAACAACGTTGTTGTTCAAGTTTGGTTTTTGAAAATAGAGAACTTAGCCTATCGCTCAAACTTGATGTTGAAAATTTAAGAACATAACTTGTTGTGCAAGTTACTCAAAATTTATCGCACGAACTTGTAAAATTTCCAAAGACATGCAATATTATGGATATGGTTTGAACAAAAATGATTTTAACCCTCTTGAGGTTCTGAATCAAGGGTTGGAACCCCAAAAATTTAAGTCGCCATTTTTGTCGCGTCGAATTTCGGATATCAAGCTATTGGGAAGCGTTGAATCACTAATGTTAAATCACGACTGAACTTTTAATTTTCCGGGGAGAAAAGGAAAAAAGTTCGAAATTACCTTTGAAAAAGATTTTAGGTTCGAAAGTCGATTATGCGAGGGGAAGGTATTAGCACCCCTCACATCCGTTGTACTCAACGGGAACCTCTTAGTCGGCTTAGGCTTAAAATGTTTCCAAAGTTTTACTTGCGTGTTTGAATATATAAAAAGGGAAAAAGAAAATATAATGTGAAGTGAAAAAAGAGATAAAAACAAATGAAGGGGAAAAAAGAAAGTTTTTATTAATGGGCTTGACAAGGTGTCGATCTTGCTCCTACGTATCTCCCGGTAGTCGGAGAATTCAAAGCGTACATAGTTCTTTGGTTGAAAAAGTTTGTATGTTGGTTCGTTTTAATTAAAAAAGATTTGATCGCGCCCGAGCGAAAAAGTTTGAAAAGGAAATGCGGTCTACTACCGTTATGTGGATAGCTTAAAAAAGACCGATGAAAAAGGAATAAAGGTAAATGTCAACTGTTCGGGTTGTTGCCGAACTGGCCATTGACGACAATGCATAAAGGTAAATGATTTGATAAAAAAGGATTTGCACTCGGACGTGAACAAAGGTTTTAAAATGCACGAAAGCGTAAAAGGTTTAAATGTCAAAAAGACGGACGCACATTAAAGTGATAAACTCGCACAGGGCGTAAAAGGTTGAAAATAAACGCGCAAAGGCGCGAAAGGTTCGGATTGACCACGAGGGCCAAGAAAAGGTTAAAAATGGCCACGAGCGACCAAAGGAAGGTTGAGCGTGCTAGACGCGTCAAAGGTGGAATGACGATTGCCCGAACGACGAGACATACGTCACTCATTCATGCAACCGAGGTTTGGGGAGACATACGTCAAGCCATTCCCGTTTCATTCAAGTTTTGTTTTGTCGAAACTCGGAGAAATCTCAAAGGGAACCAAAACACTTGTTTTTAAAAAAAGAAAGTTGTAAAAAAGAAATCACGAACAAATTTGTTGCTCGAGTTTATTTGAAAATCATGAACATCACTTGTTGCTTAAGTTATTGAAACTCAAGAACAAATGTTTGTTCAAGTTTGGAAGATGAACAAAAATCATAGAATATGCACAAATTTTGGAAAATGTACAAGTTTGGCTCGATTTGAGTTTGGTTTAAAAGAGTGAGCAAGCTCGGCTCAAGTTCATGTTTTGATTGAAAATCATGAACATCGTTGTTGTTCAAGTTTGGTTTTGAAAATAGAGAACTTAGCCTATTGCTCAAACTTGATGTTGAAAATTTAAGAACATAACTTGTTTCACAAGTTACTCAAAATTAAATACACGAACTTGTAAAATTTCCAAAGACATGCAATATTATGGATATGGTTTAAACAAAAATGATTTTAACCCTCTTTAGGTTCTGAATCAAGGGTTGGAACTCCAAAAATTTGGCATTTGGAAGCCTGATTCATGTTCTGAATTTCACATACTTCGCAGAGCAACCAGAACTTGGCTCTGCGAAGTCAGGTTCTGATGTGGTCGCACTGCGAACATACTTTGCTCTGCGAAGTATGCGAAATTTTGAACTCAGAAGCTGTTTCTGAACAGAAGTACAGAAACTGCTCCTGAGCAAGCTTCAGAACCTAAAGAGCGTTAAAAAGCTTGGCAAATGGAAGAAAAGGAGTAAAAAAACTCAGTTTTAAGGCTTGGTCACTTTGAGATTCCTTTTGAGTTTCAAAAGGGGTTTTTGTGCACAAAATGAAATTGAACAAAACAAAAGATGCAAACAGCAAGCAAAATGCAAGATAAAGATTATAAGATACTTACAGAACTCCTAGCAATGCTTGTGCAAGAGGTTGGAAGTGGCTTGCTTGATTGATTAGAGGTTATTGACAATGAACTCTAATTGGTTTTGCTTTGGGTATGAACTATTTTTGATGCTGCAATGTGATGGATTTTGGTGTAAATTTCGTGTGTATTGTGTGTGTATATGGCTGTTTTTCTGGTCTATCAATTGTGTTTCTATGTGTTTTTGGTGTTTCAATGTGTGTCAATGTGTGTCAATGTGTGAAATCCTTGTGCCTTGGCATTCCTTTTATAGGCCAAAATGCAAATCTATGCAATGATGAACAAAATCCTAGAACCTAGCTGGTTTGTGGGCTAAATCCAGGCTAAATCACTTTGCATTTAATGCTAAAGGATAGAAGTTGCTTTGCCTTGTGCCAAGGGTCAAGACCTTTACTGATTTCAGCCACAAATGCAGCTGATTCTAGAAGGTAATGATGAGAAAAAACTAAAAAACAGGGCAGCTGCAAATTGTGTGATTCTTGGGATCAATCCTTGCAATCTTGGAAGGCCAAGCAATGAAAACGTGTACTGCCATGTACAGAGAGATTGGGGGAAGCAAAATGAGCATGTGGGCTGGTGTGTGTGAGGAGAAATCCAGCTGAAAACAGGGCACACCAAACAGCTTTTTTGCAAGCAAAACCACTTAAGTTTGACTGGTTTTGGTGAAGAAAGAAGGAAGGAAAAGGGATCAAGCAGGTGGCTGGCAAGCTCAGGTTGGATGATAGGTCAATTGGGAGGGACAAGAGCTGACCAAGGACAGCCAATTTGATTGAGCACATGTTAGGTTGGATGAAAATCCTTCTTACCTTTACCTTTAATGTCACGCCTTGATTCTTGCTTTGTGCAGTCAATTTGCCACAAATGATGATCATAACAATAATAGATAATAATAACAATAACTAAAATGAAAACAAAAGCAAGATAAATCAAAAAAATAAAAATCTGTAGAATTTTCGCAGAGTTCGCAGTGCGAAGGCAACTTCGCAGTGCGAACTCCCCTTTTTTGAATTTTTGTTTAAAATAAAAATAAAAGATAAAAAAGTAAATAAATAATAAAAACAAATGATAATGATGAATAATGCAAATAACAAAGATGGTAAATGATAAAAATAGAAATGATAATAGTAAAAATAATAAAATGGTGAAAAAGGTTAATAATACTAGTAATTATAAATAATGATAATATTAATAATAAAAGATAATAATGATATTATTAAATGAAAAATATAATAACAATAATATTAATAACAGTGATGACAATGATAATAATTAATAAAAATGATAGTAATAAAAGTGGTGAAAAGTGTAGATAAAATACAATAACAAAAGTGAAATAATAAAAGGTAATAAATGATGAAATAATAAAATATAAAACAAAGAAAAATATGAGTCAAAAAATGGGGTATGACAGATATGATGCATGAATTATGCTGACATGTGGGATAACAGACGTCATGTTGGACGCTGGGGATTATGATTTGGGTGCCGAGCAAAGTCGGGCTTTGGTTGTGTTTGTGCCAATGATGATTGGGCTTTTGGGGTTGAGACTCCACTGGGGAATGCCAATAAAATTGGGCTTTGTTTGTGACTTCGTTGGGGATATAAGGATCATTTTGGAAGCATGATCGATATCCAGCCTTAGATGCCAATGGTGGTTGGGCTTTTTGTGAGTAGGTGCCAATGACAATTGGCTTTCGATTGATTGGACAAAGATTGACTTGGTTGATTGTATGACCGATAAACTTGATGAGACAAGGCTAGATCGGTAAAATGAATGGTGGACCGACGTCGCATTGCAAACACTCGGTAATCTTAAATGGGGATGATACCACAGGGGATACATCCAAAATTGACGGGGTAAAGCCGCAATAGCTGATAAAAAGATAAATACCTCACGGGGAGATTGTTAATCCGCTGGGATTGTGCTAATCCGCTGGGGAGAAGAACTGATGATTCCGCCGGGGATACTTATGCTTTGGTTGGCAAGTCCTTGCCTGAATCGTCCTTTCGGGCTCTCGATTTATTGGGGGATATTCCCTATTGATTGACCGAGGATTCTGTTGGGGAATCCTTTTTTGCAATTTGACCATGCTTGGCCTGCGAAGCTTCATCCGTTTTAAGCACAGACATCGATGTACACTCCAAATATTCACCAGTTCGAAAGGAATGTGTTTGTTATTTTATAAAAGATGAAAGACTCACAAAATAAATTTTGAAAAAGTTTTTGTTTTAAAGTACTATCATCAAAAAAAGAAATGAATAAATAGAATAAAAATGGGAATTTGATAAAAGGAAAAATAATGTTGGGACATGAAATTTATTAATGGGGTGGTAGCCTGCCAAAGGCGTGGCTCCATGGATCTTACAAAGTTTTAAAAAATGGTAAATATAAAAGGGAGGGTACATTGAACACGATGGCCACTAGTATCCCTAACAACTTTGAATCCCTTGTTTGGATGCTTCTGATTCGGAGTCTTTAGACAATTGATGTGCCCCAAGCGGATCACGACCAATCCGACGTAGTTACTTTGTCTTTTGATCCTTAATTTTTGCATAGGTCGTCCTTTCAGATGTTTAACCTATCAGGATGGTTGTTTCTGTTTATGTCTCTAATTTTTGCCTGGACCACCTTTTCAGGTTTTCAGTCCACCGAGACGTTCATTTTTGCCTAAGCCGCCCTTCCAGGTTTTCCACTTACCGAACTGTTCTTTTGTTTTTAGACAAAGTATTTCTTGACTACATCGGAATTCACAGGACGCGGAAAATCCTCGCCGTCCATTGTTGTGAGAATCAAGGCTCCTTCGGAGAAAACTCTTTTGACGACGTAAGGACCTTCGTAGTTAGGCGTCCATTTGCCCCTAGAATCGGGTTGAAAAGATAGGATCCTTTTGAGCACGAGGTCTCCTTCTTGGATTTCCCGGGGATGAACCTTCTTGTCAAAAGCTTGTTTCATCCTCTGTTGATACAGTTGTCCATGACACAAGGCAGTCATGCGTTTTTCCTCGATTAAGTTCAACTGATCGTATCTGTTTTGACACCATTCAGCCTATGACAACTTAGCTTCCATCAAGATTCTCAATGATGGGATTTCGACTTCTATGGGGAGCACTGCTTCCATGTCGTATACTAAAGAGAAAGGGGTTGCCCCTGTTGATGTACGTACTGAAGTACGATACCCGTGCAAGGCATATGGTAGCATCTCATGCCAATCCTTGTATGTGACTACCATCTTTTGCACTATTTTCTTGATGTTTTTGTTTGCAGCTTCAACCGCACCATTCATCTGAGGTCTATAAGGAGAAGAGTTATGATGCTCGATCTTGAACTCTTTGCATAGCTCCTATATCATTTTGTTATTCAGATTGGTCCCATTGTTTGTGATGATCTTGTTGGGAATACCATATCGGCAGATGATATGATTCTTAATAAATCGGACCACCACTTGTTTGGTGACGTTGGCATATGATGCAGCTTCAACCCATTTGGTGAAGTAGTCAATTGCTACTAGGATGAAGCGATGTCCATTTGAAGCTTTGGGTTCAATCCTACCAATCATGTCAATGCCCCACATGGAGAAAGGCCATGGTGAAGAGAGGACATTCAGAGCCGTTGGTGGCATGTGGATCTTGTCCGCATAAATTTGACATTTGTGGCATTTCCTGGCATGCTTGTAGCAATCGTTTTCCAAGGTCATCCAGTAATATCCGGCTCTCAAGATCTTCCTAGCCATTGTGTGTCCGCTGGAATGAGTTCCAAAGGAACCTTCATGTATCTCATGCATTATGAGATCCGCTTCTTGCTCATCAACACATCTGAGCAGCACCATATCGAAATTCCTCTTGTATAAAACTTCCCCATTTAGAAAGAAGTTGTCGGCTAATCTTCGCAGAGTTTTCTTATCCTTGTTGGATGCCCCATGCGGGTACTCTCGCTTTTGGAGGAAACATTTGATGTCATGGAACCATGGCTGGTTATCTATGACTGCTTCGGCTGCAAATACATGTGCGGGCCTTTCTAGGTGTTGAACCTTGATTGTTGGAATTTCATTCCGATGGCTGACCTCATACATAGAAAATAAGGTTGCCAAAGCATCTGCCATTTGATTCTCGTCTCGAGGAATGTGATGCAGCTTGACTTTGTTGAAAAAGGTTAGCAAACGTCTTGCGTAATCTTTGTAAGGGATCAAGCCGGTGTGGCGAGTTTCCCAATCTCCATTGATTTGATTAATCACAAGAGCTGAGTCTCCATAAATGTCGAGGTTCTTGATCCTTAGATCGATGGCTTCGTCAATTCCTAAGATACAAGCTTCATACTCTGCCATATTATTTGTACAGTCGAATGATAGTCTTGAAGCAAAAGGGAGATGTTTGCCCTCAGGGGCGACGATGACTGCCCCAATTCCATTGCCATAGACATTGACAGCTCCATCAAAGATTAACTTCCGTCTAGATTCGGGATCTGGACCTTCGCCGAGTAGTGGTTCGTCACAATCCTTCATCTTTAGATACATGATTTCTTCATCGGGGAAGTCAAACTTGATTGGTTGATAATCCTCAATTGGTTGATGAGCCAAATGGTCGGCAAGAATATTGGCTTTGATGGCCTTCTGAGTGTGGTATTCGATGTCGTATTCTGATAACAACATCTGCCAACGGACGATCCTTCCGGTTAAGGCGGGTTTTTCAAAGATGTACTTGATCGGATCCATTTTGGATATCAACCAAGTAGTATGATTGAGCATGTATTGACGAAGACGCCTAGCAGCCCAGGCTAATGCACAACAAGTCTTTTCGAGTAGAGAGTATCGGGACTCGCAGTCTGTAAACTTCTTGCTTATGTAGTAGACAGCGTGCTCTTTTCTACCGGTCTCGTCTTGTTGTCCGAGTACAGAACCCATGGAGTCCTCCAATACGGTTAAGTACATGATTAAAGGTCTCCCTTCAACTGGAGAAATAAGTATTGGAGGTTCTAGCAGGTACTCCTTGATGCTGTCAAAAGCTTTCTGGCAATCCTCCGTCCATACCACTTCTTGATTTTTGCGGAGCAGCTTAAAGATGGGTCCACAAGTGGCTGTCATGTGGGATATGAATCTAGAGATGTAATTTAAACGTCCTAGAAATCCCCTTACTTGCTTCTCAGTTTGAGGAGCAGGCATTTCTCTGATAGCTTTGACTTTATCGGGATCTACCTCGATACCCTTTTGACTGACAATGAAACCTAGGAGTTTTCCCGATCTCACGCCGAATGTACATTTGTTGGGGTTTAGGCGAAGCCGATATTTTCTCAGGCGTTGAAACATCTTTAACAAATACTCGACATGCTCTTCTTCAGTTCCTGATTTGACAATCATGTCGTCGACATACACTTCAATTTCTTTGTGTATCATGTCGTGGAAGAGAGTAGTCATGCCCCTTTGGTAGGTAGCACCCGCATTTGTTAAGCCAAAAGGCATCACTTGATAGCAAAAGGTGCCCCAAGGTGTAATGAAAGACGTTTTTTTCTCTATCTTCAACAACCATTTTAATCTGATTGTATCCAGAAAAGCCATCCATGAAGGAGAACACCTTAGATTTGGCAGTATTGTCGGCCAATATGTCAATGTGGGGTAAAGGGAAGTCGTCTTTTGGACTAGCTTTGTTTAAATCTCGGTAGTCGACGCACATCCTGACTTTACCATCCTTCTTGGGAACAGGCACTATGTTGGCCAACCATTGAGGATATTCTGAGGTAACGAGAAATCCAGCATTAATTTGCTTTTGCACTTCCTCTTTGATCTTAAGAGCCATGTCAGGGCGAGTTCTTCTCAACTTCTGTTTGACTGGCGAACATTCAGGTTTTAGAGGTAAGTGGTGCTCCACAATCTCAGGATCCAATCATGGCATATCTTGGTATGACCATGCAAAGATATCCACATACTCTTCAAGAAGCTTGACTATTTTCTCTTTGACGGGCGCATCCAATAACGCTCCAATCTTAATTTCCTTCTTTTCCTTTTCAGAACCCAAGTTGATAACCTCTACTGATTCCTCGTGAGGCTGAATGGTCTTCCTCTCTTGCTCTAATAGGCGCTTGATTTCATCCGGGATTTCTTCATCCTCTTCCTCTTCCGCTTCGTAAACAGGGAATTCAAAGTTGGGAGGGAGCCTAGGGTTAAGGTGTTCGACGGGTTTATTGGTGCTTAGTCTGCATATGAGGGATGATTGATTTTAGCAAAAAAAAAAAGAAAAATGCAGACTCTTTGAAATTGAAAATAGAAAATGTTTTTTTGGTTTTTTGTATTACCATTTTTTTAAAATAAAAAGAAAAAGACAAACGTATAAATACGTAGAGGTTGCAATAGAAACAAACGATTTTTATTAATTGATGATAGTATATTAAACAAGCCCTACATGAGTCTCCCTTCGCTTCGGGCGAGATGAAGGGGTTTTTTGAAAAAGATAAATAAACAAACACATTACTTTGAAGACTGAATAACAGAAGGAACATCGACAGCAACCCAATTGCGGCAAGCTCCTCCGGGCGTTACAAGGACATGTGTTGTTTCTTCCGGCCCATCTTCATTGATGGTGTTAGCTTCCTTTGTGGAGTGAATGAAACTGGCACTACGAAAGATGTTCTCGAGCGGTTCAATGCTAGTGCTTGGTTCGGTAACTCTTTTAGTTGGAGTGAAACCTAACCCTTCTCTATGCTTACGCTCCAGCAGACTTATCATCTTTCCCCAATCTGGGAGCAAGTCATTTTGCACTGCTCTTTGTGCGCTCTTGAAAAAAGACATGGACGCTCCATTCTTTGTGGTACTCTCATCATCTAAGGAAAGACCTTGGAATGATGTCCCATCAACGATATCAGCACCGATGAAAGAGAAAGCTGACAGATGGCTGATTAACAGAGCTTCCTCTCCTCCCACAGTTACTAGCTTTCCATTCTTCACAAATTTCAGCTTTTGATGCAGTGTGGATGTCACTGCTCCGGCCTCGTGGATCCACTGTCGGCCTAACAAACAACTGTACGCTGCTTGTATATCCATTATTTGGAAGGTTATTTGGAAGACAGATGGCCCGATTGTAATAGGTAAATCCACCTCCCCGATCACTGATTTCTTCGAGCCATCGAAGGCTTTAACAACTACCCAACTTTGCCTCATGGGGGTCCCCTGGTGGGAGAGCTGGTCAAGGGTTGTCTTGGCCATTACGTTCAATGAAGAGCCGGTGTCTACAAGTACGTTTGATAAAGCATCCGACTTGCAGTTTACCGATATATGTAATGCCAAATTATGGTGCCTTCCTTGCTCGGGGAGCTCCTCATCACTAAAGCTCAAGCTATTGCAGACAGTGATATTTCCGACAATGCCTCCGAATTGGCCGAGGGTTATGTCGCGCTCCACGAAGGCTTGGTCCAAGACCCTCATCAATGATTCTCTATGAGCGTCAGAGTTTAACAATAAGGACAACATAGAGATTTTGGAAGGCGTTTGCAACAACTGGTCCACGACCTTGTATTCGCTCTTCTTGATTAGCTTCAACACCTCATCGAGATCCGAATCGGCATTTGCCCCACTGGATTGACCTATATCCTTGCTCGTGCAGGGGTCTTGGGTTGGCTTCGGTTTAAATACCGGGGTACTGACCTTCTCTTGGACTGTTGTGGGAAGAACACGTCCACTTCTTAGCACTTTGCTGATGTCCGTGATATTACTGACAGGGGCTAAAGGGGGAATAGGTACTTCTTGCCCGTTGTTTAACATGGTTGCAAGGTACTTGTAAGGAACTGCTTTGTTGGAAGTGTATGGGGCAGGCCCTGGTAAACATATTACAAGTGGAGTAGCGGCAGGCTCCTGGCTGCTGAAGGCTAACTCCAAGTGTTCCGGGATATCAAACTCCGGGATTATGACACATACACTTTTGTCCTTTTTTGCGACAACAAGCTCCTTTTTGTCCATTAGTCCTTGTATGTCATTTTGGATTTGCATACATCCTTGAGGACTTACCGAACACTCTTCGCAACTAGCATGATCGTGCTCGAACATAGCTGCTTTACACATCTTGATGTGTAGTGGAACCAAAGGAGTCCTGATATTTTGGGCTTTCAAAATAGGACTGGTTCCTTGATATTCTTGAACCATGTTGATTGAGGAGCCATGGTTCGGCAGTGGGTTAGTTTGGACATTTGGGTTTGAGTCCTTGAAGGTCAGAACTTTGGTACGGATTAGCCTTTGGACCTCATTTTTTAGAGCAAGGCAATGTTCAATGTCGTGGCCTGGTGCCCCTTGATGGTATGCACAAGTAAGGTCAGGGCGATGCCATGGAGGTAATACATTTGGTACGGGAGGTGGTGCTCTTGTTTGTACGAGATTTCTCGCAAGTAAAGCCGGGAGCAAGTCCGCGTACTTCATGGGTATCGGATCGAATGCCATTCTTGGGCGATTCTGATGATTGAAGGGCTGTTGAGGTGCTTGAGGTCGGTATTGTTGCTGACCTTGTGGGCGCGGCTGTTGATAATGTTGTTGTGGATTTTGTGGGTGTTGTTGTTGATATGATTGTTGATAATGAGGGGGAGGCCTTTGTGGGACCTGAATTTGGTAGTTTGGAGGTGTAGAGATGGAAGGTGAGATGGCAGAGACATGCGGATATGCCGAGTACCCTTGATGAGGTCCTCCGTGGCCGATCATGCCAATATCTTGCTCTTTCTTTCTTGGGTAGCTACCCCTGAATCTCTTTGTGCTGCTAGATGGAGCACTTTCCTTCACTAAGCGTCCTTCTCGGACCACATCCTCCAAACGTACGCCCATGCTTACCATTTCTGTGAAGTCACTTGGCGCACTGGCAATCATTCGCTCATTGTAAAAGGAACCAAGAATGTTCAAAAAGATCTTGGTCATTTCCTTTTCTTCTAGAGGCGGGCTAATCTGAGCCGCTACCTCTCTCCACCTTTGTGCGTACTCCTTAAAGGTCTCTTTGTCCTTTTGGGCCATGGCCCGGAGTTGGTCCCGGTCCGGGGCCATATCCAAATTGTATTTATAATGGCGGACAAACGCCTCTCCCAAGTCGTTGAAGGTTTGGATCTTGGTACTATCCAAACCCATGTACCACTTTAAAGCGGCACCGGTTAAACTATCCTGGAAGTAGTGGATGAGCAATTGATGGTTGTCGGTTTGAGTCGACATTTTTCTTGCGTACATTACCAAGTGACTTTCGGGCAAGTGTTCCCCTTATACTTTTCAAAATCCGGGACCTTAAATTTAGGAGGGATTTTGACGTTGGGTACAAGGCAGAGGTCATGGGCGTCTTTCCCGAATAAATCTTTCCCTCGGAGGGCTTTAATTTCCTTTTGCATCTCATCAAATTTTTCTTGGAAATCAGCCATCCTATCTTGGGCACCTAAACTTTCGGCATGAAAGATAGGCCCGTGATCAAATGGAGTGGTATGAACCACTGGTGTAGAGAAGGCCGTAGTAGCCTGGGTGAAAGTAACTTCGGGTTGAATGACCGGGGTCTCTTGAAGAGTAGTGGGAATAGGGATGAATTCTTCACCGAAGTCGAATGGCATGCCCCATGTACAACCGGGGGGTCTAGTGTATTGCTGAGTTTCGGCATGTACGGTTGGAGTTGAAGTAGAAGCTGACACTTGAGCTTGAGAGCTAGAGGGAGGAGGAGGTGTTGGGATTTGTGCGGCCACTAGTAACTTCACTAACTCCGCTAACTTTTCCATCTCCGTTCGCATAGATGTCAACTCTTCACGAAGCTCCTGATTCTCTTGTTCTAAATTCTCCATCTTTCTCTTTATGGTTGCTCGGGTATTGTATGTGTGGGTTGCTTCGGGACGATGAGCCACTTTTCCTTACGGGAAGACACGTAGTGTTGCGGAGAAAATGCGAACACTGAAGACTCAATTCAGATTATAAGAAATCCTGAGGATAAGAAAAGGGAAATGAGTTTTGGACTCGAGGATGGACGTATGCATGATAATGAATGATGTATGTAAATGCATGAAAAAATTTTGTTTTGCTTTATAAGGAAATTAAAAGTGTGCAATTAATATTAGCAATTAGAAGTATTAAAGGCCGGAAAATTAACTTTGTCCAAAATATATTTATTTGATTGAATAACATTAAGATTACAAAATCTAACTAATGCTAATACAAATCAAATAGCCGCTCGCTTTTCGGCCTTGCCTATTTCCTCCCTATAGAAATCTACGGTGTCCTTGCAGAACTTCATAAATTTCTAGACCTCCGTAGGGATGACAAAGTAAGGCATGACCATCTCGGCCTTTGCTAGTTTCTTTGGAAGCTCGGCAATGACCAAGTTTGAAAATGCGACCAATCTAGTGAAGTCCTCACTTAGTCGGGTGGCGTCTTGCCATACAAACTCAATCACTTCCTTGCGTTGGGCTAGCTGGATATTTGCACTTCTAATCTCACTTAGCTGGATATTCTTCGAATTTCTTGACGTCCGCTTCGAGACGATTGCAATGTAGCTTCCCTTGATGAGAAAGACCTTCATATCTTTGCCGTTGGACACGTTCGGCTTGGAGATGCTCCTTGTAGTCCTTCATGACTTCTTGGAGTTGTTGATTTTTCTCTTGAAACTTCAACCTCCATTTCTTTTGAGCTTTGATGGCTAGCTCGCCGAACTTTTTGAGTTCTTGGTTGGAATGCAAGATGTTGAGTCTTTAAGTGTTGGCTGCATTGTTTGGCAAAACCAAAGTATGGAATAAAAGCTTTTCCTTATGATGAACATTTCTTCAGTTACAAGTTTTCTCATTTGAAGCCATTCAGAAGCTGAAATCTACATCAGAAGCTGAAATGCTCATCAGAAGCATTGTAGCACTTCAGAAGCAGTTTCAGGTTCTGAAGCCAGCGTTGACTTTTGTTGACCACATCAGAAGCTGGGTTTGCTGGATTGTTTTTGCACGTATCTTGGGAGATTTAGCAAGGAATTATGTTTGTATAATTGCTTCTAGAATGCTGGGTTAATTGAAGAAGATATCTTTGAAGATTTGGTTCAAAATTATGAAAATTCGTATTTTCTGTTTTAAATCTTTCAAAGATTGATTGCAGTTTTATTTGTTACTTTATTGGAACAATCTTATTCCAGTAACAAATCAATTCAGAAGATTTGGAGCATAATTAAGAGGCTTGCTGAAGATTATAAAAGGAGGAGCTTTGCTATTGAAGACTTACGATTTTAGAGAGTCTTAATTCAGAAAAAGAGTCTGTGTTAGTTTTAAGCTTGTTAGCTTTGTTTTATGCACCACTCATATGTTTTGAGTTGGTTTAGAGTTTTATAGAGTTGTAATTCATTCTAAGCCTTTAGGTACGAATGAAGTTTTGTCTTTGAAGGTTTTCTAAAAAACAGGGTAGTTGTATTTCAGAACTGGTTAAGTTCATAGGGTAGTTCAAGTGGCTGGGTTGTAGTTACTTGAATAGGAAGTTAGAGGTCTTTCTAATACTCAACGTGTTGGGTAGAATTCAAGACTAGGTGGAGATGAATTGCTTGGGATAGGAACTGGGAGTCAGTGTCTGAGTCTTAAGGATTAATTCCAATAGTGGAATTCCTTCCTGGATTGGTATCCCCCAGAGTAGGAGGTGTTTACTCCGAACTGGGTTAACAAACCTCTGTGCCTTTTACTTTCCTGCACTTTATTTTGCTGCTCTTGTATTGTGTTTACTTGTGCTCTGTTTTGCGATCTATTGTTCCCTGCTTATTGTTCAGAACCTGTCTGGTGCAGAACCTGGTATTCTCTTAGTTTTGCCTGGCCAAAATTTCAATTGGTATCAGAGCAGGAACCCTGCCTGTATTTTGGGTGAGATCCAGAGGACTTAATATCTGGCAAGCATGGATAGAGAAGGAGGCTATGTCAATAGACCACCCCTACTAGATGGCACTAACTATGAGTATTGGAAGTCAAGGATGTGTGCTTTTCTAAAGTCTATTGACAGCAGGACTTGGAAAGCTATGATAAAAGGCTGGGAACATCCTGAGGTTTTGGACAAAGATGGTATCAAAACTGGAGTTTTGAAGCCTGAAGAGGAGTGGACCAGAGCTGAAGATGACTTGTCTCTGGGAAATTCAAAAGCTTTGAATGCAATCTTTAATGGTGTTGATCAGAACATGTTTAGACTCATCAAACAATGTATTGTGGCTAAGGATGCCTGGGAAATTCTAAAAACAACTCATGAAGGAACTTCTAAAGTCAAGATGTCCAGATTGCAGCTGCTGACCACCAAGTTTGAGAACCTGAAGATGAAGGAGGATGAGAATATCCAGGATTTCTATATGAATGTGCTTGATATGGCAAATTCTTTTGATTCTCTTGGTGAAAAGATGTCTGATGAGAAGTTAGTAAGAAAAATCCTCAGGTCCCTGCCCAGAAGGTTTGATATGAAGGTGACAGCTATTGAGGAGGCTCATGATATTTCTGCTATGAAGGTTGAAGAGCTCATTGGTTCCTTGTTAAATTTTGAGACTGCATTCTGCAAACAGCCTAATAAGAAAGTGAAAGGTGTAGCCTTTAGTGTGAATTCTGAAGCTGATGATCAACAAGAGTCTGAAGAGGATGACTTATCAGAAGCTCTAGTGTTGTCGGGAAAACAATTCAACAAGATTCTGAAGAATGTTAACAGAAAAGCCAAAGCCAAAGGTCAGAACTTCAGATTCAATAACAAAAAGCAACAAACTGATGAGAAGAAGACCAAGTCTGAGGAGAAAAGTAACCAAGCCAAAGGTGTGCAGTGCTATGAGTGTGAGGGCTATGGGCATATCAAATCTGAATGTCCTACTTTTCTTAAGAAACAGAAGAAGAGCCTAGCTGTTGCATGGTCTGATGATGGTTCTGAAGAAGATGATGATAGTGAATCTGGTATGTGTGATACTGGTCTTGTAGTAAGGTCAGGAGCTATCTTAAAGAAGGAACCTGTTTTAGAGTCTGAGACCTTTTCAGAATCTGACTCAGAGTCTGAAGCCTCATATGTGTCTGAAGCTGCTAAAACCTCATATGATGAACTAGTTGATAACTACAAGAAGCTGTATACCAGAAGTGCTGAGGTTTGCAAACAAGTTTTGGATCAGAAGGAGACTATTCTTCAACTAGAGGCTGAAAAAGGTGAACTATTAGTGCAGAATTCAGATTTAAAAGAAGAAGTGAACCAACTGAACTCCCAACTTGATCAAATGAAGAAGCAAGTGAAGATGTTGAACTCTGCTACTGATAAGTTGGAGGACATTTTGGGGAATCAGCAACAAGGAAAAACTGGTTTAGGTTTTGTTGATCAGACTCAGATTCCTAAACAGATGAGTTTTGTTCCTGCTACTCAAACTCATGATTCTATGGCTGGAACATCAAAGAAGAGACCTCAGAAGCAAGCTCAGATGCAAGGTCAGAAGCAAGTTCAGATGCTGCCTCAGAAGCAACCCCAGAAATTTTTCAGAAACAGAAGGAGGAGAAATCATCCATGGATTTGTCATCATTGTGGAAAGAAAGGGCATATCAAACCATTCTGCTTCAAACTTTATGGCTACCCTGAACACTTTCAATATAGAAGAGTGCAACCAGCTGCACCCAGACATAGTGTTCAGAAGGTATGGAAACCTAAGGTTCAGAATGTAGGCCTGATTGCTTATACTTCATTAAGAGCCACCTCAAAAGAAGACTAGTATTTTGATAGTAGGTGTTCAAGGCACATGACTGGTGTGAAGAAGCTACTGAGCAATATCAGATCATATTCCAAAAGCTATGTGACATTTGGAGATGGTGTAAAAGGTCAAATTCTGGGTATTGGAGATTTGATCAGAGAAGGTTTGCCCAGACTTAATGATGTGCTACTGGTGGAAGGATTAACCTCTAATCTGATTAGTATTAGCCAGCTATGTGATCCGGATTTAAAAGTGAATTTCAACAAGCAGGAGTGTATTGTTACTGATCAGGATGGTGAAACTCAGATGAGGGGCTGCAGATCCAAAGACAACTGTTATTTGTGGGTTTCTGAAGAAGAAAGAAGTCTGACTTCTTATCTTATGAGCTCAGAAGAGGAAGTCAAACTCTGGCACCAGAAACTGGGACATCTGCATCTGAAAGGCATGAAGAAAATCCTAAGTACTGAAGCTATCAGAGGTGTACCTAATTTGAAGATCAATGAGGACAATGTTTGTGGTGATTGTCAAATTGGGAAACAAACAAGAAAGTCTCATCCCAGATTGGTTCATCAGGTAACTACTAAAGTACTAGAACTTGTTCATATGGATTTAATGGGGCCTATGCAAGTAGAAAGTATTGGAGGGAAGAGGTATGCTTTTGTAATGGTTGATGATTACTCAAGATTCACATGGATCAGTTTTGTTAGAGAAAAATCTGATACTTTTGAAGTTTTTAAAGACCTATGTATTCAATTACAAAGAGAAAAGGACTGTGGCATAATCAGAATCAGAAGTGACCATGGCAAAGAATTTGAAAATAAGAGTTTTTAAGAATTCTGTGCTTCTGAAGGTATAAAACATGAATTCTCTGCTCCTATCACACCTCAGCAAAATGGTGTAGTTGAGAGGAAGAACAGGACTTTAGCAGAATGTGCAAGAGTTATGCTGCATGCTAAGAAGCTGCCATATATGTTTTGGGCTGAAGCAATGAACACAGCATGTTACATACACAATAGAGTCACTCTGAAGAAGGGAACAACCTGTACCTTGTATGAATTATGGAAAGGGAGAAAGCCAACTGTAAAATATTTCCATGTGTTTGGGAGCAAATGCTATATTTTGGCTGATAGAGAAAATAGGAGAAAGCTGGATCCTAAGTCTGATGAAGGCATATTCCTGGGTTATTCAGTAAACAGCAGAGCTTACAGGGTGTTTAATTCCAGAACCAAGGTTGTGATGGAGTCCATAAATGTGGTTATTGATGATTTGTCTGCTGAGAATGAAAAGAATGAGCCTGAAGTTGTTCTAGAGCCTGAAGCCTCAGAAGAACAACCTTCAGAAGCAGAAAAGCATTCAGAGTCTGAAGAAGCAGAAGATCAACCAGATCAAGTTCCTAATGGTAAAGGGCCATCAATTAGAGTTCAGAAGGATCATCCTAGAGACTTAATCATTGGAAGCTTAGATCAAGGTGTCAGAACCAGGAGATCAGATGCTGCTGCTACTGATTCATGCTTTGTGTCAAAGTTTGAGCCTAAAAATGTGAAAGAAGCCCTAACTGATGAATTTTGGATTGAAGCCATGCAAGATGAGTTGAATCAATTCAAAAGGAGTGAAGTATGGGATCTGGTTCCAAGACCTGAAGGGTTGAATGTGATTGGTACTAAATGGATTTACAAGAATAAAACATATGAGAATGGTACTGTAGTCAGAAACAAGGCTAGGTTGGTTGCTCAGGGTTATACTCAAGTGGAGGGATTGGATTTTGATGAGACCTTTGCACCTGTGGCCAGACTAGAGTCCATAAGATTACTGTTGAGTGTATCCTGCATTCTCAAGTTCAAACTATTTCAGATGGATGTGAAGAGTGCATTTCTGAATGGATATCTGCAAGAAGAAGTATATGTTGAACAGCCTAAGGGTTTTGTAGATCCTAAGTTTCCAAAACATGTGTACAAATTAAAGAAGGCTTTATATGGATTGAAGCAAGCACCAAGAGCATGGTATGACTGGCTGACTCAGTTTCTTGTGGCTCAAGGATACAGAAAAGGTGGTTCTGATAAAACCTTATTTGTGAAAGATCAAGATGGGAGTTTGATGATTGCTCAGATTTATGTGGATGATATAGTGTTTGGAGGAATGTCTCAGAAGATGGTCAAATTGTTTGTTCAGTAGATGCAATCAGAATTTGAAGTGAGCTTAGTTGGTGAACTGACATACTTTCTTGGGTTACAAGTCAAACAAATGGAAGATACAATTTTCATTTCTCAAAGTAAGTATGCCAAGAACATAGTGAAGAAGTTTGGAATGGAATCTGCTGCTCATAAGAAGACACCAGCTGTTACTCACCTGAAGTTGACTAAGGATGAACATGGAATATCAGTAGATCAAAGTCAATATAGGAGCATGATAGGGAGCTTATTGCATTTAACTGCAAGCAGACCTGATATCACTTATGCTGTTGGAGTTTGTGCAAGATATCAAGCTGATCCTAAGATGAGTCATCTGACACAAGTGAAGAGAATTCTGAAATATGTGAATAGCACAAGTGACTGTGGAATCATGTATTCTCATAGTTCATGTTCTGAACTGATGGGATATTGTGATGCTGACTGGGCTGGAAGTGCTGATGACAAGAAGAGCACCTCAGGAGGTTGTTTCTTTTTGGGAAATAACTTAATTTCTTGGTTCAGCAAGAAACAAAATTGTGTTTCATTGTCAACTGCTGAAGCTGAGTATATTGCTGCTGGGAGTAGTTGTTCACAATTGGTGTGGATGAAGCAGATGCTGGATGAGTACAACATTGAACAAGGAACTATGACCTTATTTTGTGACAATCTGAGTGCTATTAATATTTCTAAGAACCCTATTCAGCACAGCAGAACTAAACACATAGATATCAGACATCACTTTATCAGAAACCTTGTGGAGGACAAGATTATTCAGCTGGAACATGTGGACACTGAAGAGCAAATTGCTGACATATTCACAAAGGCCTTGGATGCTAAACAGTTTGAAAACTTGAGGAGCAAGTTAGGTGTATGTTTGCATGAAGAGTTATAGCAATTACTGGAAATTGGATGTGAGGAAGATAGAGTACCTGCCAGATGTGCCTATGCTAAGTGTGATCCTGGACCTGAGTCTGAATCTGATATGTTTTCAAGGATCTGTGTTACCTGTTTAGATTTTATTCCCTACTTGAAGTCTGAGTTTTGTCAGAATTTTGTGGCTAAAAAGGGGGAGAAAATCTTATGTAATGTGTTGGCTCTGATACCAAAAGTCTTATGCAAAGTGTTGCTGCTCAGAAGTTCAAATTTCAGATGTTCAGTTCTCAGTGTGGTTCAGAAGTTATTTGTGAAGCTCAGAGTTCATAACCAATGCAACAAGTGCTGTCAAGATGTTAGTGAGGGGGAGTATGTGTCTCAGGGGGAGTACGAGTTTGTTATATTCCTGAAGTGTAGTGATCCTGAAGTGTAGTGGTCCTGAAGAAGATTTGTGCTCAGCTCCTGAAGTGTGCTCTGATACTTCTGTTTCTCTGTAGTTCAATAGTAAGGGGGAGTTTGTGTGAGTAGCTGAGTTGCAGGGGGAGTGTTGTGATCAGTAGCTCTGGTACCATGTGTGTGATGATCAGGAGTTGATCAGTACTTGGTTTAGGTGTGCTTCAGTAGTTGATATGAACTGAAGTTGGTTTGTGTTTCTCATGATAGTCATAACTGAATCTGCTGCTAATTACTATGTTATGATTGATCAGTGTGGAGTTCTTCTTTGCTGAGTTGATGTTATGGAAGATTGAAGGACTTGGTTGGTTTTAGCCAAAAATTTGCCAAAGGGGGAGATTGTTGAGTCTTTAAGTGTTGGCTGCATTGTTTGGCAAAACCAAAGTATGGAATAGAAGCTTTTCCTTATGATGAACATTTCTTCAGTTACAAGTTTTCTCATTTGAAGCCATTCAGAAGCTGAAATCTACGTCAGAAGCTGAAATGCTCATCAGAAGCACTGTAGCACTTCAGAAGCAGTTTCAGGTTCTGAAGCCAGCGTTGACTTATGTTGACCACATCAGAAGCTGGGTTTGCTGGATTGTTTTTGCACGTATCTTGGGAGATTTAGCAAGGAGTTATGTTTGTATAATTGCTTCTAGAATGCTGGGTTAATTGAAGAAGATATCTTTGAAGATTTGGTTCAAAATTATGAAAATTCGTATTTTCTGTTTTAAATCTTTCAAAGATTGATTGCAGTTTTATTTGTTACTTTATTGGAACAATCTTATTCCAGTAACAAATCAATTCAGAAGATTTGGAGCATAATTAAGAGGCTTGCTGAAGATTATAAAAGGAGGAGCTTTGCTATTGAAGACTTACGATTTTAGAGAGTCTTAATTCAGAAAAAGAGTCTGTGTTAGTTTTAAGCTTGTTAGCTTTGTTTTGTGCACCACTCATATGTTTTGAGTTGGTTTAGAGTTTTATAGAGTTGTAATTCATTCTAAGCCTTTAGGTACGAATGAAGTTTTGTCTTTGAAGGTTTTCTAAAAAACAGGGTAGTTGTGTTTCAGAACTGGTTAAGTTCATAGGGTAGTTCAAGTGGCTGGGTTGTAGTTACTTGAATAGGAAGTTAGAGGTCTTTCTAATACTCAATGTGTTGGGTAGAATTCAAGACTAGGTGGAGATGAATTGCTTGGGATAGGAACTGGGAGTCAGTGTCTGAGTCTTAAGGATTAATTCCAATAGTGGAATTCCTTCCTGGATTGGTATCCCCCAGAGTAGGAGGTGTTTACTCCGAACTGGGTTAACAAACCTCTGTGCCTTTCACTTTCCTGCACTTTATTTTGCTGCTCTTGTATTGTGTTTACTTGTGCTCTGTTTTGCGATCTATTGTGCCCTGCTTATTGTTCAGAACCTGTCTGGTTCAGAACCTGGTATTCTCTTAGTTTTGCCTGGCCAGAATTTCACAAGATTCTTTCCAATTCCTCGTCCTTGGCTACAAGGTTGGCATCCGCACTAACCAAACCGCCTCTTATCCAATCTCTCTTCCCCTCGGAGATCTTTAGCCGCTTTTGGCACACTAGGAGAGCATTTGTCGCTTCATCTCGATCTCTCTTCGTCCTAGTGATCTCTCCCAAAGCTTGAAGGTGCCTCAATTCTAACTCCCCGTTTTTATTTTGGAGTTCTCGAACTTTAGCTTTGAGTTCCTCCACTTCTTTGTTGGGAACGGTTGTGCTTGGCTTAGGTGTAGGAGGTTTTGGAGGGCATATGACCTCAAAGGGTAGCTTGATTGTTTTAACCCTCTTCTTCACCCACTGAGTATATAGAGGCTTGGCCACACAATTCTTCTTGCCGACCCTTCCTTTGCACACTTGGCTCCAAGCCCTTCGGATTCTTTCTAGCAAGGCCGGGTCTTGTTCTCCTTCCCTTAAGAAGAAAGGTTCTAGCAAGAGATCACCGGGTTTGTCTTCCATGGGATAGCCTAGCTGTCGGAGAGAGAGGACCGGATTGTAGTTAATGCATCCCTTAGTACCAATGAGGGGTACATTAGGGAAATCCCCATAACTTAGGATGACTTCCGGGTCCTCTAAATCCGGAGAAAACCAATGAATGTCTTTCTCGGTGAGAGCTAACATTCTTTGCGACCATTGAAGCTTAGCTCGGTTTTCCACAAAATCTCGGCTCCTTGGCATGTGGGATGTCAACCAAATTTGTACCAAAGAAGTACAACATGAAATTGTGCGCCCTCTCCCTTGTCCATGCCTTGAATAAAGGGAATGATAAAAATCCGCCAAAAGGGTGGGAACCGGATTTTTAATCATGAACACTTTTATGGCCGGAAGGTCCACAAAGTCGTCCATATTGGGGAATAGAACTATTCCATACACCAAAAGGGCGAGGGTTGCGTTTGAATGCTTTCTCCTCCTTGTTAGCCAACAAAAACTGAGCTTGGGTCTCCAAGAACCTTCTCGTAAAACCCTTAGTGTTCCTTCTAGTTTCCAACTGAGGTGCTATGTCTTGAACATTAAGGTATAGGGATTCGGCGATGCTTTCTAAAGTAGGGCCTTTTCCCGGACCGAGATAAAGCCCACGGTCTTTCATGCTACAACCCAAAATCTTCTCAAATTCTTCCAAGGTTGGAGCTAATTGGAAGTCTTGAAAGGTAAAGCACCGGAGAGGTGGGTCAAAGGATTGAGCCAAAGTGGTTAAGGCCACCGAATCTATCTTCACGGGTAGGAGGTCGAGTATTAATCCATAACTTGCCTTGAAGTTGCCCTTGTCGACCGAAGAGATCCGTCTACTCAAAGCTAGCAAACTTTCCACTTTAGGGACCTTGATCTTGAAAGCGAGCGTATTTCTATTTTTGGAGGCCATATTCTTTTTGCTAATATTTGGTTGCTCTTTTTAATTTCCTATAAAGCAAAGTGGTATGCGAAAATTATTTTCCATGAATGTAAATGTATGATATGCATGAGTGTGATATGTATGTTCAAAATTTCCCCCCATCCTCACGTGTAGGCTCTAAAGGTGAGATTTCCTAAAAAAAGGTCCCTAGAGTCATAGATCTCACATGGAATTAAGGTCGTCGATGGACATACGTCACTTGACTTCAATACATTCCACGTGAAAATCTCCTCTAAGCGGGGTTTGGCATCCTACCTCACGGACATACGTCAACGCGGGCTTCCGCTCACAACCACCATTCTAACTTAGTTTTCTCTCGAGCTCGGGTAGAGAACCTCACACGTCCGGCATTAACCCGAACAATGTGGAGTGACATCGCTCAAGTAACAACCCCACAATTGATATAGATAAGAAGAAAATTGATATATAAATATAGAGCAAAAGAAAAAACAAATAATGATAACAAGCTACAAATACGCGAGTAAAATAAAACACCTTAGCCTAAAAGCCGACTAAGATAGGCTTGACTCGTCATACACAAACAAAGTGTTTTATGCATTTGTCCCCAGTGAAGTCGCCATTTTTGTCGCGTCGAATTTCGGATATCAAGCTATTGGGAAGCATTGAATCACTAATTTTAAATCACGACTGAACTTTTAATTTTCCGGGGAGAAAAGGAAAAAAGTTCGAAATTACCTTTGAAAAAGATTTTAGGTTCGAAAGTCGATTATGCGAGGGGAAGGTATTAGCACCCCTCACATCCGTTGTACTCAACGGGAACCTCTTAGTCGGCTTAGGCTTAAAATGTTTCAAAGTTTTACTTGCGTGTTTGAACATATAAAAAGGGAAAAAGAAAATATGATATAAAGGGAAAAAAGAGATAAAAACAAACGAAAGGGAAAAGAGAAAGTTTTTATTAATGAGCTTGACAAGATGTCGATCTTGCTCCTACGTATCTCCCGGTAGTCGGAGAATTCAAAGGGTACGTAGTTCTTTGGTAGAAAAAGTTTGTATGTTGGTTCGTTTTAATTAAAAAAGATTTGATCGTGCCCGAGCGAAAAAGTTTGAAAAGGAAATGCGGTCTACTATCGTTATGTGGATAGCTTAAAAAAGACCGATGAAAAAGGAATAAAGGTAAATGTCAACTGTTCGGGTTGTTGCCGAACTTGCCATTGACGACAATGCTTAAAGGTAAATGATTTGATAAAAAGGATTTGCACTCGGACATGAACAAAGGTTTTAAAACGCACGTAAGCGTAAAAGGTTTAAATGTCAAAAAGACGGACGCACATTAAGGTGATAAACTCGCACAAGGCGTAAATGTTTTAAAGATAAAAAAGACAGACGCACAGAAGTGTAAAAAGTTTGAAAAATAAAAAGACAGACGCACAGAGGCGTAAAAAGTTTGAAAATAAAAAGACAGACGCACAGAGGCGTAAAAGGTTTGAAAGGAAACGCGCGAAAGCGCGAAAGATTTGGATTGACCACGAGGGCCAAGAAAAAGTTCAAAATGGTCACGAGGGACCAAAGAAAGGTTAAGCGTGCTAGACGCGTTGAAGGTGGAATGACAATTGCCCGAACGACGAGACATACGTCACGCATTCGTGCAACCGAGGTTTGGGGAGACATACGTCAAGCCATTCCCTTTTCATTCAAGTTTTGTTTCGTCGAAACTCGGAGAAATCTCAACGGGAACCAAAACACTTGGTTGGGAAACTTAAAGAAAAGTTCTAAAAAAAGGGAAAATCACGAACAAATTTGTTGTTCGAGTTTATTGAAAATCATGAACATCACTTTTTGCTTAAGTTATCGAAACTCAAGAACAAGTGTTTGTTCAAGTTTGAAAGATGAATAAAAATCATAAAACATGCATAAATTTGGAAAGCGCACAAGTTCGGCTCAATTTGAGTTTGGTTTAAAAAGAGTGAGCAAGCTCGGCTCAAGTTCATGTTTGGGTTGAAAATCATGAACAACGTTGTTGTTCAAGTTTGGTTTTGGAAATAAAGAACCTAGCTTATTGCCCAAGTTTGATTTTTGAAAGTTTAAGAACATAACTTGTTTTGCAAGTTACTCAAAATTTATTGCACGAACTTGTGAAATTTCCAAAGACATGCAATATTATGGATATGGTTTGAACAAAAATGATTTTAACCCTCTTTAGGTTCTGAATCAAGGGTTGGAACCCCAAAAATTTGGCATTTGGAAGCCTGATTCATGTTCTGAATTTCACATACTTCGCAGAGCAACCAGAACTTGGCTCTGCGAAGTCAGGTTCTGATGTGGTCGCACTGCGAACATACTTTGCTCTGCGAAGTATGCGAAAATTTGAACTCAGAAGCTGTTTCTGAACAGAAGTTCAGAAACTGCTTCTAAGCAAGCTTCAGAACCTAAAGGGGGTTAAAAAGCTTGGCAAAATTGGGAAAAAAGGAGTATAAAAACTCAGTTTTTAGGCTTGGTCACTTTGAGATTCCTTTTGAGTTTCAAAAGGGGTTTTTGTGCACAAAATGAAATTTAACCAAAACAAAAGATGCAAACAGCAAACAAAATGAAAGATAAAGGCTATAGGATACTTACAGAACTCCTAGCAATGCTTGTGCAAGAGGTAGGAAGTGGCTTGCTGGATTGATTAGAGGTTGTGGACAATGAACTCTAATTGGTTTTGCTTTGGGTATGAACTATTTTTGATGTTGCAATGTGATGGATTTTGGTGTAAATTTCGTGTGTATTGTGTGTATATGGCTGTTTAAAATGAATGTGTTTCTGGTCTATCAATTGTGTGAAATCCTTGTGCCTTGGCATTCCTTTTATAGGCCAAAATGCAAATCTATGCAATGATGAACAAAATCCTAGAACCTAGCTGGTTTGTGGGCTAAATCCAGGCTAAATCACTTTGCATTTAATGCTAAAGGATAGAAGTTGCTTTGCCTTGTGCCAAGGGGCAAGACCTTGACTGATTTCAGCCACAAAATGCAGCTGCTTCTAGAATGCAATGATGAAAAAAACTGAAAAACAGGGCAGCTTGAAATGGTGTGATTCTTGGGATCAATCCTTGCAATCTTGGAAGGCCAAGCAATGAAAACGTGTACTGCCATGTACAGAGGGATTGGGGGAAGCAAAATGAGCATGTGGGCTGGTGTGTGGGAGGAGAAATCCAGCTGAAAACAGGGCACACCAAACAGCTGTGTCGCAAGCAAAACCACTTATGTTTGACTGGTTTTGGTGGAGAAATAAGGAAGGAAAGAGATCAAGCAGCTGGGTGGCAAGCTCAGGTTGGATGATAGGTCAATTGGGAGGGACAAGAGCTGACCAAGGGCAGCCAATTTGATTGAGCACATGCTAGGTTGGAAGAAAATCCTTCTTACCTTTACCTTTAATGTCACACCTTGATTCTTACTTTGTGCATTCAATTTGCCACAATTGATGATCATAACAATAATAGATAATAATAACAATAACTAAAATGAAAACAAAAGCAAGATAAATCAAAAAATAAAAATTATGCAGAAATTTCGCAGAGTTCGCAGTGCGAAGGCAACTTCGCAGTGCGAACTCCCCTTTTTTTGAATTTTTTTGTATTTTCTTTGAAATAAAATAAAAAACCCAAAAATGATAAAAAATAATGGCAATAATGAAAGTGATGATGAAAACAAAAAAAGTAGTGATAATAGTAATAAAGATGAAAATAATAAAATGATGAAAAAGGTTAATAATATTAGTAGTTATAAATAATGATAATATTAATAATAAAAGATAATAATGATATTATTAAATGAAAAATATAATAACAATAATATTAATATCAATGATGACAATGATAATATTTAATAAAAATGATAGTAATGCTAATGGTGAAAAGTGTAAATAAAATCCAATAAAGGAAATAATAAAAAGTAATAAATGATGAAATAATAAAAGATAAAACAAAGAAAAATATGAGTCAAAAATGGGGTATGACAACGACCATATTTCCCTGGGGGATCCGTGACTCTAGGGACCTTTTAGAAAATTTCATCTCTAGAGCCTACATGTGAGAATGGGTGGAAGTTTTGAACGTTCCTATACCAAACCCCTGCATACCATAAGCATTTGCATTCGTGAAAATTCATTTTTGCATAAACAAAAAAAAAGGGGCATGTTTTTGCATAATCATTGCATACATACATTCACATGCATTTTCATGCATTTTTCTTAAAAAATAAAGACACTCATCATTTTCCCCAAAACTCCAGTTGAACGAAGTCAACCATAGCCAGAAAACCCAAGAGACCATCGGCCCAAGAGTTCGATCTCTGACACTCGTACGGAACGCGAGCTAACAAGCAAAGGATCATGGATAACTTGGAACAAAATCAAGCTGCTTTGAGAGGAGAGGTTGATGAAATGAAAGGGAAAATGGATCAAATGTTAGAGTTAATGCAAGCCCTGTCTGCTCGGGAAAGCAACCCTCGTCCAACTATGGATGCAGCCAACGTACAATGGCCTCCGTACGGTCTTCCTCAAGGTTAAACCCCACCCGAAGGTGATGACCTTGTGCCACCTCCTCAACCACAGCTCACCATTCCCGTTAGGAATGAAGAGCATCGTCCTCAAGGGAATTCCACCACTCAACATGAGGTTGTTTCTCATAATGTGGAAGACACTCAGCCTAGGCATTCTGCTCCTGGCAATACCCACCAAGACAACGATTCCGCTCAAATGTATCGTGTTTTGGAAGAAAGGTTAAAAGCTGTCGATGGATCCAGCTCGTATGGTGCCTATAATGCCTTGGATATGTGCTTGGTACCCGATGTGGTAATCCCTCCGAAATTCAAAGTACCGGATTTTGAGAGGTACAAAGGAATTCAATGCCCTAGGAACCATCTGCGAATGTTCTGTAGGAAGATGGCAGCCTACGCCACAAACGAGAAACTCATGGTCCACGTGTTTCAAGACAGTTTGAGCGGAGCGTCATTAGATTGGTACATGCAATTGGAGCGTACCCATGTCCAAACTTGGAAAGACTTAGCCGATGCTTTCTTAAAGCAATACAAGTACAATTTGGATATGGCTCCAAATAGGATGCAGTTGCAGAATCTTGTGCAAAGGAGTAACGAGTCCTTTAAAGTGTACGCTCAAAGGTGGAGGGAACTAGCATCTCGCGTGCAGCCACCACTTTTGGAAAGAGAATTGGTTGACACATTCATGGGCACACTACAAGGCCCATATTATGACAAAATGATTGGAAGCACATCATCTGGCTTCTCCGATCTAGTCATAATCGGTGAAAGAATAGAGGATGGAGTGAAAAGGGGAAAGATCCAGGGCCCTCCTAAAGCTCAAAGTGGAGCTAGAAGACCCCCCAGCAACTTTCATAAAAAGAAAGAGGGGGAGACGAATGCTGTTTTAGTGGGCCCATCTCGGGCACCCTCAACACAAATGCCTCGCTACCATTATCCTTATGTGGCAGCAGCAGTAGTTCAGGGGCAGTACTCACCTCAAGTAATTCCCACAACTCCACCTCAACAACCAGCAGTGTTGCCTCAGCAAAATCAGCAACAGCAACGAGGCGGGTACCCACCAAGGAACCAAACGGGCCCAAAGAGTAACTATAGCAATGTGCAGTTCGATCCTGTACCCATGCCTTACGGTCAAATCTTGCAGTATTTAATCCAAAAGGGGATGGTCGAGCCAAGACCACTACAACCTTTGTTGCCACCATATCCACCTTGGTATGATGCAAATGCAAGGTGCGAATACCACGCGGGGACCTCGGGGCACAACATCGAGGGTTGTAGAGCCTTCAAACACAAGGTCCAGGACCTTATTAATCGAAAGTTGATGTCCTTCAAAGAGGAAAATCCAAACGTGAAAAACAATCCATTGCCAGGGCATGCGGGTCCCTCTGTAAACGCGGTGGAGGAGCAAGAAAACGTTTGCCCAATCAAAGAGGTAGCCATTGTAAAGACTCCCATATCAGTCATAAGGGAAAGGTTGACCGGCTTTGGTTTGTTCGAAGAAATGCACACCGACTGCGAAGCCTGCAAAATTAACCCGGACAAATGCGAAGAATTGAAGAAATGTCTTCAAGAGCTGATGGATCAAGGTTGGATCCAAATGGGCTATAAAACGGATAGCGCGGACGTTGCTACTTTGGAGTCTCAAGACCCAAAGCCTCTCGAAATCCCATACCAAAGGAGGGAGGTACAAATACCTATACAGCCCATAACATTCATGTTGTACCCTAATTTTGTCCCAAGCCTTTTTTTCAAAAAAAAAACAAAAACAAAAAAAAAAAAAGAGAAAAGTCAAAGTCACAAAAGTCAACAAAAAGTCAAAATTTCAGAAATGAGGACTTCGCAGAGCAAAGTCCCCATCGCTCTGCGAAGTCTGCGAATTTTTTGCAGATTTTAATTTCTTTGATTTATTTTCATTATAGTTATTATTATTATTACATGTCATTATTATTATTGCTATTATCATCAATTATGGCTGCGTGGACTCAGCAAAGCAAGAATTGGAGCATGTGCCATTAAAGCCAAGGTGAGAAGGTTTTTCTTCTAACCAAGCATGTGCCAAGCAAGTTGGCCTGCCCTTGGGCAGCTCTCATCCCTCCCAATTGCCTACAATCTGACCTTGAGCTTGCCAGCAAGCAGCTTACTCATTTTCTTCTTCCTTTTTCACCCTAAAACCAGTCAAACATTGAGGCTTTTGCTTGCCCAAGAGTTGGTTTTGCTGCCCTGTTTCAGCAGCTTTTCTTCTCTTCTCACACCAGCCCACATGCTTCTTTTGTTTCCCCCAACCTCTGTACATCCCAGCCCACGTTTTTTCTTGCTTGGCTTCTCAAGATTGCAAGGTTTAATCCCAAGGACAGCCCAATTGCAAGCTACCCTATTTTTCTCACTTTTTCATCATCATTGCTATCTAAAATTAGCTTCATTGATGACTGATTTTAGCCAAAGTCTTAACCATTGCAGCAAGGCAAGGTCACCTCTTCCCTTTAGCATTAAATGCAAAGCAATTCAGTCATGATCATGGCACAAAATCAGCCCTGCAGCAGATTTTCTCATCATGACATTTGATCTCATTTTGGCCTATAAAAGCCATGCAATGCTGCAGGATTAAAGGCAGTTCTTTGAGAGTTCAACACACAGAATTAACACAGCACAAGACAGAGGTTTTAGAGCAAAAAACCAGTTCCAAGAGAGTGAGAATTAAGTGAGTTGCTACACACAAAAACAGAGTTGTTTTGAGCAAGATTAGAGCAAAGTTCCAATCCTTTCTTCCATAAATCATCCCAAATCAATACAAAGTAACCAAGCCATCAAAACAGCATTAAACCTCACACAAAGAGTGAAGAACAATAGCAATTTACCATTGTTCTTGCTGTTTGCATTCATCAAACATTTACAACCTTGCAAACTTCAACCATTCAAGTCCTTTCAATTTCCTTGCAACAAGAGCTTTGGGCTAGGAGTTGGTAAGTCATTCTAACTGGTTTATATTGCATTTACATACTGTTTGCATTTGCTTTTGATTCCAACTTGTTACAATCTCAGTTTTGCATTTTTAAGTTTCACTCATTTTTGATTCAAAACCCCTTTTGAACCTAAAAAGGAATCCCAATGTTTGCAAAACATTTAAACTAAGTTGTTGCACTCATTTTATTGCTAATTTCAAAAGCTTTTCACTCCTCCAAAAGTTCTGAGTTTGTTCAGAAGTTGCTTCTGAACTCAAAATTTTGCAGAGTTCGCAGTGCGAAGCTCTGGTCGCAGTGCGACTATGACAGAACTCAAAATCTAAGTTCAGGCTTCTAAAAAGCCAATTTTTGGGGTTCTAACCTAAAAGCTCAGAAGCTAGGAGGATTAAAACTCTTTTTATTCAAACCATAACAAGAGTTTTGCATGATATTGAAGATTCACAAGTTTGAGCAATACTTTTTGAATAGCTTGCGAAACAAGTTACGTTCGTTAAACTTTCAAAATCAAACTCAAGCAATAGGCCAAGTTCATTATTTCAAAACCAATCTTGAACAATAGCCTTGTTCATGAATTTCAATCAAAACATGAACTTGAGCCGATTTTGCTCATTTTACGAAACCAAGCTTAAATTGAGCCGAACTTGTGCATTTTCTAAACTTGTGCACTTTTCATGCACATAAAGAAGCAAACTTGTTCATTAGGTTGCAACAACTAATTTGAACATTAAAACCTTTTCATTTGAGTTTTAAACCAAGTGTTTTGATAACTTTGGGATTTCTTAAAATTCGAACAAGACTTGAATGAAAAAGGGATGGTTTGACGTATGTCTTTCCATTTCCCCGATTGAACGAATGCTTGACGTATGTCTCGTTGTTCGGACAATCGTCATTCTATTTTCAACACATCCAACCACACCAAACCTTTCTTGGCCCTTTGTGGTCAATTGAACCCTTTTTGACTCGGTTGAGTCACTTTGGTCAATGTTCGACTCGGTTGAGTCCATTGAACCTTTTCTTGATCCCATTGGATGTGTAACACCCATACTAAATTATCTAGAATATTTAGCATGCGTATTAATCTGATATCAGATACATTAAAATTACAATAATTAATATATACAAACCACTGAATGAGTACAATTTGCTCGTTTACATCAATATCCAAGTGTCATATAATACACGTTTATATACATATATAAAATCTGACAACCTCCTGAGCTTGCCTTGACGAGCATCTGCACTCCAACCAGCGTCTTCCTGAACATCTTCATGGACATCTCTTGCTTACCTGAAAAACCTGCACCAGAAGGATTGGGATGAGACATAATGTCTCAGTGAGCTCCAACCCAACCTACTGTTGGCAACCACGGGGGAAACCTAGGGTCGCCGTGCCTACTCTTAGCGATCTTGGGGATACCTACGATCGCCGGCTTTCTCTACATACTTTGCGATCAAGGGGAAAACCTAGGATCGCTTCATTGTCTTATCTCATACATTTCATACTCTATTCTTATCTTAGTCTTATACGTAGTGATCTTGGGGACATCCTATGATCACATCTCGTTCACTAGGAACTAATCATCATGTCTCGTATTACATATATAGTATACATATTCATTTCGTATTCGTATCATCTTTTCATATCATAAAGTTAGAAGTTAGCGTTGAACAAACAATCATTATCTTGGTTCGTTTTACGGAGTGCATCCGGGTGGAGTAACCCCGAAGTACATCTCCCATCATACCGGTGAAATTCCTATCATATCAGGCTAACACCGGACTCCTCTTATCTTTGTGTAGGCAACCCTCTCGGTGAAGCCCCATCCGGCATAATCCGGAGCCTGCTGGACACATCTTGCATGTAGACAACCCTCTCGGAGAAGTCCCATCCGGCGTAACCCGGAGCCTGCTGGACATGCTTAATCTTTTAACATACGTGTGGACAATCCTCTCGGAAGAGTCCCATCCGGCGTAACCCGGAGTCTGATGAACACGTTTAACATCGTCTTATAATTTACGTGTGGATAGCCCTTTAGGAGAAATCCCATCCGGCATAATCCGGAGTCTGATGAACACGTTATCATATTCTTTATCATTAAGTTCTTACTTAAGTTCATATGCTTATCTAATACGTTTCATAGTCTTATGCATATCTGATGCATTCTTTAAGTAAATCGTTCTTAAATGCTTAACCTATCAAGGTTCTTAACTATAAACATAAATTCATTCTTGTACTTAGTACATGATGTGTACCATTCTATATTTCTTTAACCTATAATAGGTTCTTGACTTATCATTCTCATAAGCCTTTGTCTAAAGGTTGGGAACTAAGCCCCTTTATCTTACTTGATAACTTAGGGTTTGATCTACCCATTGTCATATTGATTCTTGATTCTTAGTGAGGTTAAACCTCAAAGATATGTTAAGTTTCTAACCCCACTCTCATGCTAATACAAGGTATACTATGATCCATTCTTCCATTACTCAAAGCATAAAGGCATACTGGAACTGTGGGGACGGTTTCTGGCTTTAAAACACATTTTAAAATTTGGGGTGGCATGCTGTGTTTATCGTGGCACGATGTGCCTTGTCGTGGCACGATGGCTGCCTGATCAGTATGATCATGGCACGATGCGTGCCATCGTGGCACGATAAATCCAGGGGTGCCAGGCCCTGTAGCTGTTCCAGAAAGTTCAAAAACGAGTATTTAACAACATCACAGTCCAGCAAGCATTTATACATTAAAATCAAGGTTTTTAACACATAAAATCATAGCATAATCATGTATTAACAAAAGGGAACTAACTTATGCAAATCTAGCTTAAAATCATTCATGAATTCCTTTCCTCTCTAAACCATAAAACTACCCAAAAAGGGGTAAAATTCTTAGGGAGCTCACCTTGATTTATAGCTGATGCCATGATAAGCTTCTAATCCAAGGCCCTAACTTGATTCCTCTTCTTACCTAGCTTGATTCTTCTCAAAACCCTAGCTTGCCCTTTTTCCTTTCTTTACTTCCTTGCTCCTTTTGCTTCAAAATTGGCTCAAGAATCACATAAGGATGCTTGCATAATGTTTGGGGCAAGATTAGAGGAAGAAGATAGATGATTGTTGAGAAGAGAGGGAGTGGCGTGAGAGGAGAAGAAGAATGGAAGGAAAATGAAATGAAAAAATATCTTCCCCCCTCTAATTTAAACAATCCTCCCTTTTCAAATAATTTCCAAATTGCCATTGCCCATAATTACAAGATTGCCATGCTTGCTTAATAAGTTTCTACGCTGTTGACCGTTACATCTAAGCGGGATATTACACTTGCCATATAAATAAACCCATTAACTGAAAATTTACCAAATTGTCCTTTGCTTAAAACATTTCTGATACATCGTCTCAATATTAATAAATATTCGAGTTTTAGGCGGGATGTTACAATCTACCCCCCTTAAAGAAATTTCGTCCTCGAAATTTAGAATCCACTATCATATATGAATGAATCTTCCTTATTACTTCCTTCATTAGCCAAGACTCCAATTCATCTTACTTATCGGAATCCCTTAGATTCCAACTCTATAAGTCGAATGTATCCGACAATCTTTTCGTTGACTGGAATACTTGATGTGCATCACACAATTCTTGCGTAACAGAATATGAGGTTATCCGAACCATCGCATCCAACTTGTTGACTATATCCTTGTTCATACACTTCTTGTAACCCAAACTAGAGTTATCCAATCCTAACACTTGTGCTGAATTCTTATAATCTCGTCATAGTCCGCGTAATCTTACTTAGACGACATTGGACTTTCTTATTATCCTCGACGATTCCATTGAATTCTTATATTCGATCTTTGCCTTACACAACGGCATCCTACATATATGGTTTTACCATAATTATACCATTCTTTAATGAGAGTAAAATTACCGCACTACCTCCATTATACAAATACAAGGAGGAGGCATCCTGGTGTGCTACTTTCCATAGTCTTAATCATTGCTTCCACTACGAAATTCCTCAAGGGCTCGCGTAATCTTACTGATTACCCGCGTTCTGCTCCGATTGATCTATAACGTAACTTAGAAATCATTCTTCATACTAGGAGTTTGCCAATCTCCCATCGTTCTTGTCACAACTTATTCTCGTTTTCTTGTCGTAGCATAAATGTTTTCTACACCGATAATCCCAAACTTATAGTAGTTTAGTCCAAGTGATAAGTGGCTTAAGTCGTCGCACATATCATTATACAATATATTTCATAGCATATAACTTACATACATGAGCAAGCACGTGCACACTATACATTATCTCATCCTTGTCCGACTAACGGGACATCATTCTTAACTTTAACATATTGGAGACACTACCACATCCATTGGGAATCTTTTCTTTTACTCTTAACTCATTTTGTAACATTCGGGATTTGCCTTTCAACTGGCTTGCCAGGTTTGCCCCGCCAATGTTACTCATGCTTATTTCTTGAGTATACAACAACCTATAATGTAAATTTATGGTTACATTCTACCGGCATCACAAACTTAGTTCTCGTTCCGGACGTCGAATTCAAAATCATTGTTTTCAATGGAAAACTCTACTTGATTGCTACCAAAATAGCACACTTAGTCTTTAATCCTTTAGTCATAACCTGAAATTACGTAGCCCTTTACCATGAACTACGAATAACTTTTAATCTGCGTAAAAGTTCTCCGTCCTTTACTGGTGAACATTAAGTTCAAGACTTTCTAAAATCTTCCGCTAAAATAGGTTAACATAACATGGGTACAACATGAAATTAAACTCATTTGCCACCGCATTGTCGCTTATGACCAATGCTTCAAAATCACCAATTTCATCTTACGAGTGCAACCTGCACTACTACTATCTCATGCTCAATTCTCTTTATACTAAACTTATTCTTCAAGTATACTTGATGTTACTGAGCTAAAATAGCTGAACTACCATTTCAGGAATAACTTCCAATGTTTTTAATCTTAATGCGCTAGAATCACTTCCTTCTTATTCCTTACCATATATTCTTAAACTATTTCGATATTCCATTCCTCATGGGTTCGAGGTTCGAAGTATTCCTCAACTTAACTTCCGAAATCTTCCATTAGAACTCGTGATATGTTCAAGTCGTCTCTACTTACTATTATTCCATATTATAAGAGTTAAGCACTTATCATCTTCTCGTTCCCTAAGCTTCAGCTTAGCATTGTTCATTAATTCATTCCTAGATTGCTACTCCGCTGCGCAACTCTGATTCTTAACAATTCTGGTTAGAATTTGAGCAATACACCACTATTGCCAAATAAAATTTCATTGAACAATCCTCTTACTTTATCACTTTGTAGTTACCGTCACAAACCATTTGACGTTACTGTTTCTCTTGAGGCTTAAATCATCCGCTTAGCTTACGGATTAGTCATCACCTGACTTGGGTTTCTTTTTGGTCTTAAACCATATTCTTACTTTCACAATAATACGCCAAAACCTGGAAACGGTTAATACTCCCGTCAAATAGCTTAAACACTGGTTCCAACTTTACTTTCCATATTCCGAATTAGGTGACCATCTCTTGGTCAATCCAACATGTATTATTGTTTTAACATTGCAGAAACCGACCTAAAAGTACACCTGGAGCAGCTTAAATTTCACACTTAAATCACTTGTGTCAACTTCCAAAACAACTTATGACTTCTAGAGGTTCATACCTTCTATATACTGAATCCACTAATAGTTGAGTCTCGTTCCTATTCGTCCTAACTTTATCCGTAAGGATTTCATTTTCATACCCATGATCTTTCCGAGACAATTTCGGTCTCTATGGTCTTACCATACCTCTTAGGTTACCTTCGAAACCCTCCAGTTAACTGATCTTGAGCTTCAAAACCTCATCATTACCTTTTAATTCATTCAGCAACTCGTTACTTAACATCTAAATTATTTATGCATATAGTTGAACAATCCGAAATCTATACCTTATTACCGCCCTCGGAACTTATCAACACGAGGTGATCTCTTTCAGCTTCTAGAATATCTGTGGAAGGAAACTCATCAGTTGTAAACTTAAAACTCATTAACATTAACCACAATCTTAACCTTTCGTATTTAAAACGATCCTCTGGATAATAAAGTCTCAATATAATTTCTCGGCTAAAATTCCAATTATCCTTAAAAACAGGTCTACTATAACCATGTGTCCTCTTAAACTCGTCTTCTTCATCCATTCAAGGGACTTCAACTTATTCTTCAATATCATGTTCTGAGAAATCATTACTTGCTGCTGAGCTTGCGTTTCTCGTATAAACATCTTGTTGGCTCATCATAATGAAAATAATCCAATTCACTTTTCTTGGTATAAAACTTTTCATTGGACTTAGCTCATTTCAAATCTTCTACCAACAGAACATATCCTAAAACACGCTTCGATGTGCAATAGGTATTATCATTACTACTTACTCATCCATTTTGGGTCCTAGATTGCATACCATCTTTTCTTCTCAAGGAGTGCTCCACTGTCATTCTCGTGGCACGAGATGCATGGGTCGTGGCACGATGGATGTCCTGATCCATATGATCGTGGCACGATAGAAGCTCTCGTGGCACGATAATTCCAGCAAGCTCAGACTCTGCAGCTTCGTCTGCCCCAATTAATCCTCTTAATCAATAATTAAACCTCTTTACTGATTGGATTTAAAATCTCATCCGATTTGAGTACGCGAGTCCTTCGATTCCTCACACTCTGTCCTTTCCACGGTTCCCGTCGTGGTTCCATAATTTCTTACTGTTCGTGTCTCCTCTTATGAGACATCTCTTAATGACGCGTCCAACTGTGTTAAGGTTCTTCACCTTATCCTTAAATATTTCTGACATCCCTGAAACTCTGCCGCAAACAGGCTTAGCCACTTTACGGTTCGATGGCCACCATTTGGCGTTGAATACTTCTTCGCCCTTCATAAACTTCGTTCCTCCTTAGTCACATTCAGCTCTCGGACATTTATCCTAACTGTCATATACTAGACTGAGTTGATCAGGCTCAACTAGATGTGACCTTTAGAACAATATCCGGAACCCAATGGTCCCACTACTTTTATTGAAACTTTAATGACCCAAGGCACGGTCTGAATCGACCTGCTCTGATACCAATTGTAACACCCATACTAAATTATCTAGAATATTTAGCATGCGTATTAATCTGATATCGGATACATTAAAATTACAATAATTAATATATACAAACCACTGAATGAGTACAATTTGCTCGTTTACATCAATATCCAAGTGTCATATAATACACGTTTATATACATATATAAAATCTGACAACCTCCTGAGCTTGCCTTGACGAGCATCTGCACTCCAACCAGCGTCTTCCTGAACATCTTCATGGACATCTCTTGCTTACCTGAAAAACCTGCACCAGAAGGATTGGGATGAGACATAATGTCTCAGTGAGCTCCAACCCAACCTACTGTTGGCAACCACGGGGGAAACCTAGGGTCGCCGTGCCTACTCTTAGCGATCTTGGGGATACCTACGATCGCCGGCTTTCTCTACATACTTTGCGATCAAGGGGAAAACCTAGGATCGCTTCATTGTCTTATCTCATACATTTCATACTCTATTCTTATCTTAGTCTTATACGTAGTGATCTTGGGGACATCCTATGATCACATCTCGTTCACTAGGAACTAATCATCATGTCTCGTATTACATATATAGTATACATATTCATTTCGTATTCGTATCATCTTTTCATATCATAAAGTTAGAAGTTAGCGTTGAACAAACAATCATTATCTTGGTTCGTTTTACGGAGTGCATCCGGGTGGAGTAACCCCGAAGTACATCTCCCATCATACCGGTGAAATTCCTATCATATCAGGCTAACACCGGACTCCTCTTATCTTTGTGTAGGCAACCCTCTCGGTGAAGCCCCATCCGGCATAATCCGGAGCCTGCTGGACACATCTTGCATGTAGACAACCCTCTCGGAGAAGTCCCATCCGGCGTAACCCGGAGCCTGCTGGACATGCTTAATCTTTTAACATACGTGTGGACAATCCTCTCGGAAGAGTCCCATCCGGCGTAACCCGGAGTCTGAGGAACACGTTTAACATCGTCTTATAATTTACGTGTGGATAGCCCTTTCGGAGAAATCCCATCCGGCATAATCCGGAGTCTGATGAACACGTTATCATATTCTTTATCATTAAGTTCTTACTTAAGTTCATATGCTTATCTAATACGTTTCATAGTCTTATGCATATCTGATGCATTCTTTAAGTAAATCGTTCTTAAATGCTTAACCTATCAAGGTTCTTAACTATAAACATAAATTCATTCTTGTACTTAGTACATGATGTGTACCATTCTACATTTCTTTAACCTATAATAGGTTCTTGACTTATCATTCTCATAAGCCTTTGTCTAAAGGTTGGGAACTAAGCCCCTTTATCTTACTTGATAACTTAGGGTTTGATCTACCCATTGTCATATTGATTCTTGATTCTTAGTGAGGTTAAACCTCAAAGATATGTTAAGTTTCTAACCCCACTCTCATGCTAATACAAGGTATACTATGATCCATTCTTCCATTACTCAAAGCATAAAGGCATACTGGAACTGTGGGGACGGTTTCTGGCTTTAAAACACATTTTAAAATTTGGGGGTGGCATGCTGTGTTTATCGTGGCACGATGTGCCTTGTCGTGGCACGATGGCTGCCTGATCAGTATGATCATGGCACGATGCGTGCCATCGTGGCACGATAAATCCAGGGGTGCCAGGCCCTGTAGCTGTTCCAGAAAGTTCAAAAACGAGTATTTAACAACATCACAGTCCAGCAAGCATTTATACATTAAAATCAAGGTTTTTAACACATAAAATCATAGCATAATCATGTATTAACAAAAGGGAACTAACTTATGCAAATCTAGCTTAAAATCATTCATGAATTCCTTTCCTCTCTAAACCATAAAACTACCCAAAAAGGGGTAAAATTCTTAGGGAGCTCACCTTGATTTATAGCTGATGCCATGATAAGCTTCTAATCCAAGGCCCTAACTTGATTCCTCTTCTTACCTAGCTTGATTCTTCTCAAAACCCTAGCTTGCCCTTTTTCCTTTCTTTACTTCCTTGCTCCTTTTGCTTCAAAATTGGCTCAAGAATCACATAAGGATGCTTGCATAATGTTTGGGGCAAGATTAGAGGAAGAAGATAGATGATTGTTGAGAAGAGAGGGAGTGGCGTGAGAGGAGAAGAAGAATGGAAGGAAAATGAAATGAAAAAAATATCTTCCCCCCTCTAATTTAAACAATCCTCCCTTTTCAAATAATTTCCAAATTGCCATTGCCCATAATTACAAGATTGCCATGCTTGCTTAATAAGTTTCTACGCTG
Source organism: Medicago ruthenica (assembly GCA_018208015.1). NCBI lineage: Eukaryota > Viridiplantae > Streptophyta > Magnoliopsida > Fabales > Fabaceae > Medicago > Medicago ruthenica. The sequence continues at coordinate 52,869,246 of CM031376.1, forward strand.
TTGACCGTTACATCTAAGCGGGATATTACACTTGCCATATAAATAAACCCATTAACTGACAATTTACCAAATTGTCCTTTGCTTAAAACATTTCTGATACATCGTCTCAATATTAATAAATATTCGAGTTTTAGGCGGGATGTTACAGGATCAATCAAACCTTTCTCCACTCGGTTGAGTCACTTTGGCCAATTTTCGACTTGGTTGAGTCCATTGAACCTTTTCTTGATCCCGTTGGATCAATCGAACCTTTCCCGACTCGGTTTAGTCACTTTGGTCAATGTTCGACTCGGTTGAGTCAATTGAACCTTTCTTGATCCCGTTGGATCAATCGAACCTTTTCGACTCGGTTGAGTCACTTTGGTCAATGTTCGACTCGGTTGAGTCCATTGAACCTTTTCTTGATCCCGTTGGATCAATCGAACTTTCTCGACTCGGTTGAGTCACTTTGGTCAATGTTCGACTCGGTTGAGTCCATTGAACCTTTTCTTGATCCCGTTGGATCAATCGAACCCTTGTTTGACTCGGTTGAGTCACTTTGGTCAATGTTCGACTCGGTTGAGTCCATTGAACCTTTTCTTGATCCAGTTGGATCAATCGAACCTTTCTCGACTCGGTTGAGTCACTTTGGTCAATGTTCGACTCGGTTGAGTCCATTGAACCTTTTCTTGATCCCGTTGGATCAATCGAACCTTTCTCGACTCGGTTGAGTCATTTTAATCTTTTTTTTGGTCCCCTCGCGGCCTATTCGAACCCTTTTTTCCCCAACGGACATGTTTTATCTATTCTAAGCGTGATTTGAAACAAACACTTAAGCCTCCCATGCGCGAGCACACAAGCTATGTTTAATCGTAAGAATACGATCAAAACATCGTTCCTTAAAAATAACCAACATATACGTTTTTCTACCAAAGAACTACGTAGCTTTGATTTCTCCAACGCACCGGGAGATACGTAGGAGCAAGATCGTCATCTTGTCAAGCACAATAATAAAAAATAATAGCTTTTTCCCCTTCATCATATTTTCTTTTTCCCTTTTACATATCCAAGCATGCAAGCAAAACTTTGAAAACATTCTAGCCTTAGCTAACTAGGAGGTTCCCATTGAGTACAACGGACGTGAGGGGTGCTAATACCTTCCCCTTGCGTAATCGACTCCCGAACCCGGTAATGGTTGCGATGACCATCCTTTCCTCATCGTCAAGGGTTTGATTATCGTTTCCCTTCAAAATAAAAAACTTAAGGGTTTATCAACGTTCCCTTTAAACAAAAACTTTGGTGGCGACTTCACACAACCTTGCTAGCGTTTGCATACGCTCGAGGTTTGCGCGTTTTTAACGAGAGCGCACAATTCCATGTGCCGGCACCCTTCTCCTTTGAAAGCACAAAGAGGGTACAGTGGAATTACCAACTTGTTGCCTATGTGGAAGGAAAACCATTGGCAAAAATTGAATCCAACATCACTAACATTACCGGTGTTGGAGGAATGACAAGGAGTGGTAGAGTCTTCGCTCCGAAAGAACTCGGGAAGGCACCAGCTGAACTACCAAGAGAACCGCTCAAAGAAAAGAACGTGGAAGAGGATGAAAACCAAGCGGGACCCTCTCAGAAAATAGCCCCACAAAAGGAGGCCGAGGAGTTCCTAAGAATAATCCAAAAGAGCGAGTATAAGATCATTGACCAGTTGGGTCAAACTCCCTCCAAAATCTCCATGTTATCTTTATTGCTAAGCTCGGAGGCTCACCGAGAAGCATTAATGCGGATCCTTAGTGAGGCACATGTCACTAAGGATATCCCTGTGGATCAATTCAACGAGATAGTCACAAACATTACCTTAAGCAGGTATTTGGGTTTCAACAACGACGAGCTACCCGACGAGGGGAATATTCACAACAGCGCCTTGCACATCTCCGTGAAGTGTTTGGACCACATCCTCTCTCGAGTATTGGTAGAAACGGGGTCATCTTTGAACGTCATGCCCAAGACTACCCTTCTAAAGCTATCATGTGAAGGGACAGTAATGAAGCCAAGCGCTTTGGTGGTGAAAGCTTTTGACGGGTCAAGAAGGGCCGTCATAGGAGAGATTGACCTACCGGTTCAAATTGGGCCTAAGGTTTTCTCCATCACCTTCCAAGTCATGGATATTAATCCAACTTACAGTTGTCTTCTCGGACGACCATGGATTCACATCGCCGGAGCCATCACCTCCACCCTACACCAAAAGCTCAAATTCATTGTCGATGACAAGATGATTGTAGTTTCAGGCCAAGAGGATATGATGGTAAGCCATCTTTCGTCATTCCGTTACATAGAAACGGACGAAGAGGCTGTGGATATTCCCTTCCAATCTTTGGAAGTGGCAAATGTCGTGACCATAAGCTCAAAACCCAAGAAAGAGGCAAGAACAACCATGTCATCATGGAGGGCAGTAAGAGAAGCTCTAGAAGAGAGTAGACCCACCGGATGGGGTAAACTGGTAGACATACCAGAAAAGAAAAACCGTTTTGGGCTAGGGTATCAGCCGTCAGCGGAAACCTCCTCAAAGCCTCAAAAGTAAGGGATCCTTCCCATTTTGGAGATATTTGTCAGCGCGGGTTTTAATGATGAAGACCAAGTGGCTCTATTGGAAGACGTGGACGAGGAAGTGCCCGATTCGGTACACCGCTGTACTTCGGATGAAATCTTGAACAATTGGAGTGCCATCGAAATTCCCAAAATCATTTCCAATTTCAAGTAATTTACTATGTCTGTTTTTGTTTTTGAAAAAAAAAATCATTTCGCTCTGCCCATGGCAAATGATTAGTTGTGTGGGGGCCCCATGTTTTTAAGTTATTTCAATCATAAATAAAATTGCATTTTATGTCCAATTGAGTTCTTTTTCTTTTGTTTCTTTTATCGCATTATTTAAAGAAAATTTTTCTGCAAAAACCTAAAATAAAATCATACTCATGCAGATCCACAAATCCACCAACCAAAAACATCACTGCCTTAATCCCTTATGACTTCGACTTCCCGATTAACCAAACGGAAGATGATAAAGAGGACGATTATGAACTGCCTGAAGAATTGTCCGGACTTGGGGATCAAGAGGATAGGGTAATACAACCTCATCAAGAACCGATTCAAATGATCAACTTGGGGACTGAAGAGGATAAGAAAGAGGTCAAAATAGGAGCCTCCCTGCGAGAGGATGTGAAGGAAAAGCTGGTTAAGCTTCTACAAGAGTATGTGGATGTGTTCGCTTGGTCGTATCAAGACATGCCAGGTTTAGACCCTAACATCGTCATGCACAGACTACCCCTCAAGCCAGAATGCTCACGAATAAAACAGAAATTGAGACGAACCCGACCTGACATGGCTATCAAGATTAGAGAGGAGGTCAAAAAGCAGTTTGATGCCGGCTTTTTAGCCGTAACCAAGTATCCGCAATGGGTTGCCAACATTGTGCCAGTCCCAAAGAAGGATGGCAAAGTCAGAATGTGTGTGGACTACCGGGACTTGAATAGAGCAAGCCCAAAGGATGATTTCCCACTACTACATATTGACATATTGGTAGACAACACCGCCCAATTCTCAGTTTTCTCCTTCATGGACGGATTCTCGGGATATAACCAAATCAAAATGGCTCCAAAGGACATGGAGAAAACCACATTCATCACCCCATGGGGAACTTTCTGCTATAAGGTAATGCCCTTCGGATTAACAAATGCCGGGGCAACGTATCAAAGAGCAATGGTGACTCTTTTCCATGACATGATTCATAAGGAAATAGAGGTCTACGTCGATGACATGATTGCCAAATCCCAGACGGAGGAGGATCATCTGGTCCATTTGCAAAAGCTTTTCGAACGCCTGAGAAAGTTCAAGTTGCGCTTAAATCCTAACAAGTGCACATTTGGTGTTGAAGTGGGTAGTGGGAAAGTTATTGGGTTTCATCGTCAGCCAAAGGGGAATTGAAGTGGATCCTGACAAGGTAAAGGCCATAAAAGATATGCCAGCGCCAAATACAGAGAAGGAGGTCCATGGGTTCTTAGGGAGATTGAACTATATCGCTAGATTCATCTCACATATGACAGCCACCTGCGAACCAATCTTCAAACTGCTGAGGAAAAATCAAGCTGTTCAGTGGTACGAGGACTGCCAAGAGGTGTTTGACAAGATCAAACAATACCTACAAGAACCACCAATTTTAATACCTCCGATTCCGGGTAAACCCCTCATCTTATACCTATCGTGCCTGAGGGATCAATGGGTTGCGTGTTAGGACAACAAGATGAAACGGGAAGAAAAGAGCACGTGATCTACTACCTAAGCAAGAAGTTCACCGACTGTGAATCAAGGTATACTTCGCTTGAAAAGACATGCTGCGCTTTAGCATGGGCTGCTCGACGCTTAAGATAGTACATGTTGACCCATACAACTTGGTTGATATCAAAGATGGATCCCATCAAGTACATCTTTGAAAATCCTGCCCTCACAGGAAAGATAGCCCGTTGGCAAATGTTGCTGTCTGAGTATGACATCCAATATGTCACTCAAAAGGCTATAAAAGGGAGTGTCATATCGGAGCACCTTGCTCAACAACCATTGGAGGATTATCAACCCATACAATTCGACTTCCCTGACGAAGACGTTGTAGCTTTGAATGACGAAAGGGTCACAAGCGATGATGAAGGGCCAGAGCCGAGAGCTCGATGGAAGCTCGCTTTCGATGGTGCCTCAAATGCCATGGGGCACGGGATCGGGGCAGTCCTAATCTCCCCAAGAAATGGATACCAACCCTTCACAGCAAGGTTATGCTTTGACTGCACCAAAAACATGGCAGAATATGAAGCATGCATTTTGGGCCTCGAAGCCGCAATTGATCTAAGGATCAAAATCCTTGAAGTATACGGTGACTCAGCCCTAGTCATCTATCAGGTCAAAGGAGAAATCACCTTGCCCGGGTTGTAGAGTTGATTGAGCATTTCGATGAAATCACCTTCCATCACATACCCCGATAAGAGAATCAGGTAGCAGATGCCTTGGCTACGTTATCATCAATGTGCCAAGTAAATTTCCACAACGAGGCGCCAATCATAAAGATGGATCGTAGAGACAAACCAGTTGTATGTGCAGTAGTCGAAGAAGGACTTGACAATAAACCCTGGTTCTACGACATTAAGCGATACCTCGAAGAGCAAGAGTATCCCGAGAATGTCTCACAAACAGACAAGAGAACCCTCAGGAGATTGGCATCACAATTCTTCCTCAGCAGGGACACCCTCTACAAAAGAAATTATGACATGGTCTTGCTCAGATGTGTGGATAAACATGAAGCGGACATGCTCATCAAAGAAATCCACGAGGGATCCTTTTGAACCCATGCCAATGGGCATGAAATGGCAAAGAAAATCCTAAGGGCGGGCTATTACTGGCTAACCATGGAAGCTGACTGTTTCCGCTATGCCAAGACTTGTCACAAATGCCAAATTTATGCCGACAAGGTGCATGACCACCAACTCCTTTGAACGTCATGACGTCACCCTAGCCATTCTCTATGTGAGGCATAGACATGATTGGAATGATTGAGCCAAAAGCTTCAAATGGACATCGTTTCATCCTGGTTGCCATCAACTATTTCACCAAGTGGGTCGAAGCAGCTTCATATGCAAACATAACCAAACAAGTGGTAGCCCGATTCATCAAAAAGGAAATCATTTGCCGTTACGGCACTCCTCACAAAATCATCACCGATAATGGGGCAAACTTAAACAACAACACGATGAAGGAGTTGTGCAAAGACTTCAAGATCGAGCACCATAATTCCTCACCATACCGGACAAAGATGAACGGCGCAGTAGAAGCGGCCAACAAGAACATAAAGAAAATCATCCAAAAGATGGTGAAAACCTATAAGGATTGACATGAGATGCTTCCCTTTGCGCTACATGGCTACAAAACAGCCATTCGCACTTCCACCGGGGCAACCCCTTTCTCTTTAGTATACGGTATGGAGGCCGTGCTTCCCGTTGAGGTTGAAATCCCTTCATTAAGGGTCTTGATGGAAACCAAGTTAGAAGAAGCCGAATGGGTCCAAACAAGGTTTGACCAACTGAACCTCATAGAGGAGAAACATCTTACAACATTATGTCATGGACAGCTGTACCAAAGAAGGCTTAAGAGGGCATTCGACAAGAAAGTTCGTCCTCGAGAATTCAAAGAGGGAGACCTAGTGCTGAAGAAAATATTACCTATCCACAAGGATCCCCGCGGGAAATGGACTCCCAGCTATGAAGGATTGTACGTGGTAAAGAAAGCCTTCTCTGGTGGAGCCTTAATCATCACCACTATGGATGGAGAGGAGTTTCCACTCTCAATAAATTCCGACGCAGTCAAGAAGTACTATGCCTAAAAAAAGAAAAAAGCTCGCTAAATCGAAAACCCGAAAGGGCGGTTTAGGCAATAGAGAGCGTCCTGGTAGATCGAAAACCTGAAAAGGCGGTCTAAGCAAAAATTAAGGACATCAAAAAAGGAAATACACCCCAGTGGACTGAAAACTCAAAAGAGTGGTCCAGGTAAAAATTAGGGGTTTCAAAACAAATAAGAAAGGTAAAAAGACTGCAACATTCGAGATCTGGACAGGATTCAAGAAGGGAAGAATCGGTCTCGTCATCTTCTTTCAAAGGCAAAGGGATTCCGAAGTCATAAGGAAAATAGCATGTGTTGTACCAAAGCAACACTCGAACAAATTTCTTTTTGTTTTTGTTTTTCTTGTCTTTCTCTATCTTTTCCCCAGCGAAGTAATCGCTTTTACTTCATGTATTGTTACCCATTCAAGGGATCAAATCTGCATTGACTAAAATTCATTTTAAACCTTTTTCATTGTTTTGTGTTCTCATTAGCGCATAAAATGTTGTTTTTATTTGTGATAAATAATGCATTGAAACATGGGAAATAATAACAAAAAAAACTTGCAAAAACAAATGTGTGTTTTACTTGAATTTATGAAATGTCGAAAGAATTTCATCGGTCTCCAGTGCTGCGTCAAGAGACTCCAAGCCTGAAACTGTGGGTCAATCATTTTAAGACTCATGCTCTTCAACAGAAACAAGTGCGTAATTCACGGCACGTGAAACGCAAAGATCCCAAGTGTTGGAGGAACAAAATTCCCCAATTAAAGCACACCCCATGCATCTCTTTCATCCACTGAGACTGGGTATCGATTATGCTTCCAAAATGATCCTTATATCCCAAGTGATATCACAACCAAAGCCCAATCACCATTGGCATCTAATGACAAATAAAGCCCAATTTTCATTGGTATTCCCCAGTAGAGTCACAACCCCAAAGCCCAATCATCATTGGCACTCACAAACACAATTTCCAAATAAAGCCCAATCATCATTGGCACTCACAAACACAATTTCCAAATAAAGCCCAATCATCATTGGCACTCACAAACACAATTTCCAAATAAAGCCCAATCATCATTGGCACTCACAAATACAAATTCCAAATAAAGCCCAATCATCATTGGCACTCACAAACATAATTTCCAACCAAAGCCCAATCATCATTGGCACAATCACAACCAAGCCCGACCTTGCTCGGCATCCAATCATAATCCCCAGCATTCAACATGTCATCCCACATGTTAGCATATGCATATCATATCAAACTCATTCATGCATGCATTATACCAAGTCATTCGTATACATGCATCTCATATTCATATCATGCTCCCCAGCAAGTATTCCCCAGTGAGTATCACATATGCACCAAAGTTAAGCAATGTTCCCCAGTGAACCTCCTTCAGAAAAATTCCCCAGCAGTTTCTTCCCAAATTGCCCATTCCCAAGTGGACCTGCTCACGGCCACTATGATTCCTCAGCTGAGTTTCCCCAGCAGAACTCCCTGATTGAGTCTACCTCATATCATATCATATTGCATAGCATATTGCATAAGACTACATGAAGTATATCATGCATCAACAATCATGTTTTCCTTTTCAACAATCTAAGTACTAGCCACGTCTAGAGACGATTACATTTATCCCCACAACAGTAATTTTATTTCCCCAGAGAAGCCTAAGCACCTATTCAGGCGACGACTTGTTAGATCTAAGCACCTATTCAGGCAACGATCTTTTTTACCTTTTCAGTCTAAGCACCTATTCAGGCGACGACTTGTCAGATCTAAGCACCTATTCAGGTGACGATCTTTTTACCTTTTCAGTCTAAGCACCTATTCAGGCGACGACTTGTCAGATCTAAGCACCTATTCAGGCGACGATCTTTTTACCTTTCCAGTCTAAGCACCTATTCAGGCGACGACTTGTCAGATCTAAGCACCTATTCGGGCGACGATCTTTTTACCTTTCCAGTCTAAGCACCTATTCAAGCGACGACTTGTCCGATCTAAGCACCTATTCAGGTGACGATCTTTTTACCTTGTCAGATCTAAGCACCTATTTAGGCGACGATCTATTTTTAATTCCCCAAGCGAGTCTAAGCACCCCCGAGGCGACGACTTATCTTCTAGATCTAAGCGCCCCCCGAGGCGACGATCTACCTTGTTATTCCCCAGCCAGTCTAAGCACCTCCCGAGGCGACGACTTGTCTATTTCATTCTTAGTTTATGCACTAGTAGCCAAACCAGGTGACCCTGCATTTACTTTTGTTCATTGCATTTGCATATCTTTATTTTCATTATTTACTACAATCTTTTCGCACCTTGAAGGACAAAATTCGGATCCTTCTTTTACTTAATTGCTCTTCGCAAAGAATTTATGAGATACCCTTGGCACTCACATTTTCTATGCAAAGACACAATTAAGTAAGGGCAGCTGTTGTACCCTAATTTTGTTAGAGCTTTTTCAAAAAAAGAGAGTCAACAAAAAAAAAAGAAGAGAAAGTCAAGGTCAACAAAAAGTCAACTTTATTTTTTCTTTTAAAATATAAAAAAAAAAGAAAGGAGGATTTTGCAAAGCGATGTTGTAATCGCTCTGCGAAACTTGCGATGAATTTCGTAGAGCAATGTTCAGGTCGCTTTGCGAAATCTGCGAATTTTGCAGGTTTTGATTTTCTGATTTCCTTTTCTTTTATTATTATTCCTATCATCATCTATTATTATTATCATCTATTATTATCATGATTAATGCTGGATTCAACAAAGAAAGAAGAGAAAACATGTGCCAATTGCAAAGTAAAAAGAGAAAGGAAGAAGAAGCAAAATCAAGCAAGTAACTCAGCTAGTTGCTGACCTTGGGCAGCCCTTCTCCCCTACCATTTGGCCTGCAACTGACCCTGCTATCCTCCAGCATCCACCTTGCCATAGGCTTTATCAAAACCATTGAAAGATTGAGGCAAAAGTGTTGCCCCTGTTTTGCAAACAGCAGCTGTTTCCTTTGTTCCAACCAATTTTCTGTCAGAATTCAGCTTCATTGGGTTCTGAAATTGGCCAAAGTCTTGACCATTGCAGCAAGGCAATGTCACCTCTTCCCTTTAGCATTAAATGCAAAGCAAATAATCATGATCATAACACAAAAACAGCCCTGCTGTAGGATTTTCCATGATGACATTTGATCTCATTTTTGCCTATAAAATCATTTTTGCCTTTGAATCATTCTTGGCCCTCCGTGGTCAATTCAAACCTCTTTCCCAAACGGACATGTTTTTATCAATTCTAGCGCGATTTAAACAAACGCTTAAGCCTCCCACGCGCGAGCATACAAGCTACGTTTAATCGCAAGAATACGATCAAAGCATCGTTCTTTAAAACCAACCAACAAAGCAAGTTTTTCTAACAAAGAACTACGTAGCTTTGAATTCTCCATCGCACCAGGAGATACGTAGGAGCAAGATCATCATCTTGTCAAGCACAATAATAAAAATAAGCTTTTTCCCCCTTCATCTTTATTCCCCTTATATATATATTCAAGCATGCAAGCAAAAATTTTGAAAACACTTTAGCCTTAACTAACTAGGAGGTTCCCGTTGAGTACAACGGACGTGAGGGGTGCTAATACCTTCCCCTTGCGTAATCGACTCCCTAATCCGGTAATGGTTGCGATGACCATCCTGTCCTCATCGTTAAGGGTTTTATTATCGTTTCCCTTTGAAAAATAAAAAAACTTAAGGGTTTATCAACCTTCGCTTTAAACAAAAACTTTGGTGGCGACTCCGCATCTTTCATCCCGAGCGCACATCATCTTTCCTTGCCAACGCCTTATTTTGAGCTTCCAACGCCTGCTTTTGAGATTCCAACAACTCATTTTGATTTTGCAACTCCAACTTTTGACTTTGCAACTCCTCGTTCATTCGAGTTATCATTGCTTGCATCTCAGGAGACAACTCTGTAGAACGAGCTGAGCTGGACTCTGGTAGAACAGGAGCACGGAACAAATTTCCATGCACCACGTTGCCGGCTAACGCTCCAAGACCGTATACTCTATCCTGTCTTTGTTGTCCTCCTGCAGCCTTTGCCCATAATTCAATTTTGATGGAGTCGGGAATTTGTTCATGCGATTGAATCTCAGGATTCTGCGCCAAAAACCGTGCTACGTACTCGTCATAAGATGCCTATAAAGAAAAGTAAAGAAAATTAGATAATAATAATTGTTTACAAATAAAGTCAAATAAAAATTATATAATAATAATAAATGAAATTAACATATTTCATATTAGTTAACAACATAATTCTTTAATAATTCACTTTCTTTTTCTAATTAAAATATATTACGAATATTTGCAAATTTACCTGGATATTGCGTGCTCAAGCATGGACATACTGACCAGTACGCTAGCTGAAATGAGTCTCTCTATGGAGCTCATTTGGATAAGGATCTCTTTCCAAGGATTTTACTTAATTGTACACGAAAAGTTGTATAAGCAATTAGAACATTTGAGTTTATTTAATATATACATGTATAGAAATAGAAATAGTGAAATATTTTTTTACCAGATGTCTAGCATGGGTAGGGACACTGACACATCCTTGTGCGTGTTCATGTCCTCCTATAAGAGATGCTCTATTCTGCTTGTTAGCTCTGGAACAGTTCTTAAATTTTGGAACTTCTTGCCAATACTTAACCAAGTCTTCCCACGCTTTTTCCCCGATCCAATGTGTACGGTAGTTGCCCTTATGTTTTTTCCATTCCTCCCGTTCATCATTGTCGTGTCGAAATTCGGATATCAAGCTATTGAGAAGCGTTGAATCACTAATTTTAAATCACGACTGAACTTTTAATTTTTCAGGGAAAAAAGGAAAAAAGTTCGAAATTACCTTAAAGTTAGAGATTTTGGGTTCGGGAGTCGATTATGCGAGGGGAAGGTATTAGCACCCCTCACATCCGCTGTACTCAACGGGAACCTCCTAGTTGACTAAGGCTAGAATGTTTTTAAAGTTTTGCTTGCATGCTTGAATATGTAAAAAGGGAAAAAGAAAAAAAATATGGTGAAGGGGAAAAAGAAAGTTTTTTATTAATGGGCTTGACAAGATATGAATCCTGCTCCTACGTATCTCCGGGTGCGATGGAGAATTCAAAGCTTACGTAGTTCTTTGGTAGAAAAAGTTTGTATGTTGATTGATTTTAATTATGAAAAAGATTTGATCGCGCCCGAGCGAAAAAGTTTGATGGAAAAGGAAACGTGGTCTACTATCGTTATATGGATAGCTTAATGAAGATCGATAAAAAAGCTTTTTACCTACTACCGTTATGAGGGTAGCTTAATGAAGGTAAAAAGGGACGGACTCGCACTTGGGCGATAGTATCCGTTGGAAAACGCGCAAAGGCGTAAAAAGTTTTAAATAAAAAAGGACGGACTCGCGCTAGGGCGATGGTATCCGTTTGAAAACGCGCAAAGGCGTAAAAAGGTTCGAATTGACCACGAGGGCCAAGAAAAGTTTAAAATGGTCACGGGGGACCAAAGGAAGGTAAGATTGGTCACGAAGGACCAATAAGAAGTTAAGTGCGTTGGACGCGTTGAAAATAGAATGACGATTGCCCGAACAACGAGACATACGTCAAGCATTCGTGCAACCGGGGAATGGAGAGACATACGTCAAACCATTCCTTTTTCATTTAAGTTTTTTTTTGTTGTTGAAACTCAAAGAAATCCCAAAAAGGAAACAAAACACTTGGTGAAAAAGTTTAAGAAAGAGTTTGTTGCTCAAATTAGTTGTTGCAACCTATGAGCGAATGTTTGTTCAAGTTTTAAAAGGATGAACAAGTTCATGAAAAGATGCATGAGTTTGGAAAATGCACAAGTTCGGCTCAAAGTTTAAGCTTGATTTTGAAAAATGAACAAGTTCGGCTCAAGTTCACGTTTGATTGAAAATCATGAACAAGGTTGTTGTTCAAGTTTAGTTTTGAAAATAATGAACATGGCTTATTGCTCGAATTTGATTTTGAAAGTTTAATGAACGTAACTTGTTTCTCAAGTTATCCAAAAAGTATTGCTCAAACTTGTAAAATTTCCAATAACATGCAAAACATTTGATATGGTTTGAACAAAATGAGTTTCAATCCTCTTAGGTTCTGAGTTTTTTTTTTAGGTGAGAACCTCAAAAATTGGCTTTTTAGGAGCCTGAAATTAGAATCTGAGTTCTGCAGTTTTTGCATAGCAACCTGAACTTGGCTCTATGAACCTAAGTTCTGTCATGGTCGCAGAGCGACCATGACTTTGCTCTGCGAAATCCGCGAAAAATTGAACTCAGAAGCTGCTTCTGAACTTCTGTTCAGAAGCTGCTTTTGAGCAAGCTTCAGAACCTTGAGGGGATTGAAAAGCTTTGGAATTTGACAAGAAAAGGGGTACAACAACTCAGTTTTAGTGTTTTGCAAATTGAGATTTCTTTGAAGTTTCAAAAAATGGTTTTTTGACAAAATGAGTTAAAATTGCAAAAACTAAGATTGAATCAAGCAAGAATCAAAGACAAATGCAAACAGTGATGTAAATACAAGATGATAAGTTCAGAATGACTTACAAAGCTCCTAGCCAATGCTTGTTGTACAAGAGATAGGAAAAGACTTGAATGGTTATAGTTTTGCAAGGTTTGAAATGTTGAGGATTATGGATGACAATAACACTAATGTTTCAAATGGTTTTTTGTTGTTGTGTATGAACTGTAAAATCTGTATGTTTTATGGTGTTCAAGTGTTTTTCAAGTGTTTTTCTTATGCCTTGCATTCCTTTTATAGGCCAAAACCAAATCAATTGTCATGATGAAAATCTCCTAGAATCCAGCTGCTTTGTGGGCTAAAACCAGGCTACTTTGCTTTGCATTTAATGCAAAAGGGAAGAGGTGACATTGCCTTGCAACCTTGGGCCAAATCCAGCCATCAATGAAGCTGATTTTTGACAGCAATGATGATGAAAAAGTGAGAAAAAATAGGGCAGCTTGCAATTGGGCTGTTCTTGGGATTACTCCTTGCAATCTTGAGGAGTCAAGCAAGGAAAACATGTGCTGCCATGTACAGAGGTTGGGGGAAGCAAAAAGAACATGTGGGCTGGTGTGAGAAGGGAGGAAAAGCTGCTGAAATAGGGCAGCACTCATGGTTTTTGGGCAAGCCATATGCAGCTGTGTTGAATGGTTTTGGTGGAGAAAGAAGGAAGAAAAACGAGCAAGCTGCTGGCTGGCAAGCTCAGGGCCAGTAGCAGGTCAATTGAGAGGGATGAGAGCTGCCCAAGGGCAGCCAACTTGCTTGGCTTGGAACAAAAACCTTCTCACATTGGCTTTAATGGCACATGCTTCAATTCTTGCTTTGCTGGGTCCAAACAGCCACAATTGGCAATAACAGTGATAATAATAATGATAGATGATAATAATAATAACTATAATGAAAACAAAAGAAAGATAAATCAAGAAAATTAAAATCTGCAAAAATCGCAGAGTTCGCAGAGCGATGAAGACTTTGCTCTGCGAACTCCCCTTTTCTTTTTCTTTTCTTTTCAAATAAAACAATAAAATAATGATAATAATAGTAATGGTAATAATAAAAGCAATAATGGAAACAAAAATAATAATGATAATAAAAATGATGATGAAAAAGATAAAAATAATAACATTGATGAAAAGGTAATAATAATAATATTAATGAAAAAAGATTATAATAATAATATTAATAATAATAATAGTGATAATGGTAATGATAATATAAATAATAACAATAGTAATGATAATGAAAATAAATACTAATAAATAAAATCCAAAAGTAAAGATGAAATAATAAGGATAATAAAAGGTAAAAGTAAGAAATTAAAAATGATAATGAAATAATAAAAGCTAAAAAGAATAATAAACAAAGAAAAATATGAGTCAAAAACTGGGGTATGATAGATGCCCCTATTTAAGTTTCTTCGCCACGGAGATTAAAAGTGAAATTTTGAATTTGACGGGTCGAAGAGACTTAAATACAGAGTACACCATTTTTGACTAAATTTTTCTTGAATTGAAAATGCTATGGATGTATGCATGCAAATGCTGTGAATGCTCGTAATGCAAGTATGAATGCAAAAACGGCACAGATGACCGACTGGGGATAAAAAGAAACAAAGGGATACCCGGGTTTGTTAAAGAAACGGGATCCGACTCTACTGGAGACAACGGGGTTCCACTGGGGAAAGGATTGTCTACTACCATATTGATTCAAAACAATAGCTTAATAAAGACAACAGACCAAAGTTACCTTGGTGGCTTCACCGGGGATTCCATTTTACCTACTACCGTTGTGATGGTAGCTTAATGAAGGTAAAATGTAAAAGAGAAGACAAAGCCTACTATTCACTGGGGTAATTATTTTACCTACTGCCGTTGTGACGGTAGCTTAATGAAGGTAAAGTACAAGAAGAAAAGACAGGGTTTGTGACATCGCTGGGGATATAAGAATCATTTTGAAAATTGATCGATATCCAGCCTCAGGGAATGAAAGAAACGCATGGGGTGTGCTCTATTTGGAGAATTCCGTTTGAAAACATTCTACCTACTACCGTTGTGATGGTAGCTTAAAGAAGGTAAAAATGTAAATGTCAACTGTTCAGGTTAATGCCGAACTACCACTGACGACAAGAAACAAAGATAAATGTCAGTTGTTCGGGTTAATGCCGAACTACCACTGACGACAACAAAACAAAGGTAAATGTCAGCTGTTCGGGGTAATGCCGAACTACCACTAACGACAAGAAACAATGGTAAATGCCAGTTGTTCGGGTTAATGCCGAACTACCACTGACGACAAGAAAACAAAGGTAAATGTCAGCTGTTCGGGTTAATGCCGAACTACCACTGATGACAAGAAAACAAAGATAAATGTCAGCTGTTCGGGTTAATGCCGAACTACCACTGATGACAAGAAAACAAAGGTAAATGTCAGCTGTTCGGGTTAATGCCGAACTACCACTGACGACAAGAAAACAAAGGTAAATGTCAGCTGTTCGGGTTAATGCCAAATTACCACTGATGACAAGAAAACAAAGATAAATGTCAGCTGTTCGGGTTAATGCCGAACTACCACTGACGACAAGAAACAAAGGTAAATGTCAGCTGTTCGGGTTAATGCCGAACTACCACTGACGACAAGGAACAAAGGTAAATGTCAGCTGTTCGGGTTAATGCCGAACTACCACTGACGACAAGAAACAAAGGTAAATGTCAGCTGTTCCGGTTATTGCCGAACTACCACTGACGACAAGGAACAAAGGTAAATGTCAGCTGTTCGGGTTAATGCCGAACTGCCACTGAAGATAAGAAAACAAAGATAAATGTCAGCTGTTCGGGTTAATGCCGAACTACCACTGACGACAAGACTTAGATAAAAAAATGCACAAGCTGTTCGTTAAAGAACTGCCACTTGGTGAAAAGAGGGTGACATCTCTGGACCAGACACACTGGGGATGACACTTGGGGAAAAGGAGGTTATGAATTGTTCATGATTGATTGGTAAGACTCGTGGTGGTTAAAGCAGCCATGTATGAATGATATTGTGGTATGTTGTATGCATGAATGTGTATATGCATGAATGTATGAATGTACGAATGTACGAATGTACGAATGTATGAATGTATGAATGTACGAATGTATGACTTTCACTGGGAATGTTGTGTGAAGGATTGACTTGCATTGGGGATACACAAACCGTTCGTTAAAGAACTGCCCCTTGGTATAAGGATATGATGAAAGATGCACAAGCTGTTCGTTAAAGAACTGCCACTTGGCAACAAAGGAGGTGACATCACTGGACCAGACACACTGGGGATGACACTGAGGAAAGGACTGATTTGATTGATTGTATGACCGATAAACTTGATGAGACAAGATTTAGACCGGTAAGATGAAAAGTGGACCGACGTCGCATTGCAAACACTCAGTAATCTTCAATGGGGATGATGTCACAAGGGATACATCCAAATATTGACGGGGTAAATCCGCAATAACTGATGAAAAAAATAAATACCTCACGGGGAGATCATTAATCCACTGGGGAAATCGTGCTAATCCGCTGGGGAGAAGAACTGGTGATTCCGCCGGGGATGCTTATGTTTTGGTTGGCTAACCTTTGCCTGAGTCGTCCTTTCGGGCTCTCGATTCATTGGGGATATTCCCTTTTGATTTACTGATGACTTTGCTGGGGATTCGCTTTTAGCATTTGACCATGCTCAGCCTGCGAAGTTTCATCCGTTTTCAGGACAGATATTGACGCACACTTCAATTATTCATGAGTTCAGAGATAGTGTGTTTGTTGTTTATGTTTTCCAAAAATATAAAAGATTCAAACAATTTTTTTTAAAAAAGTTTTGTTTTAAGTACTACCATCAAAAATAGAAGAAATGAGTAAATAGAATAAATGGGAATTTTAGATAGAAGGCAAAAGACTTCGCTGGGAAGAAATTTATTAATGGGGTGGTGGCCTGCCAAGGGCGTGGCTCCACGGATCTTACAAAGTTTGAAAAAAAATGGTAAATATAAAGGGAGGGTACATTGAACACAATAACCGCTATTATCCCTAACAACTTTGAATCCCCTGTTCGGATGCTTCAGATTCGGAGTCTATAGACAATTGATGTGCTCCAAACGAATCATGGCCAATCTGATGTAGTAACTTTGTCTTTTGATCCTTAATTTTTGCATAGGTCGTCCTTTCAGATTTTTGACCTATCAGGATGATTTTTTCTGTTTTATGTCTCTAATTTTTGCATGGACCGCCTTTTCAGGTTTTTAGTCCACCGAGACGCTCATTTTTGCCTAAGCCGCCCTTTCGGGTTTTCGACTTACCGAGCTGTTCTTTTGTTTTTACACAAAGTATTTCATGCCTACATCGGAATTCACAGGACGCGGAAAATCCTCGCCGTCCATTGTTGTGAGAATCAAAGCTCCTCCGGAGAAAACTCTCTTGACGACATACGGGCCATCGTAGTTAGGCATCCATTTGCCCCTAGAATCGGGTTGAAAAGATAGGATCCTTTTGAGCGCGAGGTCTCCTTCTTGGATTTCACGGGGACGAACCTTCTTTCAAAAGCTTGTTTCATCCTCTTTTGATACAGTTGTCCATGACACAAAGCGATCATGCGTTTTTCTTCAATTAAGTTCAACTGATCCTATCTGTTTTGACACCATTCAGCCTCTGACTGTGCGCCCTCGTTAAAAACGCGCAAATCCTCCGAGACGTGTACGAACGCTCGGTCGGCCTTGTGAAGTCGCCACCAAAGTTTTTGTTTAAAGGGAACGTTGATAAACCCTTAAGTTTTTTATTTGAAGGGAAACGATAATAAAACCCTTGACGATGAGGAAAAGGACTGGTCATCGCAACCATTGTCGGGTTCGGGAGTCGATTACGCAAGGGGAAGGTATTAGCACCCCTCACGTCCGTTGTACTCAACGGGAACCTCCTATTTAGATAAAGCTTAAAATGTTTTTAAAATGTTTTGCGTGCATGCTTGTCTATGTAAAAGGGAAAAAGAAAATATGATAAAAGGGGAAAAAGTTTGTTTTTTATTATTGTGCTTGACAAGATGTCGATCTTGCTCCTACGTATCTCCTGGTAGTCGGAGAATTCAAAGCGTACGTAGTTCTTTGGTAGAAAAACGTAAATTTGTTGGTTGTTTTTAAATGGACGATGTTTTAACCGAATTCTTGCGATCAAACGTAGCTTGTATGCTCGCGCATGGGAGGCTTATTAAGCGTTTGTTAAAAATCGTGCTAGAATGTTAAAAGCATGTCCGTCGAGGAAAAGAGGTTCGATTGATCCGACGGGATCAAGAAAAGGTTCATTTGGTCACGGCGGACCAAGAAAAGGTTCAATGGATCCAACCGGACCGAGCATTGATTAAAAAGGTTTCAATGGATCCAACGGGATCGAGCATTGAATTGATATGGTCACGGCGGACCGAGAAAAAGTTCAATGGATCCAACGGGATCGAGCATTGAATTGAAATGGTCACGGCGGACCGAAAGGGTTTCGATTGACTCAACGGAGCCAAGAAAGGGTTCAATTGGTCCCGAAGGACTAAGAAAGGTTCGGATTGACCACGGGGGCCAAAATTAGTGTGTTGGGTTTTTTTTATGTTTATGAAAATAGAATGACGATTGTCCGAACGACGAGCCATACGTCACGCGTTCGTTCAATCGGGGTAATGGGGAGACATACGTCAAGCCATCCCTTTTTCACTCAAGTTTTGTTTGAATTTTTAGAAATCCCAAAGTTTAACAAAACACTTGGTTTGGAACTCAAATGAAAAGGTTTTAACAAAATTGCGAAGAGACGCACAAGTTCGGCTCAAGATTTAAAAGATTTTGAAAAGTGAACAAGTTTGGCTTAAGTTCGCGTTTGATTGGAAAATCATGAACAAGGTTTTTGTTCAAGTTTTGTTTTGAAAATTTATAGACGTAACTTGTTACACAAGTTATTCCATAAAGTGTTGCACGAACTTGTGAATCCTTCGATATTATGCAAAATCCTTGTTATGGTTTGAATAAAATGAGTTTCAATCCTCTTAGGTTCTGAGTTCTAGGGCTAGAACCTCAAAAATTGGTTGTTTAGGAGCCTAAACTCAGATTCTGAGTTCTGTCGTGGTCGCACTGCGAAGTTTGCGAAATTTTGAGTTCAGAAGCTGTTTCTGAACTGTTGTTCAGAAACACCTTCTGAACAATCTCAGAACCTTTAGGGGAATGAAAAGCTTTTGAAAATGGCAGTAAAATGAGCTGGTCAAACCAGTTTAAATGTTTTGCAAACCTTGGGATTTCTTTTGAAATTTAAAAGGGGTTTTTTAGAGCAAAATTGATTTGAACAAAATTAAAGATGCAAGCACAACTCTAAATGAAAGATAGAGATTTAGAACACTTACAGAGATCCTAGCAAAGCTCCTGCTGCAAGGAAATGGAATGGACCTTGAATGGTTGAAGGTTTTTGTAAATGGTTGGAATGTTGATGAACAAGGACAATGATCTTGTAATTGCTCTGTGTTTGGGCTGGTTTTTGCTCTCAAAATTGCTGTAATAATGCTGTGTGTTTTCTCTCAATAAATGCTCTCTAGAAACCTTCCTTTTTTCAGCAGCATTGCAAGGCTTTTTTTAGGCAAAATGAGATCAAAATGTCATGATTAAGGATCTCTAGAGCTAGGCTGTTTTTGGGGGCTAGAATCATGATCATTTGCTTTGCATTTAATGCTAAAGGATAGAGGTGACCTTGCCTTGCTGCAAGGGTCAAGACCTTGGCCAATTTCAGCTCCCAAAGCAACTGAATTCTGACACAAGATTGCTGGAAATCATGAAAACCAGGCTGTTTGCAAAACAGGGGCAGCACCTTTGCCTCAAACTTTGAATGGTTTTGATAAAGCCTATGGCAAGGTGGTTGCTGGAAGATAGCAGGGCCAGTTGCAGGCACAAGTGGTAGGGGAAATGGGCTGCCCAAGGTCAGCAAGTAGCTGAGTTACTTGAGTGATTTTGCTTCCTCTTCCTTTCTCTTTTTGCTTTTCAATTGTCACATGCTTTCTCTGATTTCTTGGTCAAATCCAGCATTAATCATACTAATAATAGATGATAATAATAATTGATAATGACTGGAAATAATAATGAAAATAAATCAAAGAGATTAAAAAATCTGCAAAAAATTCGCAGACTTCGCACTGCGAAGTAGACTTTGCTCTGCGAAGTCCTCATTTCTGAAATGTTGACTTTTTGTTGACTTTGACTTTTCTCTTTTTTTTTTGATTTTTTGAGAATTGTTTTGAAAAGCTTGGGACAAAATTAGGGTACGACAGCTACCCCTACTTAATTATATCTTTGCTTAGAGAATATGAGTGCCAAAGGCATCACATAAACTCTCTTTGCGAAGAGCAATTAAGTAAAAGAAGGACCCAAATTTTGTCCTTCAATATAAGAAAAGATGGTAATGAAAATAACGATATGCAAATGCAATGAATAAAAGTTAATGCAGGGTCACCTAGTTTGGCTACTGATGCATAAACTATGGATGTAAATAGACAAGTCGTCGCCTGAATAGGTGCTTAGACTCACTTGGGGAATAAAAGGTAGATCGTTACCCGAATAGGTGCTTAGACCTGAAAGGGTTGATCGTATCCAGCCGCTAACACTAGAGGTAGATCCACTGATGATAAGGGTAATCGTATCCAGCCGCTTACACTGAAGGTAGATTCCTAAAGGCAAAGGTGATCTTATTCAGCCGCTAACATTGAAGGTCGAAACACTGTGGAAAGGTAATCTTATCTAGCCGCTAACACTAGAGGTGGATTCCTAAGGATGGAGTGATCCTATTCAGCCGCTTGCACTGAAGGTCGAAACACTGGGGAAAGGTGATCTTATCTAGCCGCTGACACTAGAGGTGGATACCTAAATATGAAGTGATCTTATTCGGCCGCTTACACTGAAGGCCGAAACACTGAAAAGGTGATCTTATCTAGCCGCTGACACTAGAGGTGGATACCTAAATGTGAAGTGATCTTATTCAGCCGCTTACACTGAAGGTCGAAACACTGAAAAGGTGATCTTATCTAGCCGCTGACACTAGAGGTGGATACCTAGGGTGAAGTGATCTTATTCAGCCGCTAACACTGAAGGTCGAACATTGAAAAGGTGATCTTATCTAGCCGCTGACACTAGAGGTGGATACCTAGGGTGAAGTGATCTTATTCAGCCGCTAACACTGAAGGTTGAAACACTAAGGAAAGGTAATCTTATCTAGCCGCTGACACTAGAGGTGGATACCTAAGATGAAGTGATCTTATTCAGCCGCTAACACTGAAGGTCGAAACACTGAAAAGGTGATCTTATCTACCCGCTGACACTAGAGGTGGATACCTATGGTGAAGTGATCTTATTCTGCCGCTAACACTGAAGGTCGAAACATTGAAAAGGTGATCTTATCTAGCCGCTAACACTAGAGGTGGATACCTATGGTGAAGTGATCTTATTCAGCCGCTAACACTGAAGGTCGAAACACTAAGGAAAGGTAATCTTATCTAGCCGCTGACACTAGAGGTGGATACCTAAGGTGAAGTGATCTTATTCAGCCGCTAACACTGAAGGTCGAAACACTGAAAAGGTGATCTTATCTAGCCGCTGACACTAGAGGTAGATACCTGAGGATAGAGTAATCGTCTATAGACGTGGCTAGTACTTAGATTGTTGAAAAAGGAGAACATGATTGATGCATGATATGCTTCATGTTGTCTCATGCAGTATGTTGTGCGATATGGTATGAGGTAAACTCAATCAAGAATTTTTGTTGGGAAAGCTCAGCTGGGGCATCTTAATGGCCGTGAGCGGGTCCTCTTGGGGATATGATAAATTGGGAAGAAATCCTCTGGGGATTTTTCTCTAGAACTTACTGGGGAAGTTCTAAACGGGTTCACTGGGGAACACTAGAGATGATTGACAGATGAATGTGTGATACTCACTGGGGAGTGTTTGCTGGGGAGCATGATATGAATATGAGATGCATGTATATGAATGAGTTGGTATAATGCATGTATGAATGAATATGATATGATATGCATGTATGAATGAATATGATATGATATGCATGAGGGTTATGATTGGGTGCCGAGCAAGGTCGGGCTTGGTTGTGATTGCGCCAATGATGATTGGGCTTTGGGTGAGACTCCACTGGGGAAATGCCAATGAATATTGGGCTTTTTGTTGGAAATGTGAGGAATGCCAATGACAACTGGGCTTTTTGTAGGAAATTGTAGTTGTGATTGCCAACGCAAATTGGGTTTTATTTGTGATTGGATGCCGAGCGAGGTCGGGCTTTTTGATTGGATGCCGAGCGAGGTCGGGCTTTGATTATGTTTGAATGTGTGTGTGCCAATGATGATTGGGCTTTAGGGTATTTGTGTTTGTGAATGCCAATGATGATTGGGCTTTAATGGACATAAGGGTATAAGGATCATTTTGGAAGCATGATCGATATCCAGCCTTGGTTGATGGAAGAGATGTTTGGGGTGTTTTGACTAGGGAATTCTGTTCCTCCAACCCTTGGGATCTTTGCGCTTCACTTGTCGTGAGCTACACACTTGCTTTTGCTGAAGAGCATAGGTCTTAAGATGACTGACCAAATTGTTTCAGGCTTCAAATCTTTTGGTGCAATATTGGGGATCACCGTAATTCTTTCGACATTTACAAGATTCAAGTAAAACACATTTGTTTTTGTAAGTTTTTTCATTATTTCCCATGTTTCAATGCATTTTTATCATGAATAAAAAAACAAAATTTTATGCGCTAATGAGGACACAAAATAATAAAAGGAATTTTATTCAATGCAGATTTGATTTCTTGAATGGGTAAAAATACATGAAGTGAGAAGTGATTACTCCTCTGGGGAAAAGGTAGAGAAAGACAAGAAAAAAGCAAAAACAAAAAGAAATTTGTTTGAGGGTTGTTTTGGGTACAACACATGCTACTTTCCTAATGACTTCGAAATTCTTTGAAAGATGCTGACGAGACCGATTCTTCCCCTCTTGAATCTTGTCCGGAGCTTGAATGCTGCAGTCATTTGCCTTTTTTTTTCTTTTTGAGCCCCTAACTTTTGCCTGGACTGCTCTTTCGAGCTTTCAGTCCACCGAGGTGCATTTCCTTTTTTGGTGTCCTTAATTTTTGCCTAGACCGCCTTTTCAGGTTTTCGATCTACCAGGACGCTCTCTATTGCCTAAACCGCCCTTTCAGGTTTTCGATTTAGCGAGCATTTCTCCTTTTCTTTTCTTTTTAGGCATAATACTTCTTGACTGTGTCGGAGTTTATTGAGAGTGGGAACTCTTCTCCGTCCATAGTGGTGATGATTAAAGCTCCGGCAGAGAAGGCTTTCTTTACCACGTACGGTCCTTCATAGCTGGGAGTCCACTTCCCTCGGGGATCTTTGTGGATAGGTAATATCTTCTTGAGCACTAGGTCTCCTTCTTTGAATTCTCGAGGACGGACCTTTTTGTCGAATGCCCTCTTGAGTCTCCTTTGATAGAGCTGTCCATGACACATTGCTGTCAGACGCTTTTCCTCTGTGAGGTTTAGTTGGTCGAACCTTGTTTGGACCCATTCAGCTTCTTCTAGCTTGGTTTCCATCAAGAACCTTAACGAAGGGATTTCAACCTCTATGGGAAGTACGACTTCCATACCGTATACTAAGGAGAAAGAGGTTGCCCCGGTTGAAGTGCGAATGTCTATTCTGTAGCCATGTAGCGCAAAGGGAAGCATCTCGTGCCAATCCTTGTATGTTTTCACCATCTTTTGGATGATTTTCTTTATGTTCTTATTGGCTGCTTCTACCGCACCGTCATCTTTGGCCGGTAAGGTGAGGAATTATGGTGCTCGATCTTGAAGTCTTTGCACAATTCCTTCATTGTCTTGTTGTTTAGGTTTGCCCCGTTATCGGTGATGATTTTGTGGGGAGTGCCGTAACGGCAAATGATTTCCTTTTTGATGAAACGGGCTACCACTTGTTTGGTTACGTTTGCATACGAAGCTGCTTCGACCCACTTGGTGAAATAGTCGATGGCAACAAGGATGAAGCGATGTCCATTTGATGCTTTGGGCTCGATCATTCCAATCATGTCTATGCCCCACATAGAGAATGGCCAGGGTGAGGTCAGGTCATTTAGGGGAGTTGGTGGTACATGCACCTTGTCGGCATAAATTTGGCACTTATGACATGTTTTGGCATAGCGGAAACAGTCAGCTTCCATGGTTAGCCAATAATAGCCCGCCCTTAGGATTTTCTTTGCCATTGCATGCCCATTGGCATGGGTTCCAAAAGATCCCTCGTGGATTTCTTTGATGAGCATGTCCGCTTCATGTTTGTCCACACATCTGAGTAAGACCATGTCATAGTTTCTTTTGTAGAGGGTGTTTCCGCTGAGGAAGAACTGGGATGCCAATCTCCTGAGGGTTCTCTTGTCGGTTTGTGAGACATTTTCCGGATACTCTTGCCCTTCGAGGTATCTCTTGATGTCGTAGAACCAAGGTTTGTTGTCAAGTCCTTCTTCGACTGATGCACATACAACCGGTTTGTCCCTACGATCCATCTTTATGATTGGCGCCTCATTGTGGAAATTTACTTGGTACATTGATGATTGTTGGGTTTTTGTAGATTGGCTACATTTTGCAAAAACATCTACTAGCCAGATGCTGGGACAAATGCTGTAGCATATGGAACAACTTTATGGGACAAATGCTAGCACTTTATTTTTTTGTACGCAATCTTCCAAAGATTTGCTTGTAGTTTTATTTTCCTCTGGCTTGCTGATCAAGGCGCGTGTATCTGATGATGTGTAAAAGGCGTTCTTGCCTTGCTATTTTTCCAAAAGAGATCGTTATATTTTTGGAAGCTTTTTATTATTTCTAGAAGATTTTCCAGCTGGACCGGACAATGTCCACGCTCTGTTTTGAAGCCCAAACCCGTGCTATCTCAGTATTATATATTTGTGAAGACAAACCCTAATAGGGTAACTGAAAACCGTGTGTTATAGCAAAGCGTGTGTTTAAGGTTTTTAGGGTTTCTTTTGTTAGTTGTGAGCCTTGCTTGTATCTCCCTGATTCAAGCTAAGGACTGAGTTTGTTTGAGTATTAATTGTAAGCTGCTCCTAAGCTTTTAAGTACGGAGTGAGTATGTGTTATTAAAGTGTGTTTCTCTTGGTTGTGTTTTTGTGTGGTTGATAACAATACTGTCTGTGCTGTTGGTAGGAATTGAGACGGGGTCTCATATCTAGGAGTTCCTAGATAGAGTTGACACTGGTAGGGTCTTGGTGCAAAGTCAAGTAGTGTGTTTACGTTGGTCTTTTCACTAGAACTATAATAGTGGATTCATTCCTGGATTGGTATCCCCCAGAGTAGGAGAGTTGCTCCGAACTGGGTTAACAAACTCACTGTGTACTTTATCTTTTTGCTGTGTTCCTTTTAATTCATGCTTTGTTACGTTGCGTTATTTTAATTTTAGTTCTGAGTAGGACAAGTGCTCGGACAATTGTGCCAACATTGTGCACAGCGTTTGTCAGTCAGGTTTCCAGGAATTTCAATGATAATGTAGCCAAGGCATCTGCCACCTGATTTTCTTCTCGAGGTATGTGATGGAAGGTGATTTCATCAAAATGCTCAATCAATTCTACAACCCGGGCTCGGTAGGGAATCAAATTGGGATGTTTTGTTTCCCATTCTCCTTTGACTTGATAGATGACTAAAGCTGAGTCACCGTATACTTCAAGGGTTTTGATCCTTAGATCAATTGCTGCTTCGAGGCCTAGGATACATGCTTCATATTCTGCCATGTTATTGGTGCAGTCAAAGCATAACCTTGCTGTGAAGGGTTGGTATCCATTTCTTAGGGAGATCAAAACTGCCCCAATCCCGTGCCCCTTGGCATTTGAGGCGCCGTCGAAGGCGAGCTTCCATCGAGCTCTCGGTTCTGGCCCTTCATCATCGCTTGTGACCTTTTCGTCATTCAAAGCTACAACGTCTTCATCAGGGAAGTCGAATTGTATGGGTTGATAATCCTCCAATGGTTGGTGAGCAAGGTGCTCGGATAAAACACTCCCTTTGATAGCCTTTTTAGTGACATATTGGATGTCGTACTCAGACAGCAGCATTTGCCAACGGGCTATCTTTCCTGTGAGGGCAGGCTTTTCAAAGATGTACTTGATGGGATCCATCTTTGATATCAACCACGTTGTATGGGTCAACATGTATTGCCTTAAGCGTCGAGCAGCCCATGCTAAAGCGCAGCAAGTCTTTTCAAGCGAAGTATACCTTGATTCACAGTCGGTAAACTTCTTGCTTAGGTAGTAGATTGCATGCTCTTTTCTTCCTGTTTCATCTTGTTGTCCTAACACACAACCCATCGACCCTTCAAGCACGGTTAGGTATAAGATGAGGGGTTTACCCGTAACCAGAGGTATTAAAATTGGTGGTTCTTGCAGGTATTGTTTGATCTTGTCAAACGCCTCTTGGTAATTCTCGTTCCAATGAACGGCTTGGTTTTTCCTTAGCAGTTCGAAGATTGGTTCGCAGGTAGCTTTCATGTGTGAGATGAACCTAGCGATGTAATTCAATCTTCCTAAGAAACCCCGAACTTCCTTCTCGGTGTTTGGCGCTGGCATATCTTGGATGACCTTTAACTTGTCAGGATCCACTTCAACACCCCTTTGGCTGACGATGAAGCCCAATAACTTTCCGGATCTAACACCAAATGTGCACTTGTTAGGATTTAAGCGCAGCTTGAACTTTCTTAGGCGTTCGAAAAGCTTTTGTAGATGGACTAGATGATCCTCCTCCGTTTGGGATTTGGCAATCATGTCGTCGACGTAAACCTCAATTCCCTTATGGATCATGTCATGGAAAAGAGTTACCATTGCTCTTTGGTATGTTGCCCCGGCATTTGTTAATCCGAAAGGCATTACCTTATAGCAGAAAGTTCCCCATGGGGTGATGAATGTGGTTTTCTCCATGTCTTCTGGAGCCATCTTGATTTGGTTATATCCCGAGAAGCCGTCCATGAAGGAGAAGACTGAGAATTGGGCGGTGTTGTCTACCAATATGTCAATATGTGGTAGCGGGAAATCATCCTTTGGGCTTGCTTTATTCAAGTCCCGATAATCTACACACATTCTAACTTTGCCATCCTTCTTTGGAACTGGCACGATGTTGGCAACCCATGTCGGATACTTGGTTACGGCTAAAAAGCCGGCATCAAACTGCTTTCTGACCTCCTCTCTAATCTTAAGAGCCATGTCGGGTCGGGTTCTCCTCAATTTCTGCTTTACTGGCGGGCATTCTGGCTTGAGTGGCAGTTTATGTACGACAATGTTGGGGTCTAAACCTGGCATGTCTTGATACGACCAAGCGAATACATCCATATACTCTTGTAGAAGCTTAACCAACTTTCCTTTCACATCCTCTTGCAGGGAGGCTCCTATCTTGACCTCTTTCTTATCCTCTTCGGTCCCCAAATTGATCTTTTCAACTGATTCTTGGTGGGGTTGTATTACCCTATCCCCTTGATTTGCAAGTCTGGACAATTCTTCAGGCAGTTCAAAATCATCCTCTTCATTATCTTCCGTTTGATTAATTGGGAAATCGAAGTCATAAGGGATTAAGGCAGTGTTGTTTTTGGAGGGTGGATTGGTAGATCTGCATGAGTATGATTTGATTTTAGGCTTTTTGTAGCAAAATTTTTTTTAAAACAAATGCAAAAAAGAAAAGGAGAGACTCAAATGAACATAAAAAAGTGATTTTATTCATGATTGAAAATAACTTTAAAACATGGGAGCCCCACACAACTAATCATTTGCCTTGGGCAGAGCTAAATGATTTTTTTTAAAAGTAAAAACAAACATGGTTTATTACTTGAGCTCGGTAATGATCTCGGGAATTGCGATAGCCCTCCAATTGTTCAACACTTCATCCGAAGCACAACGGTATACCAAATCAGGCACGTCTTCATCCGCGTCTTCAAGCAGAGCCACTTGATCTTCATAGATAAATCCCGCACTGACAAATGTTTCCAAAATGGAGAGGATCCCTTGCTTTGGAGGCTTTGAGGAGGTTTCGGCTGATGGATGATGTCCCAACCCGAAGCGATTCTTCTTCTCCGGTATGTCCACTAATTTGCCCCATCTGGTGGGTCTGCTCTCTTCTAGAGCTTCTCTTATTGCCCTCCATGATGACATGGCTGTCCTAGCCTCTTTCTTGGGCTTTGAGCTCAAAGTCACAACATTCGCCACTTCCAAAGATTGGAAGGGAACATTCACAGCTTCTTCGTCCGTTTCTACATAACGGAATGACGAAAGATGGCTTACCATCATATCCTCTTGCCTGGAAACTATAATCATTTGGTTATCGACGATGAACTTAAGTTTCTGGTGTAGGGTAGAGGTGATGGCTCCGGCAGCATGAATCCAAGGTCATCCGAGAAGACAACTGTAAGTTAGATTAATATCCATGACTTGGAAGGTTATGGAGAAAACCTTAGGCCCGATTTGGACTGGTAAGTCGATCTCCCCTGCGAAGGGTCACCTTGACCCATCGAAAGCTTTTACTACCAAGGCGCTGGGCTTCATTACTGTCCCTTCACATGATAGCTTTAGGAGGGTAGTTTTGGGCATGACATTCAATGATGACCCCGTGTCCACTAACACTCGAGAGAAGATGTGGTCCATGCATTTTACGGAGATATGTAAGGCGCGGTTATGAATATGCCCCTCGTCGGGTAGCTCATCGTCGTTGAAACCCAAGTACCTACTCGAGGTAATATTTAC
The DNA here is from genome assembly GCA_018208015.1 of Medicago ruthenica. NCBI lineage: Eukaryota > Viridiplantae > Streptophyta > Magnoliopsida > Fabales > Fabaceae > Medicago > Medicago ruthenica. The sequence goes on from CM031376.1 coordinate 52,897,976, forward strand.
GAATATTCCGTCGAATTGGTCTACAGGGATGTCCTTGGTGACATGTGCCTCACTGAGGATCCGTAGTAATGCTTCTCGGTGTGCTTCCGAGCTTAGTAGTAGGGATAACATGGAGATCTTGGAGGGAGTTTGACCCAACTGGTCAATGATCTTATACTCGCTCTTTTGGATTATTCTCAAGAACTCCTCGGCCTCCTTTTGTGGGGCTGCTTTTTGAGAGGGTCCCGCTTGGTTCTCATTTTCTTCCACGCTCTTTTCTTTGAGCGTCTCTCTTGGTAGTACGGCTGGTGTCTTCCCGAGTTCTTTCGGAGCGAAGACTCTACCACTTCTGGTCATTCCTCCAACACCGGTAATGTTAGTGATGCTAGATTCAATTCTTGCAAGTGGTTTTCCTTCCACATAGGCCACAGGTTGGTAGTTCCAAGGTACCCTCTTCGTGCTTTCAAAAGAGAAGGGTGCAGGTACGTGGAACGTTATGGGCTGCATAGATATTGGTACCTCTCTCCTTTGGTATGGGATTTCGAGAGGTTTTAGGTCATGAGACTCCAAGGTAGCAACGTCCGTGCTATCCTTTATATAGCCCATTTGGATCCAACCTTGGTCCATTAGCTCTTGAAGACAACTCTTTAATTTTCCGCACTTGTCCGGGTTGATTTTGCAGGTTTCGCAGTCGGCGTGCATCTCCTTAAACAAACCAAAACCGGTTAATTGCTCCCTTATGATTGACAGGGGAGTCTTAACATTGGCTACCTCCTTGATTGGGCCAAAGTCCTCTTGTTCCTCCACCGCGTTCACAGAGGGACCTGTGTGCCCCGGCAATGGGTTACTCCTCACATTGGGATTCTCCTCCTTTAAGGATATTAATTTCCGGTTAATAAGGTCCTGGACCTTGTGTTTGAAAACTCTGCAACCCTCGATGTTGTGTCCCGAGGCCCCCGCGTGGTACTCACATTTTGCATTTGCATCATACCAATGTGGATACGGTGGCAACATAGGTTGTAGTGGTTTTAGCTCAACCATTCCCTTTTGGATTAAGTATGGCAAGATTTGACCATAAGGCATAGGTACAGGATCAAACTGCACATAGTTATTCCTCGGGCCCGTTTGGCTCCTTGGTGGGTACCTGCCTTGTTGTTGCTGCCGATTTTGTTGAGGCAACACTGCTGGTTGTCGAGGTGGAGTTGTAGGAATTACTTGAGGTGTGTAATGCCCTTGAGCTGCTGTCGTTGCCACATAAGGATAGTGGTAGCGAGGCGTTTGATTTAATGGTGGGCGAGATGGTCCCACTGAAATAGCATTTGTCTCCCCCTCTTTCTTTTTGTGAAAGTTGATGGGGGGTCTCCTGGCTCCACCTTGAGTTTCTGGAGGGCCTTGGATCTTTCCTATTTTTACTCTGTCCTCTATTCTTTCACCAATTACGACTAGATCGGAAAAGCCGGAAGATGTGCTTCCAATCATTTTGTCATAATATGGGCCTTGTAGTGTGCCCATAAAGGTATCGACAAGCTCCCTCTCCAACAATGGTGGCTGTACGCGAGAAGCTAGTTCCCTCCACCTTTGAGCGTACTCTTTGAAGGACTCGTTGCTTCTTTGCACAAGGTTTTGCAATTGCATCCTATTTGGAGCCATGTCCAAATTGTATTTGTATTGCTTTAGGAAAGCATCGGCTAAGTCCTTCCAAGTTTGGACGTGGGTACGCTCAAGTTGCATGTACCAATCCAATGATGCTCCGCTCAAACTATCTTGAAACACATGCACCATGAGTTTCTCGTTCGTTGCGTAAGCCGTCATCTTCCTACAGAACATCCGTAGATGGTTCCTAGGGCATTGGATTCCCTTGTACCTCTGGAAGTCCGATACTTTGAATTTTGGAGGGATTATCACATCGGGCACCAAGCACATGTCCAAAGCATTGTGGGCACCGTATGAGCTGGATCCTTAGACAGCTTTTAACCTTTCTTCCAAAACGCGATACATTTGGGCGGTATCGTTGTCTTGGTGGGTAGTGTCGGGAGCAGAATGTTTTGGCTGATTGTCTTCCACATTATGAGAAATATTCTCATGTTGAGTACTGGAATTCCCTTGAGGACGATGCTCTTCGTTCCTAACGGGGATTGTAAGCTGTGGTTGAGGAGGCGGCACGTGGCCCTCATTTTCAAGTGGGGTATATCCTAGAGGTAAACCATAAGGAGGCCATTGCACATTGGCTGCTTCCGTGGTTGGACGGGGGCTACTTTCTCGGGCAGATAGAGCTTGCATTAACTCTAACATTTGATCCATCTTCCCTTTCATCTCATCAACTTCTCCTCTCAAAGCCGCTTGATTTTGTTCCAAATTATCCATGATCCTTTGCTTGTTGGCTCGTGTTCCGTACGAGTGTTGGAGATCTGGCTCTTGGACCGATGGCTTTTTGGGTTTTCGGGCTATGATTGCTTCAAACTGTTTTTAGGAAAATGAATGAGTGTTTTTTTTGAAAAAATGCATGAAGATGCATGTGAATGTATGTATGCGATGCATATGCAAAAATATGCCCATTTTTGTTTATGCAAAGAAATTTTATATGAATGCAAATGTTTATGATATGCAAGGGTTTGGTAGATGAAGGTTCGGAACTTCCCCCCATCCTCAAGTGTAGGCTCTAGAAATGAGATTTTCTAAAAAGGTCCCTAGATTCATGGATCTCACATGGAATTAAGGTCGTCCATCGCGGATTGGCACGCGAGACTTCAATACCTTCCACGTGAAAATCTCCTCTAGGCGGGGTTTGGCATCCTACCTCACGGACATACGTCAACGCGGGCTTCCGCTCACAACCACCATTCTAACTTAGTTTTTTCTCAAGCTCGGGTAGAGAGCCTCACACGTCCGGCATTAACCCGAACAATGTGGAGTAACATCGCTCAAGTAACATCCCCACAATTGATATATATGATATGAATATAAAGCAACATGAAGCATATATAAACATAAAGCAAAATGAGGATACAAACAATGAAATAAAAGCATGCACGCAAAAAAGAAAAATAAAATCATTTAGCTTAAAAGCTAAATAGGATAGGCTTGACTCGCTAGAGAAAAAGGCTCCCCAGTGAAGTCGCCAGTTGTGCGCCCTCGTTAAAAATGCGCAAATCCTCCGAGACGTGTACGAACGCTCGGAAGGCCTTGTGAAGTCGCCACCAAAGTTTTTGTTTAAAGGGAACGTTGATAAACCCTTAAGTTTTTTATTTGAAGGGAAACGATAATAAAACCCTTGACGATGAGGAAAAGGACTGGTCATCGCAACCATTGTTGGGTTCGGGAGTCGATTACGCAAGGGGAAGGTATTATCACCCCTCACGTCCGTTGTACTCAACGGGAACCTCCTATTTAGCTAAAGCTTAAGATGTTTTTAAAATGTTTTGCGTGCATGCTTGTCAATGTAAAAGGGAAAAAGAAAATATGATAAAAGGGGAAAAAGTTTGTTTTTTATTATTGCGCTTGACAAGATGTCGATCTTGCTCCTACGTATCTCCCGGTAGTCAGAGAATTCAAAGCGTACGTAGTTCTTTGGTAGAAAAACGTAAATTTGTTGGTTGTTTTTAAATGGACGATGTTTTAACCGAATTCTTGCGATCAAACGTAGCTTGTATGCTCGCGCATGGGATGCTTATTAAGCGTTTGTTAAAAATCGCGCTAGAATGTTAAAAGCATGTCCGTCGAGGAAAAGAGGTTCGATTGATCCGACGGGATCAAGAAAAGGTTCATTTGGTCACGGCGGACCAAGAAAAGGTTCAATGGATCCAACCGGACCGAGCATTGATTAAAAAGGTTTCAATGGATCCAACGGGATCGAGCATTGAATTGAAATGGTCACGGCGGACCGAGAAAAAGTTCAATGGATCCAACGGGATCGAGCATTGAATTGAAATGTTCACGGCGGACCGAAAGGGTTTCGATTGACTCAACGGAGTCAAGAAAGGGTTCAATTGGTCTCGAAGGACCAAGAAAGGTTCGGATTGACCACGGGGGCCAAAATTAGTGTGTTGGGTTTTTTTTATGTTTTTGAAAATAGAATGACGATTGTCCGAATGACGAGTCATACGTCACGCGTTCGTTCAATCGGGGTAATGGGGAGACATACGTCAAGCCATCCCTTTTTCACTCAAGTTTTGTTTGAACTTTTAGAAATCCCAAAGTTTAACAAAACACTTGGTTTGGAACTCAAATGAAAAGGTTTTAACAAAATTGCGAAGAGATGCACAAGGTCGGCTCAAGATTTAAAAGATTTTGAAAAGTGAACAAGTTTGGCTTAAGTTCGCGTTTGATTGGAAAATCATGAACAAGGTTTTTGTTCAAGTTTTGTTTTGAAAATTTATAGACGTAACTTGTTACACAAGTTATTCCATAAAGTGTTGCATGAACTTGTGAATCCTTCGATATTATGCAAAATCCTTGTTATGGTTTGAATAAAATGAGTTTCAATCCTCTTAGGTTCTGAGTTCTAGGGCTAGAACCTCAAAAATTGGCTGTTTAGGAGCCTAAACTCAGATTCTGAGTTCTGTCATGGTCGCACTGCGACCAGAGCTTCGCACTGCGAAGTATGCGAAATTTTGAGTTCAGAAGTTGTTTCTGAACTATTGTTCAGAAACAACTTCTGAACAATCTCAGAACCTTTAGGGGAATGAAAAGCTTTTGAAAATGGCAGTAAAATGAGCTGGTCAAACCAGTTTAAATGTTTTGCAAACCTTGGGATTTCTTTTGAAATTTAAAAGGGGTTTTTTAGAGCAAAATTGATTTGAACAAAATTAAAGATGCAAGCACAACTCTAAATGAAAGATATAGATTTAAAACACTTACAGAGATCCTAGCAAAGCTCCTGCTGCAAGGAAATGGAATGGACCTTGAATGGTTGAAGGTTTTTGTAAATGGTTGGAATGTTGATGAACAAGGACAATGATCTTGTAATTGCTCTGTGTTTGGGCTGGTTTTTGCTCTCAAAATTGCTGTAATAATGCTGTGTGTTTTCTCTCAAAAAATGCTCTCTAGAAACCCTCCTTTTTTCAGCAGCATTGCAAGGCTTTTTATAGGCAAAATGAGATCAAAATGTCATGATTAAGGATCTCTAGAGCTAGGCTGTTTTTGGGGGCTAGAATCATGATCATTTGCTTTGCATTTAATGCTAAAGGATAGAGGTGACCTTGCCTTGCTGCAAGGGTCAAGACCTTGGCCAATTTCAGCTCTCAAAGCAACTGAATTCTGACACAAGATTGCTGGAAATCATGAAAACCAGGCTGTTTGCAAAACAGGGGCAGCACCTTTGCCTCAAACTTTGAATGGTTTTGATAAAGCCTATGGCAAGGTGGTTGCTGGAAGATAGCAGGGCCAGTTGCAGGCAAAAGTGGTAGGGGAAATGGGCTGCCCAGGGTCAGCAAGTAGCTGAGTTAGTTGAGTGATTTTGCTTCCTCTTCCTTTCTCTTTTTGCTTTTCAATTGTCACATGCTTTCTCTGATTTCTTGGTCAAATCCAGCATTAATCATACTAATAATAGATGATAATAATAATAGATAATGACTGGAAATAGTAATGAAAATAAATCAAAGAGATTAAAAAATCTGCAAATAATTCGCAGACTTCGCACTGCGAAGTACACTTTGCTCTGCGAAGTCCTCATTTCTGAAAGACTTCGCACTGCGAAGTAGACTTTGCTCTGCGAATTCCTCATTTCTGAAATGTTGACTTTTTGTTGACTTTGACTTTTCTCTTTTTTTTTTGATTTTTTGAGAATTGTTTTGAAAAGCTTGGGACAAAATTAGGGTACGACACTGACAACTTAGCTTCCATCAAAATTCTCAATGACGGTATTTCGACCTCTACGGGGAGCACTGCTTCCATGCCGTATACTAAAGAGAAAGGGGTCGCCCCTGTTGACGTACGCACTGAAGTACGATACCCATGTAAGGCATATGGTAACATCTCATGCCAGTCCTTGTAGGTGACTACGATTTTTTGCACTATTTTCTTGATGTTTTTGTTTGCAGCTTCAACTGCGCCATTCATCTGAGGCCTATAAGGAGAAGAGTTATGATGCTCGATCTTGAACTCTTCGCATAGCTCCTTCATCATTTTGCTATTCAGGTTGGTCCCATTGTCGGTGATGATCTTGCTGGGAATACCATATCGATAGACGATATGATTCTTAATAAATCGGACCACCACTTGTTTGGTGACGTTGGCATATGATGCAGCTTCAACCCATTTGGTGAAATAATCAATTGCCACTAGGATGAAACGATGCCCATTTGAAGCTTTGGGCTCAATCCTACCAATCATGTCGATGCCCCACATGGAGAAAGGCCAAGGGGAAGAAAGGACATTCAGAGCTGTTGGTGGCATATGGATCTTGTCCGCATAAATTTGGCATTTATGGCATTTCTTGGCATGCTTGTAGCAATCGCTTTCCAAGGTCATCCAGTAATATCTGACCCTCAAGATCTTTCTAGCCATTGTATGCCCACTAGAATGAGTTCCGAAAGAACCTTCATGTATCTCATGTATTATCAGATATGCTTCTTGCTCATCCACACATCTGAGTAGCACCATATCAAAATTCCTCTTGTATAAGACTTCTCCATTTAGAAAGAAGTTGCCAGCTAATCTTCGCAGAGTTTTCTTATCCTTGTTGGATGCCCCATGCGGGTACTCTTGCTTTTGGAGGAAACATTTGATGTCATGGAACCATGGCTTGTTATCTATGACTGCTTCGGCTGAAAACACATGTGCGGGACTTTCTAGGTGTTGAACCTTGATTGTTGGAATCTCGTTCCGACGACTAACCTCGTACATAGAAGATAAGGTTGCCAAAGCATCTGCCATTTGATTCGCGTCTCGAGGAATGTGATGCAGCTTGACTTTGTTGAAAAAGGTTAGCAAACGTCTTGCATAATCTTTGTAAGGAATCAAACCGGTGTGGCGAGTTTCCCAATCTCCATTGACTTGATTAATCACGAGAGCTGAGTCTCCATAAATGTCGAGGTTCTTGATCCTTAGATCAATGGCTTCCTCAATTCCCAGAATACAAGCTTCATACTCTGCCATATTGTTTGTACAATCGAATGAAAGTCTTGCAGCAAAAGGGAGATGTTTGCCCTCGGGAGTGACGATGACTGCCCCAATTCCATTGCCATAGACATTTACAGCCCCATCAAAGATCAACTTCCATCTAGACTCGGGATCTGGACCTTCGCCGAGTAGTGGTTCGTCACAATCCTTCATCTTTAGATACATGATTTCTTCATCGGGGAAGTCAAACTTAATTGGTTGATAATCCTCAATCGGTTGATGAGCCAAATGATCGGCAAGAATATTGGCTTTGATGGCCTTTTGAGTGTGGTACTCAATGTCATATTCTGATAACAACATTTGCCAACGAGCGATCCTTCCGGTTAAAGCAGGCTTTTCAAAGATGTACTTGATTGGATCCATTTTGGATATCAACCAAGTAGTATGATTGAGCATGTAATGACGGAGACGCTTAGCAGCCCAGGCTAATGCACAACAAGTCTTCTCGAGTAGAGAGTATCGGGACTCGCAGTCCGTAAACTTCTTGCTTAGGTAGTAGACGGCATGCTCTTTCCTACCGGTCTCGTCTTGTTGTCCGAGTACACAACCCATGGAATCTTCCAACACAGTTAAGTACATGATCAAAGGTCTCCCTTCGACCGGAGGAATAAGTATTGGAGGTTCTAGCAAGTACTCCTTGATGCTGTCAAAGGCTTTCTGGCAGTCCTCTGTCCATACTACCTCTTGATTCTTGCGGAGCAGCTTGAAGATAGGCCCACACGTGGCTGTCATATGGGATATGAATCTAGAGATTTAGTTTAATCGTCCTAGAAATCCCCTTACTTGCTTCTCAGTTTGAGGAGCAGGCATTTCTCTGATGGCCTTGACTTTGTCGGGATCTACTTTGATACCCTTTTGACTGACAATGAAACCTAGGAGTTTTCCAGATCTCACGCCGAATGTACATTTGTTGGGGTTCAGGCGAAGCCGATACTTTCTCAGACGTTGGAACATCTTTAGTAAATACTCGACATGCTCCTCTTCAGTTCCTGATTTGACAATCATATCGTCGACATATACTTCAATTTCTTTGTGTATCATGTCGTGGAAGAGAGTGGTCATGCCCCTTTGATAGGTGGCACCCGCGTTTTTTAAACCAAAAGGCATCACTTGATATCAAAAGGTGCCACAAGGTGTAATGAAAGACGTCTTTTCTCTATCTTTGACAGCCATTTTGATCTGATTATATCCAGAGAAACCATCCATGAAGGAGAATACTTTGGATTTGGCAGTATTGTCGACCAATATGTCAATGTGGGGTAAAGGGAAGTCATCTTTCGGACTAGCTTTGTTTAAATCTCGGTAGTCGACGCACATCCTAACTTTACCATCCTTCTTGGGAACAGGCACTATGTTGGCCAACCATTGAGGATACTCTGATGTAACGAGAAATCCAGCATTAATCTGCTTTTGCACTTCCTCTTTGATTTTGAGAGCCATGTCAGGGCGAGTCCTTCTCAACTTTTGCTTGACTGGCGACATTCAGGTTTCAAAGGTAGATGGTGTTCCACAATCTCAGGGTCTAATCCTGGCATATCCTGATACGACCATGCAAAGATGTCTACATATTCTTCAAGAAGCTTGATTATTCTCTCTTTGACGGACGCATCCAACAATGCCCCAATCTTGATTTCTTTCTTGTCTTCTTCAGAACCCAAGTTGATAACCTCTACTGCCTCTTCATGAGGCTGAATGGTCTTCCTCTCTTGCTCTAATAGGCGTTTGATCTCGTCCGGAATTTCTTCATCCTCCTCCTCTTCAGCTTCGTAAACAGGGAACTCAAAGTTGGGAGGGAGCCTAGAGTTAAGGTGTTCAACGGGTCTATTGATGTTTAGTCTGCATATGATGGATCATTGATTTTAGTAAAATGAGAAAAAATGCAGATTTTTTTTGAAATCGAAAATAGAAAATATATTTGTTATTTTCTGGTTTTTTGTATTACCATTTTTTCGAAAAAACAAAAAAGAAAAACAACGTAGAAATAACGTAAAGGTCGTGATAGAAACGACGATTTTCATTGATTGATGATAGTACATTAAACAAGCCCTACATGAGTCTCCCTTTGCTTCAGGCAAGACGAAGGGGTTTTTGAAAAAAGATAAACAAAACAAACACATTACTTAGAGGAATGAATAACAGAAGGAACGTCGACAGCATCCCAATTGCGGCAAACTCCTCCGGGCGTTACAAGAACATGTGTTGTTTCTTCAGGCCCATCTTCAGTGATGGCATTAGCTTCCATTGTGGAATGAATGAAACTGGCACTGTGGAAAATGTCCTCGAGTGGTTCAATGCTAGTGTTTGGCTCGGTAACTCTTGTAGTTGGAGTAAAACCCAACCCTTCTCTATGCTTGTGCTCCGGCGGACTTATCAATTTTCCCCAATCCGGGAGTAAGTCACCTTGCACCACCCTTTGTGCACTCTTGAAGGAAGACATGGATACCTCACTCTTCGCGGTATTCTCATCATCTAAGGAAAGACCTTGGAATGACGTCCCATCAACATTATCGGCACCAATGAAAGAAAAAGCCGATAAACTGCTTACTAACATAGCTTCCTCTCCTCCCACAGTTATTAGCTTCCCATTCTTCACAAATTTTAGCTTTTGATGCAGTGTGGATGTCACTGCTCCGACCTCATGGATCCATGGTCGACCTAACAAACAATTGTACGCTGCTTGTATATCCATTATTTGGAAGGTAATTTGGAAAACAGATGGTCCGATTGTAATAGGCAAATCCACCTCCCCAATCACTGATTTCCTCGAGCCATCGAAGGCTTTAACAACTACCCCACTTTGTCTCATGGGGGTCCCTTGGTAGGAGAGCTGGTCAAGGGTTGTCTTGGCCATTACATTCAAAGAGGAACCGGTGTCCACAAGTACGTTTGATAAAGCATCGGACTTGCAATTCACCGATATGTGTAATGCCAGATTATGGAACCTTCCTTGTTCGGGGAGTTCCTCATCACTGAAGCTCAAATTATTGCAAACAGTGATGTTTCCGACAATGCCTCCGAATTGGCCAAGGGTTATGTCGTGCTCCACGAAGGCTTGGTCCAAGACTCTCATTAACGCTTCTCTATGAGCGTCGGAGTTTAGCAATAAGGTCAGTATAGAGATTTTTGAAGGTGTTTGCATCAACTGGTCCACGACCTTGTATTCACTTTTCTTGATTAGCTTTAACACCTCATCAAAGTCAGAATCGGCATTAGGCCCGCTGGGTTGACCCGCATCTTTGTTTGTGCAGGGGTCTTGTGTTTGCTTTTGTTTAAACACAGGGGTACTGATCTTCTCTTGAACTGCCGTGGGAAGAACACGTCCGCTTCTTAGCACTTTGCTACTGTCCGTGATATTACCGACAGGGGCTAAGGGGGGAATAGGTACCTCTTGACCGTTGTTCAACATGGTTGCATTGTATTTGTAAGGAACTGCTTTGTTGGAAGTGTATGGGGTAGGTCCTGGTAAACATATTACAAGTGGAGTAGCACTAGGCTCCTGGCTGCTGAAAGCTAATTCCAAGTGTTCCGGGATATTAAATTTCGGGGTTATAACACATACACTTTTGTCCTTTCTTGTGACAATAAGCTCCTTTTTGTTCATTAATCCTTGTATGTCGTTTTGAATTTGCATACATCCTTGAGGACTTTCCAAACACTCTTTGCAACTAGCATGATCATGTTTGAACATAGTTGCCTTACACATCTTGATGTGCAGTGGAACCAGAGGCGTCCTGATATCTCGGGCCTTGGCGATGTTGTTGTGGGTTTTGTGGGTAATATTGTTGTTGATATGGTTGTTGATATGGAGGCCTTTGTGGGACCTGAATTTGGTAGTTTGGAGGTGTTGAGATGGATGGTGAAATGGCAGAGACGTGTGGATAGGCCGAGTACCCTTGGCGAGGTCCCCCATGGGCAATCATGCCAATGTCCTGCTCCTTCTTTCTTGGGTGGCTACTCCCAAACCTTTTCGTGCTGGTAGATGCACTACAAGAAATCAGGCTTTTAGAGACTGAATTTTCAGTCGCTACATCAACAAAATCGGTCACTGATAGATTTAGTGACCGAAATAGCGACCAAAAATAAAAGTGGCTAAAAGGCTGGTCGCTGATCCTTTGTGACCGGTTTAACGACTGATTTTTCGCGACTGATTTTGTGACTATACATAGAGACCGATTTTGTCACTGAATTTTGAGACGGAATTAGAGACTGATATAGAGACGTCTTTGGAGACTGATCCAGAGACAGAATCTAGCCACCGATTTAGACACCATTTTCTTGGCAGAAATCAGCTAATTTAGTGACTTATTTTGTGACTGCTTTGCCACTTAATTAGCCACCGAATTTAGAGACCGAATTTGTGACGGAAATTTATTTATTGTATTATAAATTACAGTCTCTAATTCGGTCGCTAACTGGATTTTATTTTTAATTGTTTGCTGAATAATATACTGGTCACTGTTTTGTGACTAAAAGAATTACAATATTTTTTTTTAATATTGTAATTTTATAAGTGACATTTTTATCAAATTTCATACAGAAGATCAAAATAATTCAATGTAACATGATGAAAGAAATAACATTAACCATTTAATGCTAAATACATAAACTAGTCAAAATATAATTACATAGGAGATTTGTGTATTCACAAAAGCCTTTGCACTTGGTAGTCTTAACAAAATACATAATACTAACCAAAAGAAAGTTCCAAGTGGTAGGCTTAACAAAATACTAATCCAAATAGATATGTGAATTAACAAAACACATCAAATTATCTATTCAGGAACATTTTGTGCTTCCAACTCTAACTCGTCATCAACCTCATCATCCTCATCATCATCAACTTCATCATCATCAACCTCATTATCATTAGCTTGGTCTTCCTCATTGGTTTGGTCTATAGAATGGTGGGTGGGTTGGAAGTTCATGGTTTCCATCATGCTAACAGAGGCATTTGCAGCAAGTTTGTTAACAGAGGCATAACCTAAACAATGAAGATCAGCAGGGCATGTAAAAGCCAAAAATCAATGACCTAGCAACAAAAATGCAGGCCCTCCACTATGAAATGAAGATTGTAGAAGTTGAGCAGGAACTAGTAAACTAGTAGCAATAAGTTGCAATTAAACCCATAATATAAAGCAAAATAACCTAGCATCTCACAAGTTAAAATCAGAATCATATAAAAGTTGAAGAACAAGAAACTCACCTTTTACAAATAGAGTTTCCCTTTCCTTAGTTGTTCCTGAACACATGAAAAAAAACAATTTGTCAATGAGATAATTGATGATATGGATAAGATTGGGATAAGCAAAATAAACTAGCCACAGCAACACTAATACAGGTTACAAAGAGAAAACTTGTAAAAATGTCAAATTGAAAGAGAATAGGCAATAATGAGAGTACTATGAAATGAAGAATAAGAGCTGCTGATTCTGAGTGCATATTCCTAAGCCTAAAGGTCTAGTGATTTCCTATCAATCTCAGAACTTTGTCTATAAATTTAACTGTGGCATGTTCTCATCTCACTTCTGGTATAGCCTTCTCAAATTGTTAATAACAAGTTTACGGATATTAGCAAAAACTAGACTTCAATTTTATTACCAAAAGATCATCTGGCAACCGATAAGTGTCAAAATTACCTATTTTCACTAGTCTAATTTAAGATACTTATTAACTTATTTAATAAGAAACCTAATAATAATCCCCCAATTCAATGTAAATATTAGATAGCTAGATTTTGAGTACGATTTCATATATTGTTACCTTTTTTCTAATGCATTTATAGTATTCAAAGATCATGAATGGAGAGCAAAGCAGAAATGCCAAAATTTAAATCAGAAAGTGAAACTCCATTAGGAATTTTTTTCTTGTTCATTTATTTCAGTTTTCTGATCACTACCATGGACAAATAGTAATCAATATCAATTAGCCATGTCTCCTGTTCTCGTTTCAATTCATCCGGATGTCTGGCACGTAGAGCAATTCCGGTCGCACTGCCTGAACTACCACCCTACTCAAAGAACATAATAATAAATACAAAGCAAAACTTTGGATGCCTAAACTTCAAATACCCGATGCAACATATTTCGAAGTTATCCCAGTTGTATTTTGATTGAGAGCACTAAATGACAAACCTGCTCACAGCAAATTACGTAAGGGATTGTATCGCCAACAGAGCAACCAGATGTGTAACCTTGTTGCTTCAATCTTTGTGCCACCTATATGTTAATCAAGATAGCTATCCTCAGAATTGAGCAGATGAGAACAAAATAAAACACAGATCGGATCATTTTAAGTAAAAAAAAAATGTCTGTACTTACAAGAACATGTGGCTGGTTTTTGGCATCAGGATATGCTTCGGGTGGTTTAGTCAATGTCTTTGTGATGACGTATTTTTCCAATGCTACTTGTCCGTTCCTCATTTCTTCTTGTACCTGTATTAAAACTAGCATTCAATGGTTGGCTGGAGAAATAAACCTCATACTCCAATTTTATGAAAAAAAAAGTAGGGAAAAATCTACTAGAACAAAATCTCCAACAAACTCCAACGCCTTCTCCTATGATTAATAATTAGACCAATATAAGAAGTGTCATCCGCTAATGACAAACCCAATCAAATTTGGATATGCATCAAGACATCTGGGCAACAAACCACCCTGCTATAGCATTTGGGCCCAAAGATCCAAGAAGTTTCTTCCTTTAAAATTCTCCAATCATATGGTAGGTTATTATAAGCCAATATCTCATACTATAAGACATCACAATTTACCTTCATGAGAGAGTTGTGAATTGATTCGACGACATCTTCGCATGACCTATAAGCACGGAAGCCGCAATATTAAGTTACCACATAAATGAGTAAATATTGCATCCAGAATAGCCAGAGTGTGCAATGGTAACATACCCTCCCGACAAAATCTGAGTCAAGCAAAAATCTCCTAAATCTTTCGCTAACAAGCTCCAGTCACGGCGGACAATATCAAGACCTTTGCGTTCAATAACCTGCACCATATGTTAATCCTACTGGCATGTTCTTCTAAAATGTTAGATAATGCAAAATAATAAGATAGACATACCTCATATGGGGTGCCATCTTTAAACGGCACCTTAACAGCTGCATATTTCTTTTTCTTGAGAAGTAGCATCCTCTTATACAAACCATCAAGATCAATTTCTAAGCACCGATATTTCTTATTGACCTAATGACAAATTAAAGGAGAAATCACAGATCATTAGATCAAAAAGGAAAACTACAATATGGTAAAAATTATCTGTAAACATATATTCTTGAAACATGCCAAAATTATCTGTAATAGCAAACTTGCTGATGGCGAGAAACAGGAAATACAAACATTTTAAACATCAAATGCTCTTTAAAATTTTAAGTCTAGAAAAAAATCAATAAATATAGTCTATTTCGTGGGGGGGATAAAAGGCTGGAAAAGTTTGGCTCTGACATACTATGTTGCAAAAGAAAAGAAATTTGAGGTAAATATAAACCCAATCACCACGAGTTCATCATATAGGTTCAAAGGAACTTCACACAGTTAATGGTCAACTCTTACCTCTTGAATAACTTTCTTAGATATTGAAGTTGCTTTTGCAATATCATCTAGCCCACTGTAAACCATTATTGAATCAGTATCACCATAGATCACCTATAAGACAGTACAATAATTAAGAGCTAATACCACACACAACCAGTCAAATCAAATGACCTCGTATACATAATAAAATCATACAATACTTCAAGAAACAGTATAGTAGAAATAACCTCTAAATTCAAGTTATTTTGAACAAGATCAACAGTACTTTGTAGTATCTCCCTTCCCTGTATGACATCAAACATGGAAGTCAAAATGCACGTGTCTGAGACTATATTGAGAGTATGGTAATGAGTAATGACTGGTTTTGCAGAAACAAGCCAGCATATTCTTCTTACTTGTAAGGTAATGAGCTCAGCCAGTGGTTTTATAAAATCTTGAATTGGAAAATCCCAGGCATCCATACATACTGCATCATACACCATAACATTTTTTTATTGTAGAAGGAAGAATAAAACGTCAATTTTGAGCACTCAGAACTAGGGGCTAGGAAAAACCAAGATAAAAACCTGTTGGCAGTAAGCTTCAGTGCTTGCTGCTGAATGTCCAGTTGCTGACGCTTAAGACCAGATGCAGTTTTCATCCATGTCTTTACATCTCGCCTCCACTTAACCAGCTTTTTCAGCAACTAGCACAACAAACAAATAAAAAAATGAACATATGCAACTAATCTCTGCAGTCTTCAGGAGGGGAAAGAAAATCACCATATATAGGTTACAAGGTATCTCAAATTTTTAATGCATTAAAAAAATGAACGCAAAACAGACATGTTATTTTGACCGATGTAAATCCTTTCAAATAAATATTCAAGGACCTTGAAAGTGCCATTCTTGGTCAATGTACTCAACAGAGGTGCATTCTGACAGAATTCTATAACGGCATGTAGAGAATTTAAAATGTTTATCATAAAATGCTTTGTTTGATAAGTTAAAAGAAAAATTAAAATTTTAGGGTTCTTTATCATCTCTTTTTAGCTTACTTATAGTGCTATAACCAAGCTAGTGGTCAAGAGAGTAATGCTGCATGACAACAATTGCAAGTTCTATTCTGGTCATATATACCTCATATTCTAAAACAACTTATGTCTCTACTTTACTTGTTTTATAGGCTAGTATTCATCCCATTTAACAAGAAACATTCTTAATCTTAATTAGCTTATAAAAAATTTTAATCTTAAAATTCCATCGACAATGTACTTTAAAGACTAGAAAATAGTATCTAAACATTGGAACTGGGAATCAACAGTAACATATTCATAAATCACACACAATACATGAAATTGTAATGGAAATAAACCTTGGTAAAGATAACAACGACACATTCCATAACAAGCTTGGTTAAGAACAAATCATCAGCCAACAACCTTTCCTTAAACCCTCCAAATTTTAACAACCACCTGAGCACAACTAACTCCTCCAACTCAAAAAACCCCTTCCACATTATTATAAGATCCAAAAACCATCATAACCACGATGCAGTACAACCTAGAAAGCCCAGATAAAAACAACACGATAAAGAACGAAAAAATGACATGATGAGTGCAACTAACTGACCTTAAATTTCAAGAATCCTTCAAGAACATCCAGGAGCACAGGGGCATCTCCATTTCTATTAAGATCGTATCCATTTTTGCTACTAAATTCTTTCAACTCAGACTTCCAAGAATCCTTTTCCTGCAAGAAGGAGTATGTCAAGTCCAAGCAACATAATAACAGGAATTAACAAATAGCAACGAGATCATATAAGTTAATATCACATAAGCTATTGTCACGGAAGTTAATATCACTATTAGCTTATATGACAATAGTTTATATTTCACATAAACTAATATCATATAAACTATTGTCACATAAGCTACTATCACATAAGTTAATATCACATAAGCTACTCACATAAGCTACTGTCACATAAGTTACTATCACATAAGCTAATATCACATAAGCTATCACATAAGCTATTGTCTAATACAGTCTTTACACACAGTTACTATCTACAAGATGAGTACCTTTAAGTTATTATAAGCTATTGTCAAATATCAGTAATAATAAGTTATTAGAAGAAGTACCTTTAAGTTATTATAAGACAACAAAGCCTCCGCCGATTCTTCGAGTGA
Organism: Medicago ruthenica; assembly: GCA_018208015.1. NCBI lineage: Eukaryota > Viridiplantae > Streptophyta > Magnoliopsida > Fabales > Fabaceae > Medicago > Medicago ruthenica. The sequence goes on from CM031376.1 coordinate 52,914,788, forward strand.
TTGAATGAACCTTTATTATAAGACATCAATAATAAGTTATTAGAAGAAGTACCTTTAAGTGATTGAATGAACATGAACAAAGATGATGAGAAGAGGAACAAACCTTACGAGAAGAGAACATTAACAGTTGTTTTCGATTTGAGAAGAAGAACTGGACAAAACACGATGAACAGAACAACAAAACACGATGAAGAGGAACAAAACACGATTAACAGTTGTTTACGAGAAGAGGAACAAAACACGATTCACAGTTGATTACGAGAAGAGGAACAAAACACGATTAACACGATAAACAAGCAGAAAATACGATGAACAGAACAAACACGATCAGCAACATGAACACGAAGAGAAAAGAAGGAACATGAACAACAAAATGACAAATCTTTACTAATGGGGTTCAATTTCATTGATGATGAGTATCAATTTCATGATGATTGATTTTGATTTCAATGAAAAATGATGAAAAGGGGAAATTTTGGTGTTTAGGGTTCTTATCTTATGTTTGGGTTCTGTTCTTATGAAAAGCACAAATTTTGGTAAAACGACCAAAGAAGAAAGGGGTAATATTAAGAGGTAAAAGAAAAAATTCATTTAAAGAGGGAAAATTTTAGGTTTTATTTTTGATGAAAACATGAAAGGGGGGAAATTTTTTTGATAACCCGCTCAAATTGAAGCTTATAAAATAAAAGGTGACAATTGGGTACCCATTAATAAAAGGTGGGTAACACAACCTATGCTGAGTTGGCACCAATTAAAGTTATTTGTTTGTTTTCTATTATTTTTAATGTTATATAAATACATTGTTTTGATTAGGCCAACTCAGCATGGGTAGTATTACCCACCTTTTATTCATGGGTAAACAAGAATTTCCCAAAAAAAAAATTAAAAACTTATAATCTTTTTTGTGACCAATAAATCGGTGGCTAAATAAATTTTGTGACCGATTTAGAGACCAACTTGGTTTTGGTTAATTGTTTACAATTAACGGTTGTTATTTCGGTCTCTATTGTGACCGATTTATTTTGGTGTCTAAATCGGTCTCTAAACGACAACTTTCTAGTAGTGATGGAGCACTTTCCTTTATCAATCGTCCTTCTCGGACTGCATCCTCTAATCGTACGCCCATACTCACCATCTCCGTGAAGACACTAGGCGCGCTCGTAATCAATCGCTCGTAGTAAAAGGAACCAAGAGTGTTCAAAAAGATCTTAGTCATTTCCTTTTCTTCTAGAGGTGGGCTAATCTGAGCCGCCACCTCTCTCCACCTTTGGGCATATTCTTTAAAGGTTTCTTTGTCCTTTTGGGTCATGGCCCGGAGCTGGTCCCGGTCTGGGGCCATATCCAAGTTGTATTTATATTGGCGGACAAAGGCCTCTCCCAAGTCGTTGAAAGTTTGGATCTTGGTACTATCCAAACCCATGTACCATTTTAAAGCGGCACCGGTTAAACTGTCTTGGAAGTAGTGGATGAGCAATTGATGATTGTCGGTTTGAGTAGACAATTTCCTAGCGTACATCACTAGGTGACTTTGTGGGCAGGTATTTCCCTTGTGTTTTTCAAATTCCGGGACCTTAAACTTAGGTGGGATTTTGACGTTGGGCACAAGACAGAGGTCATGGGCGTTCTTCCCAAATAAATCCTTCCCTCGGAGGGCTTTGATTTCCTTTTGTATTTCGTCAAATTTCTCTTGGAAACCATCCATCCTATCTTGGGCACCTAAACTTTCGGCATGAAAGATAGGCCCATGGTCATACGGAGTATGAACCACTGGCGCTGAGAAGGCCGCAGTAGCCTGGGTGAAGGTAACCTCGGTTTGAGGAACCGGAGTCTCTTGAAGAGTACTGGGAATAGGGATGAATTCCTCACCAAAGTCGGATGGCATGCCCCATGTACAACCGGGGGGTCTAGTGTGTTATTGAGCATCGGCATGTAATGTTGGTGCCGAAGTAGAAGCTGACGCTTGAGCTTGAGAGTTGGAGGGACGAGGAGGTGTTGGTGGAATTTGTGCGGCGGCTAGTAATTTTACTAGCTCCGTTAACTTCTCCATCTCGGTCCACATAGATGTTAACTCTCCACGGAGTTCCTGATTCTCTTGTTCTAAGTTTTCCATCTTCTTCCTTATGGTTGCTCGGGTGTTATATGTGTGGGTTGCTTTGGGACGACGAGCCACTTTTCTTGACGGGATGACGCGTAGTGTTGCGAATGAAATGCAAAGACTGATGACTCAATTCGGATTGTAAGGAATCCTGATGATAAAAAGGGAAATGAGTTTTGGACTCGAAGACAAATGTATGCATGATATGAATGATGTTAATGCATGAAAAAAAAAATCATTTTGCTTTGCGAGGAAATTAAAAAGTGTGCAATTAATATTAGCGATTAGAAATATTAAAGGCCGGGAAATTAACATTGTCCAAAATATATTTATTTGATTGAATAACATTGAGATTACAAAGTGTAATTAATGCTAATACAAATCAAATAGCCGCTCGCTTTTCCGCTTTGTCTATTTCTTCCCTATAGAAGTCTACAGTATCTTTGCAGAACTTCATGAATTTCTGGATCTTCTTAGGGATGACAAAGTAAGGCATGACAATCTCGGCCTTTGCTAGTTTCTTCGGAAGTTTGGCAATGACCAAGTTGGAGAATGCGACCAATCTTGTGAAGTCTTCACTTAATCGGGTGGCGTCTTGCCATACAAACTCGATTACCTCCTTGCGTTGAGCTAGCTTGATGTTTGCACTCCTAATCTCATCAAGTAGTCGTGCAATATGGTTTCCATGCTCTCTTGCAATCTTGTCAAAATATTCTTCAAATTTCTTGATATCGGTTTCGAGAGGATTGCATTTTAGCTTCCCTTGATCAGAAAGGCCCTCATATTTTTGCCGTTGGACGCGCTCGGCTTGGAGCTGCTCTTTGTAGTCCTTGACGACTTCTTGGAGTTGTTGATCTTTCTCTTGAAATTTAAACCTCCATTTCTTTTGAGCTTTGATGGCTAGCTCGCCGAACTTTTTGAGTTCTTGGTTGGAATGTAAGACTTTTTCCAACTCTTCGTCCTTGGCTATAAGTGTTGAAACAAAATGTGTTAAACAACTCTCTTCTGAAGTAAGGGGGAGATTGTTGAAACATTATGTGTAAACATATCCTTCTTTATGGTTTTGATGATAACAAAAGTGTTAAATAGAAAACTGGTTATTTGCTAATGCTTTGTTCAAGTGATTTCAGAACCACGTGTTTAATGATTGAAAATTGATAATGGTTATGGAAGAACAAGCTTAGAGCAAGAAAGGAAAGCTAAGAAGCAATGTTGCAAAGAGTGGAAGAAAACTGGGTCTGAAGAGTGCTTCTGAAGGAAAGTCTGAAGACTGCTTCTGAAGGCAGCTTCTGATTGAAGGTGCGTCTGAAGAAGTCAACGCAAAGTCAACGTCTGAAGACCAGCTTCTGAAGTCTGCTTCTGAAGAGAGCTTCTGATGCACTGTTCACACAGAAGCTTCTGAAGGCTGATGTGGCATGGAAAGCAACTGGTACTGTGCGCATTTAATGCCTAGATGTGTCAGAACAACCCAATGGAACAGTTGTCTCCCTGACTCAAACATTCCCCAGCTTTTAAGGTAGGCTAATTCAAAAATGGCTACTGCTCTGTTTTCTGGAAAAAGTTCAGCACACTTTTTCAGTCTATCCTAGCTCACATTGCAACGGCTCTTTCCTCAAATCAAGCAAGTCTTCAACAACTCTAATTTCCTCTATAAAAGGAAGAAGATTTGAAGAAGATTTAAGCTAAGACTCTTGAAACTAAATTGCTGAACCTATGCTCTGTTTTGCTGTCAAGTTCAAAATCTCTTAGAAATTCTTTTAGTTTCTGTAACTTAGAATTTCTTAAGGTTAAGAGTCTTAACATGTGTTGTATTAAGAGAACACCTCTGATATTTTATCAAGTGTTCAACCCAAACTCATTTATTTGTAAACCAGTTTGGTCCCTAAGTCTCAGTCTGTATACTGAGCAATTGTAACCTCATTCCTTTGTGGTCTGAGCTGTTAGTCACATTCCTGGGTGGTCTGTGCAGGGAGTCTAATTCCTTTGTGGTCTAAGCAAGGTTGGTTCATTCCTTAGTGGTCTGAACATTGGAAGTCTTATTCCTTGGTGGTCTAAGCAACTGGAAGTCTCTTCCTTAGTGGTTGAGCAATTGTAATCTGCTGATTATAGTTGAAATCTCTTGTTGGAAAACAAGGGGACTAGACTACTTCCTACATTGGGAAGGAACCAGTATAAAACTTTGTGTGTCTCTCTTCCTTTCGCTATTTACTTGTTAATCCGCTGCAAACACTCTTTGAAAATAGTTCAGAACCTGTTTTTGAACTAACCTTAAGTTTTGAGAAGAAAAGAACCAAGTTTTTGAGTCACACAATTCAACCCCCCCCCCCTTCTTGTGTGTGTTTTTCTCACCTTCAGTTGGTATCAGAGCTGCGGTTCTGATATTAACACTTAACAGTGTGTCAGTAGGATCCTGAGAAAAACATGTCATCTGATAATGAAGATTCACCTCCTCCTCCTAGACATACTTCTGTACAATATGATTATGGTACAGATGACAGAAAATCTAGATCACACAATAAACCCCCAATGTTTACTGGTGATCCAGAAAAGTTCTCATGGTGGAAGAGCAAGATGTACAGCCATATCATTGGTATTGATGATTCTCTATGGGACATCATAGAAGATGGAATCACAATTCCAGTTGATGAAGAAGGTGTTGCTGTCAATAGAAGAGCTTTAAGTGATGCAGAAAGAAAGATTTATAGGAAGCATCACAATGTCAGAGGTATCATTGTGGATTCATTACCTCACAATGAATATCAGAAGCTGAGTGACAAGTCAACAGCCAAAGCAATATTCATATCCCTCTGCTCTAACTATGAAGGTAACAAAAAGGTTAGAGAAGCTAAGGCAAACATTCTTGTTCAGCAATATGAATTGTTCAGAATGAAAGAGGATGAAAATATTGAGACAATGTTCTCAAGATTTCAGACTCTGGTTTCTGGACTTCAGATTCTGAAGAAGAGTTATACCACAGCTGATCATGTGAATAAAATCCTTAGAAGTCTACCATCTAAATGGAGACCTAAAGTGACTGCTATTGAGGAAGCTAAGGATCTGAATACCTTAAGTATTGAGGATCTTATAAGCTCCCTCAAAGTGCATGAACTAGGACTCAATGAGGATGAGTCTGTTAGAGAATCAAAATCATTAGAACTGAAATCTAAAAGAAAGCCTGCTAAAGCTTTGAAAGCTATTGAATTTGAAGAAGAATTTCCTGAGGGAGATTCTGATGAAGATTTAGATGCTGATGAGCTTGCAATGCTTTCTAAAAGAATTCAGTATCTAATGAATAGAAAGAAAAAATTCTCTAACAGAAGCAGTAACTTTAGAGGATCTGGTTCAAAGAGGGAAAACCAGAAGGAATGCTACAACTGCAAGAAACCTGGCCACTTCATTGCTGAATGTCCTGATCTTCAGAAGGACAAATCAAAGGAAAAAGCAAAGAAGTCCAGCTCAAAGTCCAGCAGTTTCAGAAATAAGCTTAAAAAGAGTCTCATGGCAACATGGGATGATCTGGACAATGAGTCTGAATCTGATGAAGAGGAAGCAAACTTAGCTTTGATGGCAACTGCATTTTCTGATGTAGAATCCTGTTCAGACTCAGATGAAGAAGATGAGGTATATCCTGAACTCACTAGATCTGAATTAATTGAAACAGTTAATGATCTTATGAGTCATCTAAAAAGCAAGTTAGGAGAAATTAAATCTTTGAAAAATAAAACTAACTTGCTATCTGAGGAAAATCTTAAACTTCAGAATCAAATATTTGAATATGATGAAGAAGTTGAAGAACTCAGAAAAGAGGCTCATAAGAAATCTGAAGAGATTCCTAATGAACATGAAATAGCTCTTCAGGATTTCATTCTAACTGGATTCAATAGAACTAAAATTTCCTCTATGATGTATAATATGATCAGAAACAAAGGTGAAGGCATTGGCTATGATTCATTCAAACCTTCAAATGAATTAAACTCATCTTCATGTTCTGAAAATATTGTAAAAGGCAATGGTATATGCTTTGTGCCTGCTTCTGATAACTCTGAGAAGCTGAAAATGTCAGAAACTGAGATTAAGTCTGAAGCTCTGAACAGCTCAGACTCTGAAGCTTCTGAACCTAAGGGTAAGATGAAGGCAAATGTTAAAACCTTGCCTAAATCTAAGCCAAAAGGTCATAAGCCTAAGAGTAAGAGAAAATCAGACTCTGAACCTAAAAATGTTCAGAATCTGAAGAGTTCAGAACCTGGAACTAGTAAATCTCAGAATCTGAATAATTCAAATTCAAATTTTTCTAAGACTGGGTTTATTAAAACTTCAAAATCTATTAAACCAGTCAATACAAAACATTTTCAATCTCAGAATGTTGAGCAAAGCAAGCAAAAGCAAACCATTCAGTTTTCTGCTTCTAAGTGTTTTAAGAAAGGCAAAACTGAAGCTTGCCTTGTGCCTAAAGCTAACAAGGTTAGAATTCTGAGAAAATCAGAACCAAAGCACTCAAAGGGTCAGATTTTAAACAACTCAGAACCAAAGACCTTCAAGTCTCAGGTTCTGAAGAAATCTGAGTCCAAACCTTTGAGAACTCAGGTTCTGAAACTCAGACTTATTCAAGATACAAGGATTCATATCCAAAGTATCAGAACAAGTCTGAATATCATAACTTCAGACACAAGATGAAAAAGCCAAAACCTTTCAGGACTAACCCCAAAGGACCCATGAAAATCTGGGTACCTAAGTCTGAGATCATTTCAATTGCAGATAAGCTTAACATCCAAAGAAAAGGAAAGGACAGTGGATGCTCGCATCATATGACAGGGGACAAGTCTATGTTCCAAACCCTGACTCTGAAAGAGGGAGGAACTGTGGGGTTTGGAGGAAGTCAGAAAGGAAAGATCATTGGTACTGGTAAGATAGGTAATTCTTCCTTGTAAATTGATAATGTTTGGCTGGTAGATGGACTTAGACATAATTTACTTAGCATAAGTCAATTATGTGATAGTAATTATGAAGTCTTGTTTAATAAGCACACATGTACTGTAATCAATAACAAAGATAAGTCTGTTGTGTTCAGAGGTAGCAGGAAAAACAATGTTGTCATACCCCATTTTTGACCCGTTTTTATTTCATTTTTCTCGTCTTTTAGGCCGGAAATTTTCGTCGTTTCAGACGAAATTTCGGCAGGGAGGTATTTTAAAATACCTCATTTTTGTTCCGAAGGCGACCGTTTTTTATTTTATTTATTATTATTTTTATCATTTATTTTTTTTTTTTCTTATTATTTTTATTTTATTCTTTTTTTTCTTTTATTTTAGTGTTTTCTTTTCTTTTTATTTTCTTTATTTTCGTTTTTTACTATTCATAATATTTTAATTTTACTGTCAATTTTTAATTTAGTCATTATTGGTCCATGTTGTCCAGGCCCAGAGGGGCAGTCCTGTCCTTTTCTTTTTTACTCTGATTTTACTATATATAGCATTATTTGCACAGTACCCGAGTACAGTAAAAAAGCTACAGTACACAGTACCAATCAGTCAACCAGAACCACCAATCAACAATTAGCTAAACCACCGTTAGCCACCAACACAACCACTGTAAATCCCAAATCTGGCCACAAACCACCAAAAACAAAAATAAAAAAAATCCCAAACCAACACAAACAGCTCTAGCTCTTTACTTTCTTCTTTTCTTTTTCCTCCAGAAATCCAACACAGTATCAAAAACGAAAATCAAACACAACCTCACAACCCAAGATCCAAATCCACAAATACCAAAACCCCAAACCACAGATTCAAAGCGTAAATCCAAGCTTTAAACCATAACAAAGCAAAATCGTGTTCCAACCCAAAAGAAAAAACAGATTCAGCCATAATCCATCATAGATCACGCAAAGCCAACACAGAAAAACTCGAATCAAAGACCAAAACCGTGTAGCTAGAACAGAAATCAAACAAGGTAGTCTTTTCTCAAGCATCTTCAAACCTAGATCTATTTTTTTTCTTTTCTTTGAGTTTTTTGTTTGATTCACGTGTGAGAGATGAAAGAGGTAGTTAGGAACATGAGAAGATTTGAGAGAAGTGAAAGAAAATGGAGAGGATGGTAAGAGAAGAGTGAGAGAACGTGAAGCTTTTAAGAGAGAAAGTGAGAATTTAAGAAAAGAGGAGAGGTTGTGAGAAGAAAAAGAAGAGAGAACAGTGAGAAGAAACGTGAGAGTCAGAGAGAAAAAGAGAAAGAAGAAAGAGAAAGAGTAATGAAAATGAGTAAAAAAACCATGTTCTGACTTAAATAAGCACCTGGACCGGTCTGGTTCTTTCGGACCGAACCAGACCGGGTTTTTTCTCTGGACTTAGATTACTGGACTGTCCCTTGGCCCATTTCCCCTTCTTCCTTTATTTTTCTGATTACTACTCTTTTAATTTCTGCACTCCCCTTATTACTTCTGCACCCCTTTTCTTCCTCTCTATTCTTTTATTTTCTTTATTTATTTCTTGCATTTTTTTATTTCTTTTATTTTAAGCACTTTATTTATTGCTTTTAATTTCCAGTACTATGCATTTTTTTTATTTTTTATTTTATCGCATCATATTTATTTTTTGTCTTGCATTTTCCATTTTTCTTTTATTTTATGCATCATATTTAATTTTATGCCTTGCATTTTTTATTTTCTTTATTTATTTTCCAGCACCATATTTAATATTCAGTCTTGCATTTTATTTTTCAGCTCCATATTTATTCTTTGCCTTGCATTTTTATTTTCTTTTATTTTACGCATCATATTTACTTTTATTGTCTTGCATTTTTATTTTCTTTTAGCATCATGTTTATTTTTATTGTCTTGCATTTTTATTTTATTTTCAGCATCATATTTATTTTATGCCTTGCATTTTTATTTTTTTATTTACTTTATGCACCATATTTATTTATCGTTTTACATTTTATGCATTTTTATTTCTTTTTAGCATATTTACTTTAACGCAATTGCAATTTTATTTTATTTTATTTTTGTCATTTATTTTCTTGCCATTAGAATGTATCTAGGTCCAATGTAAATAAAAATATAAATGAGAATATGCACCGACACCACATTTATTTTTTATGCTTTATGCCGAGGGCGATTATGTAATTTGGGCCGTATCCGAGGAAAAGGACCCTCACTTGATCCAACGTCATTTTGAGGGATCCGGTGCGTTTAGATATCTCAGCATAACTTAGTCTCAGGACCCTAGGACTTAATCAAAATTTTCATAAAAAAGTCAAAAAGTCAAAACTCAAAAACATTTTATAATCAAAATTTTCAAAAAAAAGTCAATCTTATCTTTCTTTTCTTAATCAAATTTTTTAATCAACTTTAATCAATCAAAACATTTTCTTCAATTTAAAATCAATCAAACTCACTTTCTTTTATCCCTCTATGCCTTTACGGCCTCTCATCTTTCTTAAAACCTTTTTCAAACTTTAAAATCAACCAAAACCAATCACTATGTTTTTTACCCCGAACTACGTGATTTTGATCCCGCTCGGGTACGTAGGCAAAAGACTTTGTCTTTCCAAATCAATAAAAATAACAAAAATATTTTCTTTTCTTTTATTCTCACCATCTTTAATCTTTTCACACTTAAGCATTTATTTACAAACAAGAAATTAATTTAGCATAAAGATAAAATAAGCAAGAGGTTCCTATAGAGTACTATAGACGTTTAGGGTGCTAATACCTTCCCTTTGCGTAACCAACCCCCGGACCTTTGATCTCTCTAATAAATAGGGTTTTCGAACTTTCTCCCTTTTCCTCGAAAAAATAAAAGATCAGTGGTGAGCTTAAAATTGCGAGTCAATGCTAATTAATAGCTTGATATCCAAAAATCACCGCGACAGAAAAATGGCGACTTCACTGGGGATAACAAAATCCTAAGTGGGTTAAACCTACCTTGCTTTTCTTTATCTTTATGCTTTATTATTGTTTGTAATTGTAAATATGTGCTTAAGTGTTTATCTTTTTACGTGAGTGGTGAGATAAGTCCTATACCCGGACTTGAGGGAAACATAAGATAGGATGGGGTATAATCAACGTGCCATACCAGGAGTAGTCTTGGGTTTTGGTACATGTGATAACCCCGCTCAATGGAGGTCTCTTAAGAGTAGTACCATGTCAACATGAGTAGTCGTGTTTGGCATTGCTATTTTTAAGTGACCTATGAAGTTGAGGACCTTTAGTTACCTAACCCATCTTGGCCTTTTAGGACGTAGTGCGGTGGCTAATCAAGAGTAGTCTTGAGTTGGTCGATACGCGATACTACACTCAAACGAGACTTTCTTACGAATGTTGTTGGACCGGGAGTAGTCCCGTAACCTGACAATGTTCGGAAGTGGTCAATGACTTTGGGAACTTGGTAGAACCCGTGATACAGGTGCATGTGAAACCATAGTCCTTACCAAATGGCGTGATTACCCTCAACTCCAACATTACAAACTTAACCTCACCATGTTTTCTCCGTTCCTTTAGCATAATCATGCATACATGCATTCATTCATAAACATTTTTTTCATCAAGTACCAAAGGACTTAGACAAGTTTTGTTGTAAACATCGTAGGAATGAACTTCACAAAGAGAAACACTCAGAAATACAATTTCAAAAGCCCATATCTGACAAGCTTATGGAAGCTAGGATCTTTAGTGACTAGTTCAGAGGATTTCTCAAGCTCGTTATGAGAGATCACTTGGCATCCTCAAGTTTGAAATATCGGGGCCCTTTTAAGGTTTCTACTGATGAACTTTTGAGCATATCCCTTGGCTTTGTTCCTAAAAAAGGGGATTGATTGTAATATTTTAAATGAAACGTTCAAACTATGGTGTTTACAATTACTTCGACAAGTCCTTCGATAACAAAACTTTCTCTTTTTGCATAAGCATAACCATGCATCATCTTGCATTGATAGTTTCCAAATCGAGTCTTACTTTGTGTTCACCAATAAAAGGTCAATCTGCCGCAGTCAAAGAAAGTGGCCCAGCGTGTTCATTGCAAGCCTACTCGCATTCACAACACTCGAGCACATCAGAGAAAAAGAATGGATCTGTTAGAGCAAGAAAACCAAAACCTCCGGGAAGAAGTAGCTAGTCTCAGGGAGGGGATGGAGAAGTTGACCTCCATGATGAATGCTTTGTTAGCTTCCCAAGCCCAAATGTCAGTTCCTCAGCCTGTTGTCACTGCTCTTGAGCAACCAATCTCGATGGCTTTGCCAACCTCTACCGTGCTTACTCCTCCACCCGGTCTGTCATTCACCCAAGTGGTTGCAACAAATTCAACACCTCTTATCCACTCCATCCAACAAGAGGCCGTGCCTATCTTTTGTGCTGAAAGTGTTGGAAATTTTGACAGGATGGTTGAACTTCAGGAGAAATTTGACGGAATGCAGCGGGAAGTTGAAGCTCTCCGGGGAAAAGACTTGTTTGGTAAAGATGCTCGAGAACTCTGTTTGGTTCCTGACGTTGTAATACCGCCTAAGTTCAAGGTCCCTGACTTTGAAAAATACAAGGGGAATTCGTGTCCACGTAGCCATCTGGTGATGTACGTGAGGAAGATGTCTATGCACACTGATAATCACAAGCTTCTTATCCATTTCTTTCAGGACAGTCTGACTGGTGCTGCTTTGAAATGGTATATGAACCTGGACAGTGCTAGCATCCGCACTTTCAATGATCTTGGTGAGGCTTTCATTCGCCAATACAAGTATAATCTGGATATGGCTCCCGACAGAGACCAGCTTCAGGCTATGGCCCAAAAAGAAAAGGAAACCTTCAAGGAATACGCTCAGCGTTGGAGAGAGGTTGCTGCACAAGTTAACCCGCCTCTAGAAGAGAGGGAGATGACAAAAGTTTTCTTGAAGACTCTCGGCCAATTTTACTATGAGAAGATGGTTGCCAGTGCGCCAACAGATTTCACCGAGATGGTAAATATGGGAATGCGTCTGGAAGAAGGAGTCCGAGAAGGACGTCTAGTCATGGAAACTGATTTTGCTGCTAACAGTACAAAGAAGTTTGGGGATGGCTTTTTAGGAAAAGAGGAGCAAGAGGTAAGTATGGTGGCCCATATGCAGCCTCAGCAACAGTATCAACAACAGCCTCAACAACAGAATCGGGTTCAGTGGATATCCCATTTTGATCCAATCCCCATGGCATATGCAGAGTTGCTCCCCACTTTGCTTGATAAAAATCTTGTTCAAACTAAGGCGCCTCCCAAGGTACCTGAAAGCTTGCCACGTGGGTATAGACCTGATCTCTCTTGTGCTTTCCATCAAGGGGCACCCGGTCATGACATTGAGCGTTGTTACGCCTTGAAAGCCGAAGTCCAGAAGTTGATCCAGGCTAACATTTTATCCTTCAAAGAGTTGAACTCCAGTGTGTAAGCTAATCCACCACTGGATCATGAGACCCCATCTGTTAACTTGGTGCAAGATTGCTCAGAAGCTCACCCTGTTGAAGAAGGTGCCAGTTAATTTTGTAACACATGGCATAGTTTACCGCAACTAGGTCGCTGTTGACATTCCCTCAAGTTACTCATAGGTCCAAGTAATGTGTTTTGTTGTCTTGTCTTTTGTTTCATGCATTCCCATCATCAAATAAGAAGTCGTTTTGTTCCCGACTATGTTTTTATTATTCTTAGCTTTTTCTGGGAAATGGTAACACAAAAAACCCAAAAATATTTCATTTTTACTTTTATTTCCAATCAATTTCAAAAAAATCTGCATTATTCACTCATTTTCTCAAACTAAATCATCAATCATATGTAAATCAGAACATCAATAAACCTGTTGAACATTGTAACCCTATGCTCTCTCCCGACTTTGAGTTCCCTGTTTACGAAGCTGAAGAGGAGGAGGATGAAGGGATTTTTCGAAAAGATCTCTCTGCTACAGAAATATGAAAAAGAACATCATTCAGTCTCATGAAGAAGCACTGAAAGTGATTAATGTGGGCACTACAGTATTCCTGATCAAATCCCAGATGAATGGTGCCATCTAGGCTGCATAAAAAAAAAAACAAACAAAAAGAATAGCAAAAGCAAAAATCAAAAGCAAAAAAAAAATCAAAACCAAAAAAAAAAATCAAAAGCAAAAAAAAATCAAACAAAAATCAAAAGAAAAAGAAAAAAACAAAAAGCAAAAGAGCAAAAATACGTCAAAAAAGATGGTGCAGAAGATGGTAACCACCTACAAGGACTTGCATGAGATGTTACTGTATGCTTTACATGGATATCGTATTTCAGTGCGTACCTCAACAGGGGCAACCCCCTTTTTCTCTTTGGAATACGGTATGAAAGTTCTAATGGAAGCCAAATTATCAGAGGCTGAATGATGCCAAAACAGATATGATCAGTTGAATCTAATTGAAGAAAAACGCATGAATGCCTTGTGCCACGGACAACTTTATCAACAAAGGATGAAGCAAGCTTTTGACAAGAAAGTTCGTCCTCGTGTGTTCCAAGAAGGAGATCTCGTGCTCAAGAAGGTCTTATCTTTCCAACCCGATTCCAGGGACAAGTGGACGCCTAATTACGAGGGTCCATATGTCGTCAAGAGAGCTTTCTCCGGCGGTGCTTTGACTCTTACGACTATGGATGGTGATGAGCTCCCTCGTCCTGTGAACGCCGATGCAGTCAAGAAATACTTTGTCTAAAAAATAAAAGAACAGCTCGGTAAGTCGAAAACCCGAAAGGGCGGCTTAGGCAAAAAAGAGCGTCTCGGTGGATCGAAAACCCGAAAGGGCGGTCCAGGCAAAAATTAGAGACACAAAACAGAAAATAATCATCCTGATAGGTCGAAAACCCGAAAGGGCGGTCTATGCAAAAATTAAGGATTAAAAGACAAGGTAACTGCATTGGTCTGATCTCTACTCACTTGGGGCACAATTGAATGTCAAAGAGACTCTGAATCTGAAGCATCCAAGCAGTGAAATTCAAAGTTGTCAGGGAGAATAGCGGTTATTGTGTTCAATGTACCTTCCCCTTATATTTACCATTTTCCAAACTTTTTAAGATCCGTGGAGCCATGCCATTGGCGGGTCACCACTCTTTTAAATAAATTTGAGCCTATTGCCTTTCATTTGGAATTCCCATTTATTCAGTTGATAAAAACTTCTTCTATTTTTGATGGTAGTGTTTGAAACAAAATCATAAATATTTTTTTTTGCATATCTTTTTGAAAAGCACAAACAACAAAACACATTTTCTTTGAACTCATGAATAAGTGAAGGGTGCATCAACAGCTGTCCTGAGAACGGATAAACTTTGCAGGCTGAACATGGTCAATTGCTTAAAAAAAATATACAAAAAAAAAGAACAAAAAGAAATATATATATAAAAAAAGAAAAAAGAAAAGAAATGAGCTCGGTAAGTCGAAAACCCGAAAGGGCGGCTTAGGCAAAAATGAGCGTCCCGGTGGATCGAAAACCCGAAAGGGCGGTCCAGGCAAAAATTAGGGGCATACAAAAGAATATATTCCCGGTGGATCGAAAACCTGAAAAGGCGGTCCAGGCAAAAATTAGGGATTCAAAAAAAGAAGAAAAGCAAAAGGAAAAGCAAAAAACAAAATAAGCATGACCACAGAAGCACCGGTTCTTCTACTATGGTTTGTGGATTGGCACACTCTTCCCAGGAAGTGTCTACTCCCCATCAGTTGTTGCATATGTCGGGCTTTACCTCGTCATTGTTTTGATATGCCCCCAGTGGCATTATCCCCATTGAAGATTACCAAGTGTTTGCGATGCGACGTCGGGTCACTTTCCATCTTATCCGTCCAATTTTGTCTCATCCAGTCAATCCTTCATACAACCATACCAGTCAATCCTTCATACAACCATACCAGTCAATCCTTCATACAACCATACCAGTCAATCCTTCATATGGTCATACCAGTCAATCCTCCATACGGTCATACAAGTCGTGTCGTCATTCATGCATACACACATTCATGCATATACATGGCTGCATTAACCATCATGAGTCTTGCTTCAATTATCTTTTCATTTCAATCATGAATAATTTGTAACCATCTTCCCCAGGAAGTAATTACTCCTCATCAATTGTTGCATATGGTGGGCATTACCCCGTTAATGATTTGATATGTCTCCAATGACATCATTCCCAATAAAGATTACCGAATGTTTGTACTGCGCCGTCGGTCCACTCCCCATCTTATCCAATCTTGTCTCATCAAATTCATCAATTACACTATCACACAAATTAATCCTTCGTATAGTCATACAGTCACACAAATCATACATGCATTCATACATTCATACATATACACATTCATGCATACAAACAACATCATGGTTGCGTTAACCACCCTGAGTCTTGTTTTGAATATCTTTCCATATCAATTGATCATGAATAATTTGTAACCCTCTCTTTCCCCAAATGTCATCCCCAGTATTTCATCCTGAGATATCATCCTCTTTTCGCCAAGTGGCAGTTTTTTTTATCGAACGGCTTGTGCATTATCTTATCCAGTCTTTTGTCGTTAGTGGCAAGTTCCAGCAGTTAAATTTCATCCTGCATTTAAATTTCATCCTGCTTTTAAATTTCATCCTGCATTTAAATTTCATCCTGCTTTTAAATTTCATCCTGCATTTAAATTTCATCCAGCTTTTAAATTTCATCCAGCTTTTAAATTTCATCCTGCTTTTAAATTTCATCCAGCTTCTAAATTTCATCCAACAGTTACCTTTATTTCTTGTCGTCAATGGCAGTTCGGCAATAACCCGGACAGTTGGCATTTACCTTTATTTCTTGTCGTCAATGGCAGTTCGGCAATAACCCGGACAGTTGGCATCTATCTTTATTTCTTGTCGTCAATGGCAGTTCGGCAATAACCCGGACAGTTGGCATTCACCTTTATTTCTTGTCGTCAATGGCAGTTCGGCAATAACCCGGACAGTTGGCATTTATCTACCTTTATTTCTTGTCGTCAATGGCAGTTCGGCAATAACCCGGACAGTTGGCATTCACCTTTATTTCTTGTCGTCAATGGCAGTTCGGCAATAACCCGGACAATTGGCATCTATCTTTATTTCTTGTCGTCAATGGCAGTTCGGCAATAACCCGGACAGTTGGCATTCACCTTTATTTCTTGTCGTCAATGGCAGTTCGGCAATAACCCGGACAGTTGGCATTTATCTACCTTTATTTCTTGTCGTCAATGGCAGTTCGGCAATAACCCGGACAGTTGGCATTTATCTACCTTTATTTCTTGTCGTCAATGGCAGTTCGGCAATAACCCGGACAGTTGGCATTTATCTACCTTTATTTCTTGTCGTCAATGGCAGTTCGGCAATAACCCGGACAGTTGGCATTTATCTATCTCATTTCTTGTCGTCAATGGCAGTTCGGCAATAACCCGGACAGTTGGCATTTATCTACCTTTGTTCCTTTGTCGTCAATGGCAGTTCGGCAATAACCCGGACAGTTGGCATTTATCTCATTTCTTGTCGTCAATGGCAGTTCGGCAATAATCCGAACAGTTGGCATCTATCTTTGTTCTTTTGTCGTCAGTGGCAGTTCGTCGTCAACCCGAACAGCTGACATTTATCCCCAGTAAAACCATATGATCCCCCAGTTGGAGTCGGACCCCGTTTCCTTTAACAGACTCGGGTATCCTTTTGGCTTGTTGTCCCCAATCGGGTCATTTTCGCCGTCGTGCATACATACTTGCATTGCGAGCATTCACAACTTTACCTGCATAACAGTGCATTCATAGCATTTTGCAGTTGAATTCGGTCAAAAATGGTGTACTCTGTATTTAAGTCTCTTCGACCCGTCGATTTAAAAATTTTATTTTTTAAATCGCTGTAACGAAGAAACTTAAATATGGGCATCTGTCATACCCCATTTTTGACCCGTTTTTATTTCATTTTTCTCGTCTTTTAGGCCGGAAATTTTCGTCGTTTCAGACGAAATTTCGGCAGGGAGGTATTTTAAAATACCTCATTTTTGTTCCGAAGGCGACCGTTTTTTATTTTATTTATTATTATTTTTATCATTTATTTTTTTTTTTCTTATTATTTTTATTTTATTCTTTTTTTTCTTTTATTTTAGTGTTTTCTTTTCTTTTTATTTTCTTTATTTTCGTTTTTTACTATTCATAATATTTTAATTTTACTGTCAATTTTTAATTTAGTCATTATTGGTCCATGTTGTCCAGGCCCAGAGGGGCAGTCCTGTCCTTTTCTTTTTTACTCTGATTTTACTATATATAGCATTATTTGCACAGTACCCAAGTACAGTAAAAAAGCTACAGTACACAGTACCAATCAGTCAACCAGAACCACCAATCAACAATTAGCTAAACCACCGTTAGCCACCAACACAACCACTGTAAATCCCAAATCTGGCCACAAACCACCAAAAACAAAAATAAAAAAAATCCCAAACCAACACAAACAGCTCTAGCTCTTTACTTTCTTCTTTTCTTTTTCCTCCAGAAATCCAACACAGTATCAAAAAACGAAAATCAAACACAACCTCACAACCCAAGATCCAAATCCACAAATACCAAAACCCCAAACCACAGATTCAAAGCGTAAATCCAAGCTTTAAACCATAACAAAGCAAAATCGTGTTCCAACCCAAAAGAAAAAACAGATTCAGCCATAATCCATCATAGATCACGCAAAGCCAACACAGAAAAACTCGAATCAAAGACCAAAACCGTGTAGCTAGAACAGAAATCAAACAAGGTAGTCTTTTCTCAAGCATCTTCAAACCTAGATCTATTTTTTTTCTTTTCTTTGAGTTTTTTGTTTGATTCACGTGTGAGAGATGAAAGAGGTAGTTAGGAACATGAGAAGATTTGAGAGAAGTGAAAGAAAATGGAGAGGATGGTAAGAGAAGAGTGAGAGAACGTGAAGCTTTTAAGAGAGAAAGTGAGAATTTAAGAAAAGAGGAGAGGTTGTGAGAAGAAAAAGAAGAGAGAACAGTGAGAAGAAACGTGAGAGTCAGAGAGAAAAAGAGAAAGAAGAAAGAGAAAGAGTAATGAAAATGAGTAAAAAAACCATGTTCTGACTTAAATAAGCACCTGGACCGGTCTGGTTCTTTCGGACCGAACCAGACCGAGTTTTCTCTCTGGACTTAGATTACTGGACTGTCCCTTGGCCCATTTCCCCTTCTTCCTTTATTTTTCTGATTACTACTCTTTTAATTTCTGCACTCCCCTTATTACTTCTGCACCCCTTTTCTTCCTCTCTATTCTTTTATTTTCTTTATTTATTTCTTGCATTTTTTTATTTCTTTTATTTTAAGCACTTTATTTATTGCTTTTAATTTCCAGTACTATGCATTTTTTTTATTTTTTATTTTATCGCATCATATTTATTTTTTGTCTTGCATTTTCCATTTTTCTTTTATTTTATGCATCATATTTAATTTTATGCCTTGCATTTTTTATTTTCTTTATTTATTTTCCAGCACCATATTTAATATTCAGTCTTGCATTTTATTTTTCAGCTCCATATTTATTCTTTGCCTTGCATTTTTATTTTCTTTTATTTTACGCATCATATTTACTTTTATTGTCTTGCATTTTTATTTTCTTTTAGCATCATGTTTATTTTTATTGTCTTGCATTTTTATTTTATTTTCAGCATCATATTTATTTTATGCCTTGCATTTTTATTTTTTTATTTACTTTATGCACCATATTTATTTATCGTTTTACATTTTATGCATTTTTATTTCTTTTTAGCATATTTACTTTAACGCAATTGCAATTTTATTTTATTTTATTTTTGTCATTTATTTTCTTGCCATTAGAATGTATCTAGGTCCAATGTAAATAAAAATATAAATGAGAATATGCACCGACACCACATTTATTTTTTATGCTTTATGCCGAGGGCGATTATGTAATTTGGGCCGTATCCGAGGAAAAGGACCCTCACTTGATCCAACGTCATTTTGAGGGATCCGGTGCGTTTAGATATCTCAGCATAACTTAGTCTCAGGACCCTAGGACTTAATCAAAATTTTCATAAAAAAGTCAAAAAGTCAAAACTCAAAAACATTTTATAATCAAAATTTTCAAAAAAAAGTCAATCTTATCTTTCTTTTCTTAATCAAATTTTTTAATCAACTTTAATCAATCAAAACATTTTCTTCAATTTAAAATCAATCAAACTCACTTTCTTTTATCCCTCTATGCCTTTACGGCCTCTCATCTTTCTTAAAACCTTTTTCAAACTTTAAAATCAACCAAAACCAATCACTATGTTTTTTTACCCCGAACTACGTGATTTTGATCCCGCTCGGGTACGTAGGCAAAAGACTTTGTCTTTCCAAATCAATAAAAATAACAAAAATATTTTCTTTTCTTTTATTCTCACCATCTTTAATCTTTTCACACTTAAGCATTTATTTACAAACAAGAAATTAATTTAGCATAAAGATAAAATAAGCAAGAGGTTCCTATAGAGTACTATAGACGTTTAGGGTGCTAATACCTTCCCTTTGCGTAACCAACCCCCGGACCTTTGATCTCTCTAATAAATAGGGTTTTCGAACTTTCTCCCTTTTCCTCGAAAAAATAAAAGATCGGTGGTGAGCTTAAAATTGCGAGTCAATGCTAATTAATAGCTTGATATCCAAAAATCACCGCGACAAATGTTTACAAAATAAATTTTTCTGAATTGGTTCAGCAAAAGGTAGTTTGCCTTCTGTCTGTGAGTGATGAGAAATGGGTCTGGCACAAAAGGCTGGGACATGCTAACTGGAGACTCATCTCTAAGCTTAGCAAGTTACAGCTGGTCAGAGGCCTACCTCAGATTAATTATCACTCAGATGCTCTATGTTCAGCATGCCAAATTGGAAAATTTTCTAAAACTTCTTTCAAATCTAAGAACATTGTTTCCACCTCAAAACCTTTAGAACTACTTCACATTGACTTGTTTGGTCCTGTTGGAACAGCTTCAATCAATGGGAAGAAGTATGGACTTGTAATTGATGATGATTACAGTAGGTGGACTTGGGTTAAATTCCTTAGAACCAAAAATGAAACATATGATGTGTTTTTCAAATTCTGCAAACAAGTACAAAATGAAACTGATTTGGAAATTTTAAAAATCAGAAGTGATCGTGGTGGGGAATTTGAAAATGAACCATTTGAAAATTTTTGTGAAGATCATGGAATTATCCATGAGTTCTCATCTCCTAGAACTCCACAACAAAATGGAGTTGTAGAGAGAAAGAACAGATCTTTACAGGAAATGGCCAGAACCATGATCCATGAATCTAAGATTGCTAAGTACTTTTGGGCAGAAGCTGTAAACACAGCATGTTATATTCAGAACAGGATCTATATAAGACCTATTCTGAATAAAACAGCATATGAACTGTTTAAAGGAAGAAAACCAAGTATTTCTTATTTTCATCAGTTTGGTTGTACATGTTACATACTAAACAATAAAATCTACCTAAAGAAATTTGATGCCAAGGCTCAAAAGGGTATCTTTTTAGGATACTCAGAGAGATCTAAGGCATACAGGGTGTATAATTCTGAAACACATGTTGTTGAAGAAGCTATACATATTAAGTTTGATGATAAGAAGCCTGGTAATGAAATACCAGAGCTGGTTGAGAGTTTTGCAGATGTCAGAATCTCAGAAGAACCTTCAGAAGATGAACCCAGTTCAGAGTCTGAAGAAGGTTCAGAAGCTGAAAACAATGAAGAATCTGAGAAACTCTCTGATATAGACACTACTCCTGAAGCAAATCAAGACCAGCATGGTTCTGAACACATCCCTGATGGTTCTTCAGAAGCTAATCCACCCAGAACCTCATTCAAGTATAAGTCTTCACACCCTGAGGAGTTGATCATTGGAAACAAGAGCAGTCCAATAAAGACTAGATCAGCATTCACTCAGAATGAGTCTATGCTTGGCCTGCTATCCATGATTGAACCTACAACTGCTGATGAAGCACTTGCTGATGATGGTTGGATTGTAGCAATGCAAGAAGAACTGAACCAGTTTCAAAGGAATGATGTCTGGGATCTAGTTGCAAGACCTGATCATAAGAACATCATTGGAACAAAATGGGTGTTCAGGAACAAGCTCAATGAACAAGGAGAAGTGATCAGAAACAAGGCTAGACTAGTAGCTCAAGGGTACAGCCAGCAAGAAGGAATTGATTACACTGAGACATTTGCTCCAGTTGCAAGACTGGAAGCAATCAGGTTACTTCTTTCCTATGCTGTTAATCATGATATCATCTTGTATCAAATGGATGTTAAGAGTGCTTTCTTAAATGGTGTAATTTCTGAAGAAGTGTATGTAAAACAACCTCCTGGTTTTGAAGATGTTAAAAATCCAGATTATGTTTTTAAACTTAAGAAGTCTTTGTATGGTCTGAAACAAGCTCCCAGAGCTTGGTATGAAAGACTAAGCAACTTCTTAATTAAAAATGGTTTTGTAAGAGGTCAAGTTGACAATACACTCTTTAGGAAAACTGTTAAGAAAGAAATCTTAATTGTACAAATATATGTTGATGATATCATATTTGGTTCTACTAATGCCTCCCTTTGCAAAGAGTTTTCAAAGTTAATGCAGGATGAATTTGAAATGAGCATGATGGGTGAGCTGAAATTCTTCTTGGGAATTCAAATCAACCAATGCAAAGATGGTGTCTATGTTCATCAGTTCAAATACACTAAGGAGCTTCTGAAGAAGTTCCAGCTGGATGATTGCAAGCTGATGACAACACCAATGCATCCCACCTGCACCTTAAGCAAAGAGGACAATGGCTCTAAAGTAGATCAGAAGCTGTACAGAGGTATGATAGGTTCTCTTCTATACTTAACCGCTTCTAGGCCAGATATTTTATTTAGTGTATGTCTGTGTGCTAGATTCCAGTCAGATCCTAGAGAATCTCATATGACTGCTGTCAAGAGAATCTTTAGGTATCTGAAAGGAACAACTAATTTGGGACTTCTGTATAAGAAATCTCTGAATTATAAGCTAGTTGGATTCTGTGATGCTGACTATGCTGGAGACAGGATTGAAAGAAAGTCCACCAGTGGAAACTGTCAGTTTCTTGGTGAGAATCTGATATCCTGGGCCAGCAAGAGACAAGCAACCATTGCTTTGTCAACAGCAGAAGCAGAATACATCTCTGCTGCAAGTTGTAACACACAACTGCTCTGGATGAAACATCAATTAGAGGACTATCAGATTCATGCAGATAATATTCGTATTTATTGTGATAATACTGCTGCAATATGTCTGTCTAAAAATCCAATTCTGCATTCTAGAGCCAAGCACATAGAAATAAAACATCATTTTATAAGAGATTATGTTCATAAGGGTGTTTTAGATATTCAGTTCATTGATACTGATCATCAATGGGCTGACATATTCACAAAACCCCTAACAGAAGAAAGATTCAATTTTATTAAAAAGAATCTGAACATGCACTTTATCTCTTGAAAATGTGCTTGAACCTGAATGAAAACCTTGATTCTGAGTTTATCATAAGCTAAGACTTATCAGACATTCATTTTATGAGAGTCTGAAGAAAGTTAAGCCTGAAAAACTTCAGAGTCTGAAGGATCAGAACCTGGATTTTCTGACTTCTGAATCTGATAGGAATCTAATGTTTGGTCAGAATCTGATAAGTATAACCCTGGGCAATGATGATTAAAGCTTTGAAAGTTTATACTCTATCCCTCCCAAAGTCATCAATTTAAAAATGTGATTTTCTGTTTTGGTATCAATGCTAAAGTTTGCTTTAATTGGTATCAGTCTGTTTTTTTTTAAACTATTTAGCATAGACACATTTTTCAAATGCCCAAAGTGTATCAGACATGTTCAGTTTTTGGAACTTATTTCATATGCTATATCTTAGTATCAGCACTGAACCATATTTTGGTATCAGGTTCTGATATAAGTTCAGCAGTTTAAAACTTTCAATTGGTATCAGGCTCTGATATAACCTTTCAGTTGGTCTATAATCAGAACTATTTTGTTTTAAAAATGAGTTAGACTTGCTCTTATACCTTCTTGTTTGTTTTGCTCTGATACTGAACAAAATATACTGAACATCTATGTCTGAACACAGAATGCTCTGATCAGAAGCTCTAAACTTTTTCTACTTCTGAACAACATTTTATTTTCAATGCAATGTCATACACTCATTGAAAATCAAGTAAGCTCTGATGCCCATCCTTGCTGCTTGATTATCCATATGATTGCATAATTATCTCACATGTCTTTTCAAACTCCCTCAATTCTGAACCTTTTTGAAATATTTTCAACCTCTTTTAAAAAGGGGGAGATTGAACTGCTCTGATACACATGTTTTCAAACTTTTTTTTTTAACTTTTTGTTGATGACAAAAGGGGGAGCAGGTAAAACAAGTATTAAAGCACCTGAGCTCAAAACATAAGTTAAATTCTGTCAGTAATTAACTTATGAAAGTGGAGTAAAAGGCATTAAGACCTGAGGCTCTGAACATAAGTTAAGTTCTGAATGAAATTAACTTATGAGAACTGTTTTTAAACTCTTAGCCTCTGAATTCAATTTTGTGAGATATAAGTTACTCTTAGTGAGTAAAATGAATTTAAAATAACTTGGATAAGACTCAGGTGTGCGCACCTCGTTTTTTTCCTGAGAAAAAGACGCGCAAATCCTCCGAGGTCGTTCGTAAATGCTCGGAGGGCCTTTGTGAAGCCGCCACCAAAGTTTTTGTGTAAAGGGAACGTTGATAAACCCTTAAGTTTTTTTTGTTTAAAGGGAAACGATAATAAAACCCTTTGACGATGAGGAAAGGATGGTCATCGCAACCATTGTAGGGTTCGGGAGTCGATTACGCATGGGGAAGGTATTAGCACCCCTCACGTCCGTTGTACTCAACGGGAACCTTCTATTTGGCTAAAGCTTGAATTGTTTTTAAATGTTTTGCGCGCATGCTTATCCATGTCAAAAGAAAATATACTAAAAAAGGGGAAAAGAGATAAAAACAAACGAAAGAAAAGAAAAAAAAAAATTTATTATTGCGCTTGACAAGATGTCGATCTTGCTCCTACGTATCTTCCGGTAGTCGGAGAATTCAAAGCGTACGTAGTTCTTTGGTAGAAAAACGTACATGTGTTGGTTAATTTTAAATGGACGATGTTTTAACCGAATTCTTGCGATTAAAACGTAGCTTGTATGCTCGCGCTCGGGAGACTTATTAAGCATTTGTTCACGAATCGCACTAGAATTGTTAAAAGGTACGTCCGTTAGGGTAAAAGGGTTCGAATTGGTCGCTATGGGACCAAGAGAGGTGCAATGGACTCATACAAGTCAATCATTGACCGAGAGGACTCCAACGAGTCGGGCGATTGTTCGATTGATCCACTGAGATCAAGAACGGGTCCAATGGACTCGAACGAGTCGAACATTGACCAAAAGGTTCGGATTGACCACAAGGGGCCAAGATTTGGTTTGGTTATGGGTGGATACATTGAAAAAGGGAATGACGATTGTCCGAACGACGAGACATACGTCACGCATTCGTACAATCGGGGCAATGGAGTGACATACGTCACACCATCCCTTTTTCATTCAGGTTTTTGGGTAGAATTCTTTTAGAAATCCCAAAGTATATCAAAACATTTGGTTTGAAAACCCAAAATGGAAAGATTTAGCAATTTTGCTAGAAAACACACAAGTTCGGCTCGTTTTGCGAACGGTTTTGAAAAGCGAACGCATTTGGCGTATGTTCATGCTTGAGTTTTGAAAATCATGAACAATGTTTATTGTTCAAGTTTTAATTTGAAATGGTGAACATAGTTTGTTTGTTCATGCTGTTTTGAAAGTTTAGAAACATAACTTGTTTTGCAAGTTATCCACAAAAGGTCATACGAACTTGTGAATTGGTCAAAATTGAGCAAAATCCTTGTTATGGTTTGAAAAACATGGGTTTAAAAACTCTTAGGTTCTGAGCTCTTGGGCTAGAACCTCAAAAATTGGCCATTTGGACACCTAAACTCAGATTCTGAGTTCTGTCATGGTCGCTCTGCGACCATGACTTCGCACTGCGAAGCATGCGAATTTTTGAGTTCAGAAGCTGTTTCTGAACTTTTGTTCAGAAACAACTTCTGAACTCACTCAGGACCTTTTAGGTGGGTGAAAAACTTTGAGTTTTTGGGATGAAAAAGGCTGGACAAACCAGTTTTGATGTTTTGAAAACCTTGGGATTTCTTTGAAATTCAAAAGGGTTTTTTAGAACTAAAAGGTTTTTAACCAAAAATGCTATGCAAACACAATCGTAAATGCAAGATAAAAGCTTGGAAACTTACAGAGATCCTTAGCAAAGCTCCAGCTGCAATGGATTTGAATTGATTGATGGTTCTTGCAAAAGGTTTTGAATGTTGGTAATGGTTTTGAACTTTGTAATGCTTTGTGTTTGATTGGTTTTTTTCTGGTTATTTGTGAGTGTTTGTAAGCTAGAATGAGTAGTGTTTCTGCTCTTGAATTGCTGTTATGAGAAGTGCTTGTAACCTTGGGCATTGCCTTCTATTTATAGGCCAAAACCAAATCAAATTCATCATTAGAAAATCCCAAATTCCAGCTGATTTGTGGGCTAGGATCAGGCTGAATCCCTTTGCATTAAATGCTAATGGATAGAGGCAACCTTGCCTTGTGCCAAGGGGCAAGACTCAGCCTGATTTCAGCCACAAATTCAAAGGTTTTAGGATAGTAATGATGATGAAATAGGGCTGAATTGCAATTGGCTAAGCTTGGGGATCAATCCTTGCAATCTCAATGGTTGATCAATAAAAACGTGCACTGTAATGTGAAGAGATTGAGGGATGAAAAAGGCTACAATTGGCTGGTGTGAGGGGTGAAAAGCTGCTGCAAAAACAGGGTAGGCACTCATGGCTTTTCAAGTGAGAAAATCCAGCTAGTTTGACTGGTTTTGGGGGTAGCAAGCAGGAGGAAAGTCATCAAGCAGGTGGCTGGCAACCTTGGGGTGGTTAACAGGTCACATGGGAGGGACAAAAGCTGCCCAAGGGCAAGCCCACTTGCTTGTCACATGCTAGGTTGGAAGAAAAAGCTTCCAACCTTGGCAAGTCTCTCATATCAGGTTTTGCTTGGCCCAAAAAGCCATGAATGCTGATTAAAATAAATGTGTAAATGATATGCAACAAAATCTGGAATTAAATCTAAGAAACCAAAAATCTGCAGAAAAATCGCAGACTTCGCAGTGCGAAGCCAGCATTTTTGAAATGTTGACTTTTCTGTTGACTTTTGTTGACTTTGACTTTTTCTCCCTCTTTGATTTTTTTTGATTTTTTGTTTTAAAAGGCTTAGGACAAAATTGGGGTACTACATCAGGGAGCTTACAAAACTCATCCTGTGGATTATCAGACTTAGGGGGAGAGATTACAAACCTCAGAACCTGAAGTCAACAAGTTATTTATAATTCTGAGTGATAATTTCACCTTATTGTTTTAAGTTGAGTATAATTAACATGGATAAGAATCAAGGGGAGCTTACAAACCTAACCTTGAGGACTGTCAGACCTAGGGGGAGCTTTCAAACCTCTCCTGAAGTCAGATTGTTAATTAAACTTAACAACAATTCTGAAATTTTCACATGTTTTGATTTAAACTGAACTTAATTAACTTGGATCAAACTCAAGGGGAGCTTACAAATCTCACACCCTGCAGTTAACTTGTTAATTAAGTTAACAACAATTTTCTGATTTAATACTTATGTTTGTCATCATCAAAAAGGGGGAGATTGTTGAAACAAAATGTGTTAAACAACTCTCTTCTGAATTAAGGGGGAGATTGTTGAAACATTATGTGTAAACATATCCTTCTTTATGGTTTTGATGATAACAAAAGTGTTAAATAGAAAATTGGTTATTTGCTAATGCTTTGTTCAAGTGATTTGAGAACCACGTGTTTAATGATTGAAAATTGATAATGGTTATGGAAGAACAAGCTTAGAGCAAGAAAGGAAAGCTAAGAAGCAATGTTGCAAAGAGTGGAAGAAAACTGGGTCTGAAGAGTGCTTCTGAAGGAAAGTATGAAGACTGCTTCTGAAGGCAGCTTCTGATAAAAGGTGCGTCTGAAGAAGTCAACGCAAAGTCAACGTCTGAAGACCAGCTTCTGAAGTCTGCTTCTGAAGAGAGCTTCTGATGCACTGTTCACACAGAAGCTTCTGAAGGCTGATGTGGCATGGAAAGCAACTGGTACTGTGCGCATTTAATGCCTGGATGTGTCAGAACAACCCAATGGAACAGTTGTCTCCCTGACTCAGACATTCCCCAGCTTTTAAGGTAGGCTAATTCAAAAATGGCTGCTGCTCTGTTTTCTGGAAAAAGTTCAGCGCACTTTTTCAGTCTATCCTAGCTCACATTGCAACGGCTCTTTCCTCAAATCAAGCAAGTCTTCAACAGCTCTAATTTCCTCTATAAAAGGAAGAAGATTTGAAGAAGATTTAAGCTAAGACTCTTGAAACTAAATTGTTGAACCTGTGCTTTGTTTTGCTGTCAAGTTCAAAATCTCTTAAAAATTCTTTTAGTTTCTGTAACTTAGAATTTCTTAAGGTTAAGAGTCTTAACCTGTGTTGTATTAAGAGAACACCTCTGATATTTTATCAAGTGTTCAACCCAAACTCATTTATTTGTAAACCAGTTTGGTCCCTAAGTCTCAGTCTGTATACTGAGCAATTGTAACCTCATTCCTTTGTGGTCTGAGCTGTTAGTCACATTCCTGGGTGGTCTGTGCAGGGAGTCTTATTCCTTTGTGGTCTAAGCAAGGTTGGTTCATTCCTTAGTGGTCTGAACATTGGAAGTCTTATTCCTTGGTGGTCTAAGCAACTGGAAGTCTCTTCCTTAGTGGTTGAGCAATTGTAATCTGCTGATTATAGTTGAAATCTCTTGTTGGAAAACAAGGGGACTGGACTACTTCCTACATTGGGAAGGAACCAATATAAAACTTTGTGTGTCTCTCTTCCTTTCTCTATTTATTTGTTAATCCGCTGCAAACACTCTTTGAAAATAGTTCAGAACCTGTTTCTGAACTAACCTTAAGTTTTGAGAAGAAAAGAACCAAGTTTTTGAGTCACACAATTCAACCCCCCCCCCCTTCTTGTGTGTGTTTTTCTCACCTTCAATAAGGTTGGCATCCGCACTAACCAAACCACCCCCGATCCAATCTCTCTTCCCCTCGGTGATTTGTAGCCTCTTTTCACACACTAGGAGAGATTTTGTTGTTTCATCTCGATCTCTCTTTGTTCTAGTGATTTCTCCTAAAGCTTGAAGGTGCCTTAATTCTAACTCCCCATTTTTGTTTTGGAGTTCTCGAATTTTGGCTTTAAGCTCCTCCACTTCTTTGTTGGGACGGGTTATGATTGGCTTAGGTGCAGGAGGTTTAGGAGGGCATATGACCACAAAGGGTAGCTTGATTGTTTTGACCCTTTCCTTTACCCATTGAGTGTAAAGAGGTTTGGCCACACAATTCTTCTTGCCAACCTTTCCTTTGCGCACTTGGCTCCAAGCTCTTTGGATTCTTTCTAGAAATGCCGGGTCTTGATCTCCTTCCCTTAGGAAGAAAGGTTCTAACAAGAGATCCCCGGGTTTGTCCTCCATTGGATAACCTAACTGGCGGAGAGAGAGGACCGGGTTGTAATTGATGCATCCCCTAGTACCAATGAGGGGTACATTAGGGAAATCCCCGCAACTAAGGATGACTTCCGGATCCTCTAAATCTGGAGAAAACCAATGGATATCTTTCTCGGTAAGAGCTAACATCCTTTGTGACCACTTGAGCATGGCCCGATTTTCCACAAAATCTCGGCTTCTTGGCATGTGGGATGTTAACCAAATTTGCACCAAAGGAGTACAACAAGAAATTGTGCGTCCTCTCCCTTGTTCATGCCTGGCATAGAGAGAATGATAAAAATCCGCCAAAAGTGTGGGAACCGGATTTTTAGTCATGAATACTCTTATGGCCGGAACGTCTACGAAATCATCCATGTTGGGGAATAGAATTATCCCATACACCAAAAGGGCTAGGATTGCGTTGAATGCTTTCCCTCTTTGTTAGCCAACCAAAACCGAGCTTTGGTCTCCAAGAACCTTCTCGTGAAACCCTTAATGTTTCCTCTAGTTTCCAAGTGAGGTGCTATTTCTTGAACACTAAGGTGTAAAGATTCGGCGATGATTTCTAAAGTAGGGTAGTCTCCCGAACCTAGATAACTCCCATGGTCCTTCATACTACATCCCAAAATCTTCTCAAATTCTTCCAAGGTTGGGGCTAATTGGAAGTCTTGAAAAGTAAAGCACCGGAGAGGTGGGTCGAAGAATTGAGCCAAAGTGGTTAAAGCCACTAAATCTTCTTCACAGGCAAGAGGTCGAGTATTAGTCCATAACTTGCTTCGAAGTTGCTTTTGTCGACCAAAGAGAGCCGTTTACTCAAAGCTAGCAAGCTTTCCACTTTAGGAGCCTTGATCTTGAAAGCGAGCGT